>JAJJMB010010117.1:5696-50149 GCA_023531105.1 Papaver atlanticum | reverse complement strand
AAAGCATTCAATATTCACCGTTAGATGAAAACCTGATTAGACTCAAGATAATATCTTTCAACCGTTAGATCGAACTTAACTTGTTACACACAAAGGAAAAGTGACTTCATTTAGATATGAGTAATCGTACCTAAACGTGTACACTTTATTGGCTCAACAATAGTTAACCGAAGTTAGCCAAATGAACACTTTCATATCAACCTTGTTCATCTTAACACAACTAGTTCAAATGACTCAAATGAAACTAGTTATAGAGTTGTTCAATTGTTTATATTCTCATAGAAGTATACAAGACACAATTAAAGAAAAATTGATTTTGATTCACTCGAATCAATTCATGAACATTATAGCCACGGTTTGCAAAAGATTGCATTCCTTATTATATAAATGTATTATTTCATGAACAAACCGATTTTAGAACATAACCTACTCAAGTATGCGAAAAGGTACGCATACCTAAGTGGCCGGACTTAGTTTGGGTTCGCAAGTATGCAAACGGGTACGCATACCTCCAAACTCAGTTGATTTCCGGACTGGAAATTACGCCAGTACGCATACGGGTATGCATACTATGGTTCCCGGACTTGGAATAACTTGCAACAGTTAGAATGCAAGTAAGCATAATGTGTTATATCCAATCATGTTTAATTGTTCTAAACTCCCATTTCAATCATTGAAACATTCTTAGAAGACGACAATAGCTGTCCCACACAAACTATTAGCTTCAAAGCAATTTTCAAGTGATCGATAGATCAATACGAAACATTCCGAGTCTACATCAAATGACTGTCTCACACAAATCATGTAAGATGTTACCAGGCGATTTTCACATGATCATCTTTTGACTTTCGTCAAGAATATAAGATGAACTTGGTTAAAGCGAAAGCTTACCGCTTACATATTTCGAGAAATATGTAAGCGAGTTAAACTCAGCTCGAAATATCAAATGTGTATAATCGAAGTCTATATAGCTATACGACTTTTGTGTCAAATAGGAGATAGAGTAGATAGACTTTTGAGTGATAGATGAGTTCAAGTTTCCACATACCTTTTGTTGATGAAGTTCCACAAGCTCCCCTTAGTAGTTCTTCATCTTCAATCGATGAACGCCATGAAGTCTAATGCTCAACTACACTTTCTATCCTAATCCGAGACTTAGCTATAAGTAGACTGAAATCAAGACTTATAGTTTTGGAAACTAAACTTGACAAACAAGCTTGAGATAGCAACGCTTGCGAGTTCGACCGAGCAGTGCTCTAACAACATATTTGTTTATAAGTCTTCGACTTTGGGTTTAGCAATTCTTAGTTGTGGGTGAGATCAGCTAATGGAATTAAGTGTACAGAATCCGGCGTGGTTCTAGAGGCGTAAGGAACGCGACTGTACCTTAATCGGTGTGATACTTGTTTAGGGCTCAACTATATTCCAGTCCGAAGTTAACTTGTGGTAGGCTAGAGTCAGTAGCGGCTTAATACAGTATGGTGTTCAAATCTGGACTAGGTCCCGGGGTTTTTCTGCATTTGCGGTTTCCTCGTTAACAAAATTTATGGTGTCTATGTTATTTCTTTTCCGCATTATATTTGTTTATATAATTGAAATATCACAGGTGTTGCGTAATTCAATCAGTTGATAAATCCGACCTTGTTTGTTGGATAGAACTTGATTGACACTTCGGCATTGTTCTTTGGTACTGTCCAAGTTATTTCTCATATCAATCAGGCTAGCAGGTTTCTATCTATTTGATTTGCTGTTATACCCCCCGCTTTTTCAATTTGAATTAGATCAGAAGAAGCTAGGATTTTACATGGTTTGTGAAGATTCGTATGGGTTTGAGATGAAATCGATGTAAATATCAATCTACGAAGAAGAATTAGATCACGGATTTGAAGAACAAAAGGAAATTGGGTGGTTGCTTTTGAATCTGAGATGCATCGAGATTAAATTGAAGAACAAAGATGAGTTGGTGGTGCTTTGTGGGTTCGAATGAGAAGAATGAAATAGATGCTGCAGCTGTGACAGATTCAAATGAGTTGTAATGGGTGCTGAATGGAATTGAAGAAGAAGAGAAAGGTTTCAGCTGTTGCCGATGGATGATTGTGGTGGTGTTGATAACAAAGAAAATGATGCTGCTGCTAAAGGGAATTGAGATAGGAGATGGGTTTGACAGAACATGGAGGATTCTCATGGGTTGATGCTTGTTTGAACTGCAAAACAAGAGTTTATGTTGATGATGTTTTTGAATTGGTTTGTAATGAGAATGGGACTGAGCTGCTGTTGATAACAGGTATGAGATGCAGCTGTTGTTGGTGTTACTGCGGAGAGATTGGTTTGAATCAAGAGCAAGAAATTGATAAATGAATGAATGCTCAATTAGATGTATGTTACGCTGTGCAGGGAGAAGAAATTGGCTTGAGAAACAATCAGAAAACAGGTAGAACTCTGCCTGAGTAATTTTATAATGAGTCAACTCAGTGACTCGCTCAACCCTAACTCGGGGAGTCAGTCAATTCAGTCTGACTAAGATAGCTGACTAGAAGCTAACTCACTCGCTTTCTTGACCCATTGACTGACAGCTTGACCAGTTTGACCGTTATCCCAAACGGTGCCGTGACGGAATATTTCGTTGGTGGAGAAGAGGATTCCAGTGACAGGCAATACTTTCTGGTGTCGTTTCCGGCCGGGTTTTGGTGATCCCAGTAATTTTCCGGCGACCCAAAATAACAGAATTTTGTGTGAGCTTTTCTCATGGGTGTGAAGACTTGGATTTGGAATTGGATGTGGAATTTGACTTGAAATTGAATTTGGAAGAGAAGTGGAGGAATTTTACAAAGACAAGGACTTGGAGATTGAATGGGAAAGGGATCCTCATCCTAAGAAGATTGCAAGCAAATTGAAGCCTTTAAATAGAGAAGTTCTCTACTTTTCTCTACACACCTCTACACACACAACATCCTTGTTTTTGCTTGCTTTCACATCTTTTCTTCTTTGAATTATTTTTGTGAACTTCAAAACTATGAGTAACTAATTTGCTTATTAATTGAGGATGAATTCCTAGTTCTTGACATGATTTGAGATTTTGTTTTAATTTTACTTTGAAGTTTTTCACATGATTATCGTTTGTTTTTTCTAATAAGAATGTTTATGCTTGATTGATAGGTCGTTTAGGTGCGCAACTAAATTGATTTGTTAATTGATCTAAAGCTAGTAAAAGTTGGGGGATACGTAATCGTTTTTACACAAGTAGAAAAACACGAGATCTTGCGGAGGGATTCCTTGAAGCAATTGTGTGTGAAAACAACGTTAGCAAGTAGACCTTGATCTAAGAGTCTAACTACTCATATCAACCAAATAAATTCATAAATCTTAATGCGCTAAACTAAATTACATATTGAGTGATCTACTACTAGGTGGTTTAGATAAATAGGATCCGGTAGTCGAGAACTTCCATATCCGGTGATACAAGGAATTTAGGGGTTATCACTGATCCAGCTGTTATACCTACGGTTGGTAATAATCTGTGAATAATAACAAGTGGATGAAAAAATAACTTAAATTATTGTTTTGCAACGAAGAACGATTCCTTGATCTAACTTCTTTTATTTATTTTAACATGAACTTTTGATTACTTTCTTTTTGCAAACTTAAAACAAGAAAATCCCCCTTTTTGTAACAATTATAAGACAACTAAAGCCTCTTGATCCTCATGGGAATGAACTTAAATACCACCATATTACTTGTTAATTGAGTGGAAAAATATTCATTAATATGTTGTGGTTACGACACACATCAAATTTTGGCGCCGCTGCCGGGGAGCAGCGGACGATTTTAGTTTTTTTTTTTTATTTTTTTTCTTTATTCTTGCTTTGTTAGATTATATTATCATATCTAACTTAGTTTTTGAGAATCTTGTTTCAGGTACTTGATCTCTGGCACCAAAGCAGTGAGGTTACAACCGTTATGGGATTACAACTCGCAAGGGAACAATACTACAAGAACCTTAGAAACTGCAACAAGAACCGTCTACAACAAGAGAGATGGTAAATCCTCCACCACCTCCACCTGCAAAGAAAAAGTTGAGAGAGTTGATGTCTCCATGCTTAGATTCGCAACCATTGTGTATTCCTCTAACTGACACAGTGGAGCTGAAGTCGAATCTCATTCACCATCTACTGAAGTTCAAGGGACTTCCTAGTGAAGATCCAAACCATCATCTTCAAGTATTTCAACACAAGATGACAAGTCTTAGGCAAAGTACCAAAGACGAAGATAGGGATATGGCTATGTTACAATCCTTTCCATTCATTTTACAAGACTTAGCCGAAGAATGGTTGTATTATCTACCCTCAAGGAGTGTTACAACATGGACCGAGATGAAAAAGCTATTCCTATAGAAGTATTAGGCCTCCACTATGTGAGGAAATTTCATAGATGAGATGTAAGATGTGGAACCAAAGTCTTGGTCTAGATGAACCAAGGGATTGTAGAAGAAATAAGGCATATACTTACTTTTTTTTCTTCTAGTTTTAGTGTGAACCATGTTAAAAGATCTGCAAACATCATTTTCAGCTGATTGGAGTTATAATATTAAAGGAATCATCATGAAGGCTAGGATTAGTAGAAGTGGCTATAGTAGAAGAATACAAACATCGTATTATATTTCAAAACAAAATCAAGAGCTAAAGTAGTTGAGAAAATTACTAAAGGTTATGAACAAGTTATCGACAATTTTCATATGGCAGGGATAAAAGCAAATCTTGTAATGAACTTTTTGATACTTAGATCCGGTAGATTCCAGAATGTCGGGTTTAATACCGAAGCTGTACGAAATTATTTAACTGTAAAAAGAATATTAGAGATAAAAAAAAATGGAGGTGCACAAGCTGTACTTGACTACTTTGATGGTCAACATGCAGAATGTTCATCGTTCTATTTAAGTTGATTCAGCAGGCTAGATGATTTTTTTTTTTGGCAGATGATAGATCACGGATGGATTCATACCACTTTGTACAACAGCTTCCAAGGCGGTTGTGGTTCGTAAAGAGATTAGTGGAGTCTTACAAATTTCATGGGAATCACTCCATGAGTATTGAGAGCGGTACAAGAAGTTGTTAGCAAGATGCCCACACCATAACAAATCACCACCATTCGTCATTCAGTATTTTTATGAAGAATTACTTCCAGATCAAAGGAACTTGATTGATGCGGCTGTAGGTGGTTCACTTACTGAGAAGACAATTTCCCAAGTAACTAGTTTGATTGAGAGTATGACTGCAAATGCATAACAAATTTATTCAAGACATGATTCAAATATCCGAAGGGTTAGTGAAATTGAGGAATCTTCACAATCAGCTCAACGGTTAAACAACATAGAAAGGGTAGTGCAACGTATGGCTGCGGTAAATATTCCGGATGGTGAGACCGAACAAGTGAATGCTTTGTTTCCAAATCAAAGGCCAAGGTATGATCCATACTCGAATACTTACAATCCCGATTGGAAGGACCATCCAAACTTTATCTATGCAAACAAGCAAGCGGCGACTCCTAATCCATATGTGCAACAAGATGGTTTCCAATAACCACGCTTCCAACCACAAAAATTTAAGGAGCAAGGTTCTTCAATTGATGACAAGTTCAATGCATTGATGCAAGGCATGCAAGGTATTACCACTATGTTTCAACAAAGCCAACAAAAGAACGAATCAGCCATCAAGGATTTACAAACTCAAGTGGGACAATTGGCGACCAATATGAACTTAATGAAAGCTCAAGTATCCACAACGCTTCCTTCACAACCATTCGTGAATCCAAGAGAGAATGTTAATGCGGTTACTTTAACAAGTGAAAGAAAAGTGGAGAGTCCAAGTCATCATGAAGAAGCTAGTGAAGAGTTAGTCAAAGACAAGGAGGAAGTCGAACCAAAGGGGAATTCAATACCAACCGACTAATCCAAGGAACCGGTTCCTACTTTCACTACTCCAACTCCTTTTCCTAGTCGTTTTGCTAAGTCAAGAAAGAAGCTCAAGACAAGTCACTCATGGATATCTTCAAGAAGATAGAAATCAACATCCCATTCATAGAGGCCATCAAGACAATACCAAGGTATGCTAAGTTCATGAAGGAATTGTGCACAAAGATAGATAGGTTGCTTGGTAATGAAATTACTAAAGTTGGCGAGAGTGCGTCGACTATGCTATTGAAGAAAATGCCTACAAAGTGCACGGATACCGGTGGTTTCACGGTGCCAATTACTATTGGTACAAAGAGGTTTGGACATGCTTTACTTGATTTGGGAGCTTCCATAAGTGTGATGTCGGCCGATATTTATGACTCCTTGAATCTTGGACCATTGAAAGAGACAAGAGTTATTATCAAATTAGCAAACAAGTCCAATATATATCCTAAGGGACTTGTAGAAGATATTATAACACAAGCGAATGAGATAATTTTTCCGGTTGATTTCTTTGTGGTGGATATGGACAACAATGAGAATCGGTCGTCTACTTCTTTACTTCTTGGGAGGCCATTTACGAAGACCGCAAAGACGAAGATTGACGTTGATAAGGGTACACTCACTATGGAATTTGACAAGGAGATAATACACTTTAACATATTTGAAGCCATGCATTACCCAAATGACGTGCATTCCGTTTTCTCCATTGATGTGGTTGGTTCATTAGCGCAACAAATGGTAGAATTGAGTCAAGAGGACGAACTTGGTGTGGTGTTGCAAAAGAGCATTGAATTGGACGTCCACGGCTTGTCTAACTTGGATGTTGAAATTTCCAAGAAATTGGTGGAGATATGTGGTGCCTTGACGGAATTACAAGAGGCTAAAAAGGGTAATGTTTTATATATTTCTTTACCCGTGAATGATGAATTACTTGTACCATCTTTTGTGAAGGCGCCTAAGATAGAATTGAAGCCACTCCGGATCATTTGAAGTATGCTTTCTTGGGAGATGGAGATGAGCTTCTGGTTATTATTGGAAAGAACCTCACACCGGTACAAGAAAACCATTTGCTTAGAATTTTGAGAGAGCACAAAATGGCCGTTGGGTGGATAATTGCGGACATCAAAGGCATTAGTCCATCCATGTGCATGCATAGAATTCTAATGGAAGAGAATGTGAAGCCGATACGTGATGCTCAACGTAGGCATAATCCTCCCATGATGGAGGTTGTGAAGAAAGAGATGCTCAAATTGCTAAGTATGGGGGTAATCTACCCAATTTCCGACAGCAAGTGGGTTAGTCCGGTACAAGTGGTACCAAAAAAGTCCGGTCTTATAGTAGTTAGAAATCAAGACGATGAACTTGTTCTTACAAGAGTTCAAAAAGGTTGGAGAATGTGCATTGATTATAGAAAGCTTAATTCCGCAACCCGAAAGGATCACTTTCCTTTACCTTTCATTGATTAAATGTTGGAGCAGTTAGCAGGACATTCTCATTATTGTTTCTTGGATGGTTATTCGGGATACAATCAAATTATTATTGCACCGGAGGACCAAGATAAGACCACTTTTACTTGTCCGTTTGGAATGTTTGCATATAGACGGATGCCGTTTGATCTTTCCAATGCACCGACTACTTTCCAAAGATGCATGGTAAGCATATTCTCGGATTATGTGGAGCGCATTATTGAGGTATTTATGGATGATTTAGTGTTTATGTCAATTTTTTGATAGTTGTTTAGACAACCTTGAACTAGTTCTTAAATGATGCGTAGACACAAATCTTGTCCTTAATTGGGAGAAATGTCACTTTATGGTAAACCATTGCATAGTACTTGGTCACATTGTATCCTCTCGAGGGCTCGAAGTGGACAAGTCAAAGATAGATTTAATAATAAAATTACAATATCCCACTTCGGTGAGGGAAATTCGTTCATTTCTTGGTCATGCAGGTTTCTATAGGCGGTTTATCAAGGATTTCTCCAAAATCTCCATGCCAATGTGCAAGTTATTACAAAAGGAGGTACCTTTAGACTTCAACAAGGAATGTAAGGATGCCTTTGATAGATTGAAGGAAATGTTGACAAGTGCGCCAATTATCAAGTCACCGGATTGGAATCTTCCATTTGAATTAATGTGTGATGCTAGTGATTATGCGGTTGGAGCCGTTTTGGGTCAAAGAGTGGACAGGTTGTCCCATGTCATCTATTATGCATCTAAGACCCTTAATGATGTACAAATCAACTATTCTACCACGGAGAAAGAGTTATTGGCTATAGTTTTTCGCATTAGAAAAGTTTCGATCATACTCGGTGGGTACAAAGGTTATTGTATATTCCGATCATGCCACACTTAGACACTTAATAAAGAAGAAAGAAGCTAAGCCAAGACTAATCCGGTGGATCCTATTGCTACAAGAGTTTGACATAGAAATTCGAGACAAGAGAGGTGTGGACAATACTGTTGCGGATCATCTTAGTAGACTTGTTATGTCTAAAGAAGAACTTCCATTACAAGATCGCTTTCCGAACGAACAAATTTTCTCATTAGAAGATTCAACACCTTGGTACGCGGATATAGTGAATTACTTGGTGACAAGGAAGGTTCCTACTACAATGTCTAACTTCCAAAAGATGAAACTTAAGAAGATAGCCAAGCAATATATGTGGGATGAACCATACTTGTGGAAATATGGCGTTGATCAAATAATACGAAGGTGCGTACCTAACTCCGAATTTCAATCTATTCTCTCCTTTTGTCACACTCTTACTTGTGGTGGCCATTTTGGTTCTAAATGTACCGCTCTCAAAGTTCTCGAGAGTGGCTTTAATTGGCCCACCTTGTTTGAAGATGCATATATTTTTTGTAAATCGTGTAATAGATGTCAAAGAACGGGCAATCTAGGTGCTCTAAATCAAATGCCACTCACACCAATTCTCGTCGTTGAGATTTTTGATGTGTGGGGAATCGATTTTATGGGCCCTTTTGTCAATTCAAATGGAAATTTTTATATACTTCTTGCGGTGGATTATGTTTCGAAATTGGTGGAAGGTAAAGCCACCAAAACTAATGATTCTCAAGTTGTTTGTGATTTTGTAAAATAAAATATATTCACTAGCCATGGTATACCAAGAGTGGTGATAAGCGATGGAGGCTCATATTTCAAGAACTCTTTCCACACTCTCCTCAAGAAGTACAACATTACACACAAGATTGGTACGCCTCATCATCCATAAACTGGTGGACAAGCGGAAATTTCAAACCGTGAAATCAAGTCTATTCTTGAGAAAACGGTGAATACAACAAGGAAAGATTGGAGCTTTAAGCTCAATGATGCACTTTGGGTGTATAGAACGGCATACAAGACACCGATTGGTATGTCTCCATATTGGTTGGTTTATGGCAAGGCTTGTCATGTTCCGGTTGAACTTGAACATAAAGCTTATTGTGCGATAAAGAAGTGCAACATGGAGTATGATGAAGCGGGGAAACAGCGAAAGATACAACTTAGTGAGCTAGAAGAGATACGTAATGATTTTTATGAGAGTGCCCGAATATACAAAGAGAAGACTAAGCTTTTCCACGACAAGATGATTTATTCGTAAAATCTTCGGTGTGGGACAAAAAGTTCTTTTATTTCATTGTCGGCTTAAACTATTTCCTGGAAAGTTAAGGTCCCGATGGATTGGACCATATGTTGTTATTAACGTTTTTCCTTATGGTGCAGTTGAAATTACTAGTCTTAGAGACAACTCGGTTTCCAAGGTCAACGGCCATAGATTGAATCCATATTATGATAACATCACTTATGTGAATGTGGATGAGCTCCCATTTGAAATTTACTCCCTTTGGAGGAGTAGTATGAAGCAAGAGCTAAGTCAGGCCGACGACTTTAAACCAAGCGCTAAATGGGAGGCGACCCATTGGTTTTGTATTTCTTGTCCTTTTCCTTTTTATTTTGTTACTTATTTTTATTGTTCCATATCATGTTAGGATTTCCTACCTTGACTTTACTAGGACGATTCAATTTCATTGAAGACAATGTAAGGTTTAAGTGTGGGGGAGTGGTTAAGCATATTTTTTCAACTTTTTGCATAAAACCTCCAACTTGTAGAGATTTTAGAGTCACTAATATACTTCTAGCTATGTTTACATACGGCATTCTCATCGAAATAATGGAACTTAGAATTGCTAGAGAATACTAAAAATTAAGTGTTATTAATCTTTGGGAGAAGTCATTACTGTTTGTGGCTCAACTTAACCATGTCGGTGGCAAATTAGGAGCAGGAAGATATTTAGTAATAGAGTTGTTGATTAATCATTAATGGAGACTATCCGTATTTACATCAAGCGAGGCACCGACCTTCAATTCTTTGTAGCTGACTAAAAAAGCTTTTTATAGTTTGTGTCACCGTACGCTAATTCCGGGTAGAATGGTGAGCTACCCCACTTCGCACCAATTTCAGCACTATTTTTGATCTCTTGAGTGCTAATTTTGAAAGCCTCCTTCTTGTAGTTCGATTTGCAGTTAGCACCATTCTCTCTCTCGACAACAACAGGTCCATAGAAACACCATCATTTTCATCAACAAGTGGAGCATCACAAGTTCGAAGGAAAGTTGAAGATGTTCAAGGTTTACAAGTAACGTAACAAGAAAAGAGCAAATTTCATATTCAAGTAAAGCAACAAGACAAGGAGCGGAATTATATATACTTGTTGAAGACTTATTTACAAGAGCAAAGAAAAGCAAAAGGTGAGAATTATTGAAGTTTATGATTTTGAGACGATACAAGTTGTGAAGAATCAAGCAGTAAAGTACTTTTCCCACGACCATGGTTTGTTTTATTTTCACTTTTTTTGTATTATTTTCTTGTCTTAAAAAAATGAATAATAAAAAAAAAAAAAAAAAAAAAAAATATGAGACAAGAAAAATTTGTTATTTTGTTTTTATTTATTTAATAAGCCGTGGGGAAGGAAAAATATATCAAGAAGTTTCAAGCGACAAGGATTTAAGGGAAAAAAGGTTATAAATTGTCAAGGATCTATGAAGTTCAAGAATTTATCATCAATAGTTGAAGCCGAAGGCGAAGACCGAGAAGATGAAGACGAGGAGCCGAAAACGTTTCTATTGGATGCTGTGAGAGTGGTGCTATCATCATTGCCGATCGGATGTGAAGGTAAGTGAGTAATCTCATCCATGCATAAGTGGTTGATTTCCTTTCTTATAGATCATCAGAAAAAGATTTTTACTTCCCACGATTTTGTGGGGTCTCCAGAAATTATTTGGAAGGTTTCCATCCTACTATTCAACGTGTCGCAGGATTTCTCTTTTCATTCCTACCTGCACACATGTGAGAACCATAAAAGTGCGTCTTTTGAGTGCAATTTCATAAAACCCTTTTTGGTGAGGCAGAAGTCAAGGCGAAATGCTTATTGGTCGCCCTCGAACCTGAATTCTTTCATTATGGCATAGGTTGACCGGTCACACTTTCTTCGATTAATCGGACTTTATTTTTGATTTTTCTCTTGTACTTCTAACTTCTTGACACTAGATTGAGAATCTTTATGTCCTCCTAGCTCTTTGGATGCTTGCGGCGCTGGAAAGCTTTGAAGTTGTATGTTTTAGTTTGATTTGCTCGAGGACTAGCAAAGTCTAAGTGGTGGGGAATTTGATAGTTGTAGAATACACCATATTTATTATATATTTATATATTGTTTATGCATTATTTGCTATTTTTCTTGTAAATTATGTATTTTACGCGTGTTTTTGAGTGATTAGGTACTTTGGAGTCATACGGAGAAAAGAATAAGAAATCTATCTAAATTGAGCAAAAAGGACAAAATGGTCATTTTATAAGCAAATACTAGTGGCAGTCGGGCCAAGGTTAAGGGTCGACAAGCTGAAATTCCTACGGAAGCACTAAAGACAGGCTAGCTGAGGTTAAATGGATGTCAATTGGGGTGGTCCCTATCCAGTTCGGTGGGTGTTTTAATCCATCCCCTAATTTAACCTAAACCTAAAATCGAGAGTATCATTCTCTCAATCATTTTTCACCTGAAACTAAGAAAACAACAGCCGCTGATACTGAAATTGAGAAGGAAAAAGAAATGGCTGCACAGCAGCAAGATCTGAGTCCGAGAGAGATTAATGGCTGAAATTGAGAGATGCCAATCGAGCAGAAATTGAAGATGGGTGTTGTGGATAATAGGTTTGAATTAGATCAGAAGAATCTAGGGTTTGACATGGTTTGTGAAGATTCGTATGGGTTTGAGATGAAATCGATGTAAATATCAATCTGCGAAGAAGAATTAGATCACGGATTTGAAGAACAAAAGGAAATTGGGGGTTTGCTTCTGAATCTGAGATGTATCGAGATGAAATTAAAGAACAAAGATGAGTTAGTGGTGCTTTCTGGGTTCGAATGAGAAGAATGAAATAGATGTTGCAGCTGCGACATATTCAGATGAGTTGTAATGGGTGCTGAATGGAATTGAAGAAGAAGAGAAAAGTTGCAGCTGTTGCTGATGGATGATTCTGGTGGTGTTGATAACAGAGAAAATGATGTTGCTGCTTAAAGGGAATTGAGGTAGGAGATGGGTTTGACAGAACAGGAAGGATTCTCATGGGTTGATGCTTGTTTGAACTGCAAAACAAGAGTTTGTGTTGACGATGCTGTTGAATTGGTTTGTTATGAAAATGGGACTGAGCTGCTGTTGATAACAGGTATGAGATGCAGCTGTTGTTGGTGTTACTG
This sequence comes from Papaver atlanticum, assembly GCA_023531105.1. NCBI lineage: Eukaryota > Viridiplantae > Streptophyta > Magnoliopsida > Ranunculales > Papaveraceae > Papaver > Papaver atlanticum. Next base: position 37,445 of record JAJJMB010010117.1, on the reverse strand, counting down.
CGGAGAGATTGGTTTGAATCAAGAGCAAGAAATTGATAAATGAATGAATGCTCAATTAGATGTATGTTAGGTTGTGCAGGGAGAAGAAATTGGCCTGAGAAACAATCAGAAAACAGGTAGAACTATGCCTGAGTAATTATCCAATGAGTCAACTCAGTGACTCGCTCAACCCTAACTCGGGGAGTCAGTCGATTCAGCCTGACTAAGACAGCTGACTAGAAGCTAACTCACTCTCTGCCTTGACCCATTGACTGACAGCTTGACCAGTTTGACCGATATCCCTAACGGTGCCGTGACGGAATATTCCGTTGGTGGAGAAGAGGATTCCAGTAATCGGCAATACTTTCCGGTGCCGTTTTTGGCCGGGTTCCAGTGATCCCAGTAATTTTCTGGCGACTCAAAATAACAGACTTTTGTGTGAGCTTTTCTCATGGGTGTGAAGACTTGGATTTGGAATTGGATGTGGAATTTTACTTGAAATTGAATTTGGAAGAGAAGTGGAGGAATTTTACAAAGATAAGGACTTGGAGATTGAATGGGAAATGGATCCTAATCCTAAAAAGATTGCAAACAAATTGAATCCTTTAAATAGAGAAGTTCTCTACTTTTCTCTACACACCTCTACACACACAACAATTTTGTTTTTTCTTGCTTTCACATATTTTCTTCTTTGAATTATTTTTGTGAACTTCAAAACTATGAGTAGCTAATTTTATTATTGAATGAGGATGAATTCCTAGTTCTTGACATGATTTGATATTTTGTTTTAATTCTACTTTGAAGTTTTTCACATGATTATCGTTTGTTTTTGTTAGAGTACTGCTCGGTCGAACTCGCAAGCGTTGCTATCTCAAGCTTGTTTGTCAAGTTTAGTTGCCAAAACTATAAGTCTTGATTTCTAGTCTACTTATAGCTAAGTCTCGGACTAGGATAGAAAGTGTAGTTGAGCTCTAGACTCCACGGCGTTCATTATACAAAGACGAAGAACTACTCAAGCAAACTGATGGAACTTCATCGACAAAAAGGTATGTGGAGACTTGAACTTATCTATTACTCAAAAGTCTATCTACTCTATCTCCTATCTTGAGACAAAAGTCGTATTGCTATATAGACTTCGATCATACACATTTGTTATTTCGATCCGAGTTTATCTCGCTTATGTTTTTCTCGAAATATGTGTTGGTAAGCTTTCGCTTTGGCCGAAGTTCATCTTTACTCGTGACGAAAGTCATGTTATTGTTTCAATCTCTTAAAAATCGCTTTGATGAAAAATAATGTGTGAATAACCGCTATGTATAACATCCTCTAAGAATGTTTCAATGATTGAAATGAGAGTTTAGAATATATAACCTTGAATGAATATAAACATTGTATGTGAACTCATACTTGTGTAAGTCCAAAATCCTTGAACCAAAGTATGCGTACTTTGCTGTTTAGGATAACAGGAGCTAAGTCCGCGTACCTGTACGCGTACTGTCGGAAGTTCACATCCCGTGAATTTCTGCTGGAGTTTGTGAACTGAAAACATGCTCAGTCCGGGTACTTAAGTATGCGTACCCGTATACGTACTTAAGTGGGTTATTTTCTAAAAACGGTTTATTCGTGAACTAAGACATTTTTAAATTAAGGAATGCATATTTGCAAACCGTGGCTATAATGTTCATGAATCGATTCGAGTGAATCAAAATCGTTTTCGCTTCGATTGTGTCTTATATACTTCTATGAGATCTAAGCAATTGAACAACTCTCTAACTAGTTCATTTGAGTCACTTGAACTAGTTATGGTGAAGATGAATAAGGTTGATATGAAAGTGCTTATATGGCTAACCATTGGTTAATTACTGTTGAACCAACTACGTGTACACGTTTAGGTACGGTTACACAAACCTAAATGAACGTGCATTTCATTTGTGTATAACAAGCTAAGTTCGATCTAACGGTTGAATGATATTAGCTTGAATCTAATCAGGTTTTCATCTAACGGTGAATATTTAATGCTTTGTTACCAAGGTAACTTAGATTGCAAACCCTGATTTGGAGACTATATAAAGGAGAACTCTAGCAACTAGGAAACCTAATCCCCACACCTCCTGTGTCATACTAGTTGTATAAGCTAGAGTCGATTCTCCTTTAACCTTAGGTTTCTATCGAGACCCTGTAGGTTAACGACTTGAAGACTTCATTGGGATTGTGAAGCCAGACCCAACTATTTTCTCTTTAGTTGCGTAATCTGATCTTGTTGTTTCTATCGTATTTGAGTACAATCGTAAGATTGACTTGAGATTAATCTATCTGATAGGCAAGATAGAAAAGAAGTCACAAACATCTTCGTCTCATCGTCTGTGATTCCGCAATATTTTGTTTCGCTAGTCGATTAAGATTATTATGAGGTGATTGATAATTCTAGGTTGTTCTTCGGGAATATAAGTCCGGGTTATCGATTGGTTCCTGTTCACCTTGATTTATCAAAAGACGGAACAAAACTCTTAGGTATTTCTGTGGGAGACAGATTTATCTATTCCTGTAGATTTTTCTGTGTGAGACAGATTTGTTTATCAAGTCTCCGACTTTGGGTCGTAGCAACTCTTAGTTGTGGGTAAGATCAGCTAAGGGAATCAAGTGTGTAGTATCTGTTGGGATCAGAGACGTAAGGAGAGCAACTGTACCTTGGATCAGTGTGGGATTGATTGGGGTTCAACTACAGTCCATACCGAAGTTAGTTTGTTGTAGGATAGTGTTTGTAGCGGCTTAATACATTGTGTGTTCAATCTGGACTAGGTCCCGGGGTTTTTCTGCATTTGCGGTTTCCTCGTTAAAAAATCTTCTGGGGCCTGTGTTATTTCTTTTCCGCATTATATTTTTTTATACAATTGAAATATCACAGGTTATGTGTTGTATCGATCAATTGGTAAATCCAACCTTTGGTTGTTGATTGAAATTGATTGATCCTTGAACATTGGTCTTTGGTACCATTCAAGTTATTTCTCTTGTAGTCAATCAGGCTCGCAGATTTCTATTTTTTTGAGTGGGGATTGAATCGAGAAATTGAGATATAACTCTTGGATATACTTTTCATTAAGATTGGTTCCGACTGTTTAGTTGATTCTCTTAAAAGTATATTGGAGTTAGTCCATAAAGATTGCTAAGCAAAATATTGGGTGAGGTTGTTAGACCCCCACTTTTTCAATTGGTATCAGAGCAGGTAAACACGTTTAAAGACCTTATAAGTATGTGTTTGTAGCGATCTGACTCTATGGACAGAAATTCTATCTCCACAAACGTACCACCAGTCTTCGATGGCTCAAACTACTTGTGGTGGAAAATTGCTATGTGTGCTTTTCTTTAAGCTCGTGATTTTCAAACATGGGTACGTGTTGTTAAAGGCTATAGTCCTCCAGTTGATACAGAAGGCGATGTGTCTATACTTAAGGATATTGGTAGATATAGTCCAGAAGAAATCCTTGCTGCAAAGAAAAATTATGACGGCTTAAATGCTATCATACATGCCATTACCCCAGACCTTCAGCATCATGTGACTACGTGCACAAAGTCTAAAGAATCCTGGGATATCTTAGAAACCGTATTTGAAGGGAATACCTGTGAAAAGGAAGCTAGGCTTCAAAACCTAAATTCTGATTAAGAAAACCTTTGTATGGAAGATGAAGAATCATTTGATAAGTTTAATCACAAAGTGTCTGAAATTGTTAATGCATCCTTTGCATTGGGTAAGACTATTCCTGAAAAGGACATTGTGATGAAGATTCTCAAATCTATGCCATCCAGATACGATTCTAAGAAGCATGCCATCGTTGAAGGAAATAATCTCGCAACGCTTTCCAGAAATACTCTCGCAACGCTTTCCAGAAATACTCTGGTTGGGAAGTTAAAGATCTTTGATCATGAGCATACATCCAAATCTGGGAAGGATGTTGCTTTCAAAGCACAAAAGAACACTAAATTACTTGATAAAAGTAAAAGTGTTTGCATCTCTGAAGATGGTCTTTCTGAGACTGATTCATCAGATGAAGATGTTGACAAGTCAGTCTCGTTGATCACAAGACAGTTTAGGGATCTTCTTTTGAAGAGAAGTAAACGGTTCTCCATAGATAAATCCGGGTCATCAGATAAACCCCATAATCATGTTCCTCCTAAAAATAGGGATAATGATGAAACTGATGACGAGGATATGCCTCAGTGCTTTAAGTGAAAAGGCTTTGGTCATTTTGCAAATGAGTGTCCAAATCGAAAGAAATACACTGGGAACAAAGGTCTTGCTGCAACTCTTGATGAAATGTCTGAAAACTATGATTCTAATGAAGACGAAAAGTCAAGTGTTACACTTCTTAGTGAAAATATTGATTTTGATAATTGTAGCAATACATACATTAATCTCGATAGTATTGCAGAAGAAAACTCAACCAATCTGGAAGAAAAAATTGACCTTTCTGTTGGACATCTCGGATGCTTGAGTCATATTCCAGGTTGACATGCTCTTATTGTTCGCTCAAAGGTCATGAACTGTCAAAGTGTTACAAGTATAAACAAAAATTGAGGCATGTCAACAAACTTCAACGAAGAGCTAATCGATTAGCAAACAAGATCAGACTTGTTCAAAAGACCATTGAGGTATGTAAGATTTTATCTTCGTCAAAGAAGTTAGTTTCCAAGGATAAGACAAGACCATTAGAAAGAAATTTATGGTCTAAACACTATGAGAAACAGGGTTCTATGAATTCCGATCAAAAAGGATATGGTGGACAGATTATTGTTCACCATAGCACAACTTAAATTATGTTGGTTAGTGCATCTTGTCTCATGTTCCTGATCAAAAGAGACAAGATTTTGCACATCCAAGGCTTTAGAAAAAGAGAAATGGTTTTAAAATTGTTTGTTTTTTCTTTTTAGCTCTGCCTGTTTTGCAAGATTGGATTTCTTCCATATCTAATTAATACTGGAAAGGACTTTCCTGGTCAATCAATAAAAGAGGGTTATTCTCGATAATTCTACCTTTCTTAGGGTTGTGAGTTGTGCATGTGCGAACCTGTGTTTAAAGGTTTCGTAACCCTACATTCTTTTTTCCTTCTCTGAAACTCTTTTTAACTTAAGACTGCTTATTGAGTTTAAGTTGTGATTTCCTCTCACAAACCCGTACGCATATTGATACTCCAAGCATCATGTCTTCTTATGGAAAAGATGTTAATATGATTGTTAAGCCATCAATCATGAAGGAAAAAGAAAAATCTTCGTTACCTCCAACTTTGAAAAGAAAAAGAAGGAATGTGAGGAAGCCAAGAGTTGTTCCTTCAAATTCTCAGAAGTTTTCTGATGTTCTTGAAGAGTTGAAGGAGACGACTAAGGAGATTCAACAAATAAAGGTTGTTGTTATGAGAACTCTTGAAATTCAGAAGGCCCTGGTTCGACATCATCAGCCTAGAAGATTTGTTGGAATTGACTCCTTTCTTCACGAACCATATGTTCCCATAGCTGTTGACGACAAGGAGTTCGGGGATGATAAAGTATTTTTCAGAGGTCTCAATGTCTAGGAAACTTCTTATGAGAATTTATTGTTGTGTTTTTAAGAAGGATAACTAAGGTTTGGAATAGCTGTTTTGTGATTACACATAGCAATGTCCAATGATTTTCATCTTCAATGTTTTTAGATTTATTTATTTAAATTCTAAAAGTTGATTTGGAAGATGATTTTACAGTATTAATTTTATGGTTTTATATATTGCAATTTGTTATGGGATATGTTTGTTTGCATCCGTGAACTGTGATTGTCCCATACGTGGTCAAAAGTAAAGTCCTTCATATGTCGATATACAAGTATTGATAAAAGATTGAATGAACTTTTGACAAACAAAAGATAAGCCTATTATGTCATTATGCAAATATTGATGGAAGATAGGATGAGCTTTTGTTTACAAAGATTAAGTCTATTATATGTCAATGTGAAAATGGTGATAACGAATAGAATGAATCTTTGTTTATTCCGCAGTATTGATCTTCCTTGGTCCATATTCTTATGTTAAATATTGTGCGGCTCCGTAAGTTCTCTTATGTGAGCATTTCCGATTAAATTAATCATGGGTTTTCTTGTGGTTTATTTAATTGAGTTTTTTGGATACAAATTCATATTCTTATGTAATTTGTTAATGTCCAAAGAAATCCTTCTTTTATTGTGAAAGTAAGGCCGCTCTTGTTGTTCTTTCGAGAATGGCATTTTATGGGGGAGAGTTCTTAATTGAACTTGTGCTTAATTGCCAAATCTTTGTGGGGAGTGTGGTTGTGGAATATTATAGGGGTTATCTTGTATCTTTATAAACTCCTTGATGAATGCATTTAGTTTCGGCTATATTATTGCATCTACAAAGTTGGTATGTACTTTCTTTTGGTCATGAAATGTCTCTATGGAAATTTCATTAGGATCCCACTAGTTTTCGTACCTTTTCCAATTTTATTGACAAAAAGGGGGAGAATTAATGTGTAGTTCACACTACAAATACATATGGTTTTCGGATCATTATGTAAGGGGGAGTTTTACATATCACCATAGTATTGTTGTCAAAGTTGTGATACAATTGAACTTTGATGTTGTGTAATAATACTATGACACTGTGTAACAATGATTGAGAGCTTTTGCTTTCTAATTGTTATGGCTACGGATCTTCAACAACGGTGATGCTGCATTGAATATCTTTGGAATCGTTGGAGTACTTGGAAGTGGCGAAGATTTCGAGTAATGTTTAAGAACCAAGGAGATCATGCATGTGGATGAGAAGCTGCAAAGTTTATTTATTTTGTATTCCATATGTATTGATAGTTTTTTCACTAAAATTGACAAAGGGGGAGATTGTTAGAGCACTGCTCGGTCGAACTCGCAAGCGTTGCTATCTCAAGCTTGTTTGTCAAGTTTAGTTGCCAAAACTATAAGTCTTGATTTCTAGTCTACTTATAGCTAAGTCTCGGACTAGGATAGAAAGTGTAGTTGAGCTCTAGACTCCACGGCGTTCATCATACAAAGACGAAGAACTACTCAAGGAACTGGTGGAACTTCATCGACAAAAAGGTATGTGGAGACTTGAACTTATCTATCACTCAAAAGTCTATCTACTCTATCTCATATCTTGAGACAAAATTCGTATTGCTATATAGACTTCGATTATACACATTTGCTATTTCGAGCCGAGTTTATCTCGCTTATGTTTTTCTCGAAATATGTGTTGGTAAGCTTTCGCTTTGGCCGAAGTTCATCTTTACTCGTGACGAAAGTCATGTTATTGTTTCTGTTAGAGCACTGCTCGGTCGAAAACGCAAGCGTTGCTATCTCAAGCTTGTTTGTCAAGTTTAGTTGCCAAAACTATAAGTCTTGATTTCTAGTCTACTTATAGCTAAGTCTCGGACTAGGATAAAACGTGTAGTTGAGCTCTAGATTCCACAGCGTTCATCATACAAAGACGAAGAACTACTCAAGGAACTGGTGGAACTTCATCGACTAAAAGGTATGTGGTGACTTGAACTTATCTATCACTCAAAAGTTTATCTACTCTATATCCTATCTTGAGTCAAAAGTCGTATTGTTATATAGACTTCGATTATACACATTTGCTATTTCGAGCCGAGTTTATCTCGCTTATTTATTTCTCAAAATATGTGTTGGTAAGCTTTCGCTTTGGCCAAGTTCATCTTTACAAGTGACGAAAGTCATGTTGATTATTTCAATATCTTGAAAATTGCTTTGATGAAAAATAGTGTGTGAATAACCTCTATTTAACATCCTCTAAGAATGTTTCAATGATTGAAATGAGAGTTTAGAATATATAACCATGAATGGATATAAACATTGTATGTGAATTCATACTTGTATAAGCCCAAAATCCTTGAACTAAAGTATGCGTACTTTACTAGTTCAGGATATCCGGAAGCTAAGTCCGCGTACCGCCGGAAGTTCACATCCCGTGAATTTCTGTTGGAGTTTGTGAACTGAAAACAAACTCAAACCGGATACTTAAGTATGCGTACTTGAGTGGGTTATTTTCTAAAAACAGTTTATTCGTGAACTTAAACATATATAAACTAAGGAATGCATATTTGCAAACCGTGGCTATAAAGTTCATGAATCGATTCGAGTGAATAAAAATCGTTTTTGCTTCGATTGTGTCGTGTATACTTCTATGAGATCTAAGCAATTGAATAACTCTCTAACTAGTTCTTTTGAGTCATTTGAACTAGTTAAGGTGAAGATAAATATGGTTGATATGAGAGTGCTCATATGGCTAACCATTTGGTTAACTACTGTTGAACCAACAAGGTGTACACGTTTAGTTACGGTTACACAAACCTAAATGAACGTGCATTTCATATGTGTATAACAAGCTAAGTTCGATCTAACGGTTGAATGATATTAGCTTGAATCTAATCAGGTTTTCATCTAACGGTGAATATTTAATGCTTTGTTACCAAGGTAACTTAGATTGCAAACCCTAATTTTGAGACTATATAAAGGAGAACTCTAGCAACTGGGAAACCTAATCCCCACACCTCCTGTGTCATACTAGTTGTATAAGCTAGAGTCGATTCTCCTTTAACCTTAGGTTTCTACCGAGACCCTGTAGGTTAACGACTTAAAGACTTCATTGGGATTGTGAAGCCAGACCCAACTATTTTCTTTGTAGTTGCGTGATCTGATCTTGATGTTTCTATCGTATTTGAATACAATCGTAAGATTGGCTTGAGATTAATTTCTCCAATAGGCAAGATAGAAAAGTAGTCACAAACATCTTCGTCTCATCGTTTGTGATTCCGCAATATCTTGTTTCGCTAGTTGATTAAGATTATTGTGAGGTGATTGATAATTCTAGGCTGTTCTTCGGGAATATAAGTCCGGGTTATCGATTGGTTCCTTCTCACCTCGATTTATCAAAAGACGGAACAAAACTTATAGGTATTTCTGTGGGAGACAGATTTATCTATTCCTGTAGACTTTTTTGTGTGATACAGATTTGTTTATTAAAGTTTTCGACTTTGGGTCATAGCAACTCTTAGTTGTGGGTGAGATCAGCTAAGGGAATCAAGTGTGTAATATCCTGCTGGGATCAGAGACGTAAGGAGCACAACTGTACCTTGGATCAGTATGAGATTGATTGGGGTTCAACTACAGTCCAGACCGAAGTTAGTTTGCAGTAGGCTAGTGTCTGTAGCGGCTTAATATAATATGAATTCAATCTGGACTAGGTCCCTGGGTTTCTCTGCATTTGCGGTTTCCTCGTTAACAAAACTTTTGGTGCCTGTGTTATTTCTTTTCCACATTATATTTTGTTATATAATTGAAATATCACAGGTTGTGCGTTGTATCGATCAATTGGTAAATCCAACCTTTGGTTGTTGATTGAAATTGATTGATCCTTGAACATTGGTCTTTGGTACCGTTCAAGTTATTTCTCTTGTATTCAATCAGGCTCGCAGATTTCTATTTGTTTGAATGAGGATTGAATCGAGAAATTGAGATATAACTCTTGGATATACTTTTCATTAAGAGAGTCTGACTGTCTAGTTGATTCTCTTCAAAGTATATTTGAGTTAGTCCATACAGATTGCTAAGCGAAATATTGGGTGAGGTTGTTAGACCCTCACTTTTTCAGTTTTAATCTCTTGAAAATCGCTTTGATGAAAAATAGTGTGTGAATAACCGCTATATGTTAGAGCACTGTTCGGTTGAACCCACCAAGCGTTGGTATGTCAAGATTGGTTGTCATATTTAGTTCCAAAACTCGAGTCGCTTAATAAGTAAACTAGAGTCAACTTCGATAGGTTATACTAGAAACGATAAAATTATTGTGCTCCAGTTACTCACAAAGATCTGAAGATGGATTGAAGACAACAAAGACATTATCCTCCAGCTTGAGGTTAGTAACTACGAATTGACTTGTTCCATTTCTATTTTGTGTCTTTCAAATCTTTTAGATTGAAAACATAACATGCGAAGCTGTGAATGATCATACTCTAGTAGACATAGTATTAAGGAATTACAATATGAAGTGTAACGTTTATCTTTTGAACTTCGTATATAAGACATCGACATAATCGTATGAATGCTATTGTGATTATGTATGGGTATGGGTGAAGATTTCGTCCTAGGAAACAATGTTTTACATTCGTTTAAAAGAAGTACATTTATAAACTTGTTTTGTGAATCGAAAGGGAAATCGCTAGGCTTATTGGCATTGTTATTCATTGCAAATCTTTGGATTACCAATATGTGTGTTTAGTATAACTAATCATAACTTATTTATGTATCTTGGTAAAACTATTCACAATGTCTGACTTTGTATTGGTATGACTTTTATTAGTGAAACCGATCTTAAGTAATCACCTGAGATGGTATGATCGATATGTTGTAATTGGTATGACCAACTCTAGATATTGGAGAACCGATCCTAGTAAGAGGTGCAACCAATCACAAGTATGTGGAATCGATCCTTGTAAGAGGTACAACAAGTCTTAGTTATTGGTAACTGATCCTATGACTTGTGCAACCGAATACAAGTTAAATACCATAAATATGTGGTAACCGATCCTAGTACCTAGTCAACCAACTTTTGGTAACTAGCGTGACTGATCCTAGTACCCACATGGAGGTAGAACCGAAACTTGTTTTTGTAGAACCGTTAAACCCATGATTGTTGATTTGATAGGATTATAAATCACAAAGTTCTTGGAAGTCAGATGGACCAATTCTAAACTTGTTTGGAAGTGTGGAAAATCGGTTCCAAGATTGTAAATATTAAAAAGGATTTACAAAGTAAAGATGTCGACATACTTTGAACATGTGCAGTAATTCTTATATTTTATTGTTCAAAGATATTCCTTGATACTCAAACCGAAATATTCCTAATATCTTTTGATATTTGGAAATATGCTTTAAATATATTAATATTCGAAAATATATTATTATGATAATTTTATAAATGTGTTTTTAACACATTCGGAATTAATATGATATTATTTTGTATTAATATGGAAATTTTCGGAAATGTGTTTTTAACACATTTATTATGAAAATTCGGAATTAAATAGTAATGTGTTTTTAACAAATTTGATATTAATAAGCATATCTCTTGATTTATATTAGTAGAGTATTTTATATGCTAGCTAATATTTGGTTATCAAGATTTCGGTGATATTAATTGAATATTAATTGTAAATTTGGTAGTTACTTAATATTTAAACTACCTTGATCTATAAATACCCAAGTTTGCATTTCAAGAAAACCATCCTAAGAGCCAGCAAAGCTACTTCTTTGTGTTGTTACTGGTGGAGCCGTCTATCCGTAGAGGAAAGTACCCTAATTAGGCGAAATCTCTTACGACCGCTAGTTTAAAGACTTCTGTGGGATCAAGAAGCTCTACGAATACCGTTGGTGGGAAATTAGATGATTGCATTGTTATTTTAGCTTTCGATTATTGATTTGATTAACTAACTGTTGTTGAATCTTTGATTGCACCTGGTTTGTTTATTCTTGAGAACCTTCTCTTCTGATATAAGGCTCACTCAAATTAGATCAAAGATTTGATGTTTGTACGGATCTACGTTTTTCTAGATCCGTAAGATAGATTCATTGATTTTCCATTGTTAACAGACTCCGTTCTGTGCGACAAATCAATAAGGAATCAAGTTTGATATTGCAGGTTGTTACTTTGAAGATTAAATGGAAGATTGAAGACTTTGAAGATTTGAAGACTTTTGTTCTTGTGTTTTGATCTTGGTGTAACTTTTTGTGACTTGATTTTCCGGGATTAAGAGGTTGTTTATTTTCAATAAACATAACCCTTTTTAGATCAACAAGTAGTTTGTGATTTTATCATAAACCTTGTAATCAAGATTGATTATTTTGGTAATCATTGTCTTGTTTGATCTTGTAACCGAGGAACTTCGGATCTGGTAACAGGTCTTAAAAATAGAAGATCCTGAACTGTGCTATTTCATATATTTCGGTATTGTGATTATAAAGTGAGTTTTGTTACCAAACAGTTTATCCTTTATTGTTTGGAATACGATCCAAAGGATTCTTGTCTTTCCAGTTGAAAGATTGGTAGAAAAAGTTATTGTGAACCATTAAGAAGATATATTAGATTTAGTCCTAAAGAGAATGAATGTTCTGCTAGGATATCTAGTATATAATATCTATTGAGAACTTCGGTTCTGCTAGATATTATCAAAACAAGAATACTGCTGAAGCTGAGTAACTAGGATTTTAGTTTACTTAGTATTGTCTACACGAAGTTGCAGGTTTACTTTTGTAGCATCTTAATTCATTGAGTATTCAAAACTGGACTAGGTCTCGGGGTTTTTCTACAAGATTGTAGTTTTCCTCGTTAACAAAATTCTGGTGTATGCTTTACTTTATTTCCACATTATAATTGTTTTTTATATTATAATTAAAGTAAATACACTTGTACGTTAACTAGGCACTTGATATTTATCTTATAAGATTTCGGTTATACCATACTATTATCAAGTGAACACTTTGCTGTAGTATTGTCTCGATTTCATATCCTTAGACGATCACACTAAGTATATTGGATTTCTCCACTTGACTTTGATATTCTCACTTTGTTAGGCCAGTCCGGACTAACCCTATTTCAAGTGGACACCGCGTTGAAATATTCCTTGAGTGATTGTTGCTCCAAGAGGTTTATACACGGTAGAGATTGAATAGGTTGTGATCAAATAAAAAGATTGTGGCGTATTTTGGTACCCTCGTCTTTTCAATTGGTATCAGAGCAGGCAAACACGAAAAGATCTAACAATCTGTGTTTGGCGTGATCCAACCTATAAGTTTTGAATCAAATGGTTGATTCAGTTAACGTACCACCAGGGTTTGATGGCTCAAACTATCTATGGTGGAAAATGGCAATGCAATCTTTTCTTCAATCTCGTGACTTCAACACTTGGGTTTTAGTTATTGATGGATATGAACACCCAAAAGTACTGGTCAACAACTCAACCACTGAGTTTAGACTAAAGGAATTAAAGGAGTTCAATAATGAAGAAAATTTGCTTTCGAAGCAAAATTCCGATGGATTGAATGCCATTATTCATGCTTTAACTCGAGAACTCCATCATCATGGAACCACGTGTAAAACGTCAAAGGAGGCTTGGGATATTCTTAATATCGTATTTGAAGCGAATGCCTCTGAAAAAGAAGCTAGGCTTCAAACCCTATCTTCTAAATGGGAAAACCTTCGTATGGATGAAGAAGATACCTTTGACTACTGGGTTATTTTACAAATAACCCAATAGTCAGGGGACTAATATTGATACATGAAAAATAATATCCCTTAAACGGGTTCGGGGTGCCCCTAAGAGGGGAAATAAGCCTAGTATGAGACATGGGGACTTGGGGACTAGGCCCAAGTCCAATGAGGAAATACCCATGAAGTAAGAAGGACAAGGAAGGGATTAACAAATAAGGAGGAGGTTATATTAAGCAATGGCATTAGAAGTAATTAAGGAGGTTTAAGACATGTGTCATGATGTCATAAAAAAGAGGGACTTTTGGGAAAGTCTATATAAGGAAGGACAAGGTACAATGGAAAGGCATCTATCTCTCTTACCATTCCTAGTAAAGTGAGGTCACTTGGTGTAACTGGGACGAGTAGAACCAGAACTAAATTCGCCCTTCAACACTTCTAAAGATGCATCTTCTCCTTCTCAAAAATCACAGAAATGTGTAGAGAATATAGAACAAAATGATGGTGATAGCTTAAATTGTTCCAAGGATCAAGAGAACAAAGCTTTCACTGCAACTGTTGAATGCACACCTGAAAAGGATACTGAAGTAACTCCAGAGTCAAAGGCACTTGAATGTGATAGACTTTTTAAAGAGAATGAATATCTGGAAAAGGAACTGGATATCCTATATAAGGATATAGAACGCGTAAGCGATGGTCACACTTACCTTGAAGTCTTGGAAAGCTATAGAAAACAAATTGAAGAAGGTCATGATCGAGAAGCAAAACTACATACGGAGCTAGAGAACCTAAAAAACATTGAGGTAAGTAAATCTATTATTTATGAAAATCTCGAAGTTCAAATTGATAAATTTAAGGTTGATCTAGATAATGCTTTCGAAAAAATAAAAACGTTGGAAAGTGAATACGGGACTAAAAGCGGACTTGAAAAAGTTCGATAGTAGCACAAAACAACTTGACTTAATGTTGAAGTTAACTAGAGTGCCTCGTGACACGCGAGGACTGGGCTATAACGGTAAACAAACTTTGAATGCTAAACCGGAGACAAAGTTTGTAAAACCTAAAGACTCTGCTGAAAAATTTGCTTCAAAAGTTGCAACAAAAGATTGCTCTTCCATAAAAGAAAAATCTGTAGCACCTTCATCTTCAGTAAATGATGGAAAACGTAAAATCTGTCAAACTCCAATACAAGTTAATCCAAAACAAGGTAACACTAAGCCTCATGATTCGTGTGTTACTAAGCATTGCTCCTATTGTGGAAATAAAAGACACTTGGAAAGGGGATGCAGATTCCGTAAAAAGAATGAGAAAGCCATTGATGCACGTGTTTCCGCAAAATTGGCTGAACTCAATAATGCTCCTCGTGCTAAATCAGATCATCATTGTCCTAAAAATAAGCAAAAGAATTATTATAATGATAGTTCAAAGTTTGCTTATAAGGATTCTACAAAGTTTTCCCATAATCGCTCAAACAATAAAAGGAGAATAACTTTGTAAATACAAGATATGATATTCCAAATTGGAGAAAGGTTAATTCTCAGAGTTTTTAACATTTTAGTTACCCTAATGTTTCCTCAAGAGATTCATCTAGGATTTCAGGAGGAAACAATAGGAAGAACAAAGCTGCTCTTGTAAAACCTAATTCTAAATGGTGTCCAAAGTCTTCTCTAAAGACAACCAGGAAGGTATCAAAAGATAGTCACAATGATGACATACGAATGATAAGTTTCAATACTCATGACATTCAGAATATCGTGTTAAAATTTCTTGATCAAATGAATGTGTCTCCGTGTTGTCATCGTTATATGAGATAATCAGGTCTCATATCGGTTACCTTTTTATGATTTTGTGACTTTTGATTTAGCGGATTTCATATCTAACCTTTTGGGTTGCTTAATCAAATAATCATAAAAGGATGATAACAATTAATCTCATATGTGATTCACGATTATACTATTATCAATTTATTTCTCATAAGTTGTTTATATAGTACACATATGAGTTTTTGGTATTAGCTTATTACTATTGGCATGTAATAGTTAAAACCATTTCAACCTTTCTCTGGTAAAGGTTGCTTTTGCTGTCCTTATGTTCTTGCGAGAGGATGACCACACAACGATATTCCTCCCAGAAAGATGCGGAGAAGAGGATGCGGAATTTGAGGTAACAAATTTGTTAGTTAATCGTTTTCCTGTTTAAGAAAAGCCTGATTTTACTGCATATATTTATTGCTTTTGCTTAACAAATTTTCGGTACAATTGATGTTTATTCCATTATTTGTGTATGGATGTGTGTGTGATTCAATTGTTTCCGGTTAAGAAAACTATTGTTATCTTGCTTTATGGTTTGGTATCAATTGTTTAGGCTTACGAAATTACAGTGCAATTGTAGTACTATAATGTCTATGTTTGTTTCAATTGCTTCCGGTTGAGGTAAATAATTATGCAAGTTGATTTATTTGGTTTGTATGAATTTTATGGCTTAACAAAAGGGTTTTCGGGATCAATTGTTTAGTCCAATTCGATTCCGGATAAGAGAAACTAAGTTAATTCTGATCTTAGTTAGACTTATCAAAGTGGAGGTTTCGGTTGTTCAAGTCTAATCGAATGCCTTAACAAGAAATGCTAGTTAACTAACCTAGTACTTGTATTGTTTAAAAATGAAAGGTCTAAGTTATTATTTTAATAATTAGAACCTGATGAGAAAAATAAAGTTAATTCTGATCTTTATTTTGGTCTTATCGAACAAGCGATTGTATTTGTACAATCGGTTTAGCAAAAGATCTAAGGTGTTTAGTCAATTTTTTATTTGCTAACCTATTAGGGAAAATTGCTTCGGGCAATTGTTTCCTTGGTAACATATCAAAACAAAATTACTTTGTAGTTCGGTTTTGATATTGGTTATCTAAAATGGTGTGTGGAGCCCTCGTGCTTGACTTTTATAGGTTATGCAAGTCTTTTTAGATTTGTAAGATCCTTTCGGTTTGTCTTTTATTTGCTCGTACCTTTGTCATTTTGTGACAAAAAGGAGGAGAAATATATGGAGTAAACAAGTGATTTGGTATCACTAAGGAAAGGACAATGTTGCTTAAACATTATATCTAACGTAAGACTAAAGCATAGACTAAGGGGGAGTAACATATCATATTGATACTTGTGGTTATCTTAACTACAAAGGGAATAACAAAGACGTGCGGATTGAAAATCTACCTATCTCACCTTTAGGGGGAGTATTAGCTTTGTTATTATAATGTCAACAACGACCTTTATTTTTGAATACATACAGATTAGTATGAGTTATTTTTGTAATTCGTTTATCTCCATATGTAATAGAGTTTTGTCACTAAATTGACAAAGGGGGAGATTGTTAGAGCACTACTCGGTTGAACCCACCAAGCGTTGGTATGTCAAGATTGGTTGTCATATTTAGTTCCAAAAATCGAGTCGTTTAATAAGTAAACTAGAGTCAACTTTGATAGGTTAGACTAGAAACGATATAATTATTGTGCTCCAGTCACTCACAAAGATCTGAAGATGGATTGAAGACAACAAAGACATTATCCTTCAGCCTCAGGTTAGTAACTACGACTTGACTTGTTCCATTTCTATTTTGTGTCTTTCAAATCTTTTAGATTGAAAACATAACATGCGAAGCTGTGAATGATCATACTCTAGTAGACATAGTATTAAGGAATTACAATACGAAGTGTAACGTCTATCTTTTGAACTTCGTATATAAGACATCGACATAATCGTATGAATGCTAATGTGATTATGTATGGGTATGGGTAAAGATTTCGTCCTAGGAAACAATGTTTTACATTCATTTAAAGGAAGTACATTTATAAACTTGTTTTGTGAATCGAAAGGGAAATCGCCAGGCTTATTGGTATTGTTATTCATTGCAAATCTTTGGATTACCTATATGTGTGTTTAGTATAACTACTCATAAATTGTTTATGTATCTTGGTAAAACTATTCACAATGCCTGACTTTTGTATTGGTACGACTTTTATTAGTGAAACCGATCTTAAGTAATCACCTGAGATGGTATGATCGATATGTTGTAATTGGTATGACCAACTCTAGACATTGGGGAACCGATCCTAGTAAGAGGTGATACCGATCACAAGTATGTGGAATCGATCCTTGTAAGAGGTACAACAAGTCTTAGTTATTGGTAACCGATCCTATGACTTGTGCAACCGAATACAAGTTAAATACCATAAATATGTGGTAACCGATCCTAGTACCTAGTCAACCAACTTTTGGTAACTAGCGTGACTGATCCTAGTACCCACATGGAGGTAGAACCGAAACTTTTTTTGGTAGAACCGTTAAACCCATGATTGGTGATTTGATAGGATAATCAATCACATAGTTCTTGGAAGTCAGATGAACCAATTCTAAACTTGTTTGGAAGTGTGGCAAATCTGTTCCAAGATTGTAAATATGAAAAAGGATTTACAAAGTAAAGATGTCGACATACTTTGAACATGTGCAGTAATTCTTATCTTTTATTGTTCAAAGATATTCCTTGATACTCAAACCGAAATATTCCTAATATCTTTTGATATTTGGAAATATGCTTTTAATATATTAATATTCGAAAATATATTATTATGATAATTTCATAAATGTGTTTTTAACACATTCGGAATTAATATGATAATATTTTGTATTAATATGGAATTTTCGGAAATGTGTTTTTAACACATTTACTATGAAAATTAAGAATTAAATATTAATGTGTTTTTAACACATTTGATATTAATAAGCATATCTCTTGATTTATATTAGTAAAGTATTTTATATGCCAACTAATATTTGGTTATCAAGATTTCGGTGATATTAATTGAATATTAATTGTAAATTTGGTAATTACTTAATATTCAAACTACCTTGATTTATAAATACCCAAGTTTACATTTCAAGCAAACCATCCTAAGAGCCAGCAAAACTACTTCTTTGTGTTGTTACTGGTGGATCCGTCTATCCGGAGAGGAAAGTACCCTAATTAGACGAAATCTCTTACGACCGCTTGTTTAAAGACTTCTGTGGGATCAAGAAGCTCTACGAGTACCGTTGGTGGGAAACTAGATGATTGCATTGTTATTTTAGTTTTCGATTAATAATTTGATTAACTAACGGTTGTTGAATCTTTGATTGCACCTAGTTTATTTATTCTTGAGAACCTTCTCTTCTGATATAAGGCTCACTCAAACTAGATCAAAGATTTGATGTTTCTACGGATCTAAGTTTTTCTAGATCCGTATGATAGATTCATTGATTTGCCATTTTTAACAGACTCCGTTCTGTGCAACAAATCAATAAGGAATCAAGTTTGATATTGCAGGTTGTTACTTTGAAGATTAAATCGAAGATTGAAGACTTTGAAGACTTTTGTTCTTGTGTTTTGATCTTGGTGTAACTTTTTGTGACTTGATTTTCCGGGATTAAGAGGTTGTTTATTTTCAATAAACATAACCCTTTTTAGATCAACAAGTAGTTTGTGATTTTATCATAAACCTTGTAATCAAGATTGATTATTTTGGTAATCATTGTCTTGTTTGATCTTGTAACCGAGGAACTTCGGATCTGGTAACAGATCTTAAAAATAGAAGATCCTTAACTGTGCTTTTATCATATATTTCGGTATTATGATTATAAAGTGAGTTTTGTTACCAAACAGTTTATCCTTTACTGTTTGGAATACGATCCAAAGGAATCTTGTCTTTCCAGTTGAAAGATTGGTAGAAACAGTTATTGTGAACCATTAAGAAGATATATTAGATTTAGTACTAAAGAGAACGCATGTTCTGCTAGGATATCTAGTATCAAATATCTATTGAGACTTCGGTTCTGCTAGATATTATCAAAACAAGAATACTGCTGAAGCTGAGTAACTAGGATTTTAGTTTACTTAGTATTGTCTACACGAAGTTGCAGGTTTACTTTTGTAGCATCTTAATTCATTGAGTATTCAAAACTGGACTAGGTCCCGGGGTTTTTCTACAAGATTGTAGTTTTCCTCGTTAACAAAATTCTTGTGTGTGCTTTACTTTATTTCTGCATTATAATTGTTTTTTATATTATAATTAAAGTAAATACACTTGTACGTTAACTAGGCACTTGATATTTATCTTATAAGATTTCGGTTATACCGTACTATTATCAAGTGAACACTTTGCTGTAGTATTGTCTCGATTTCATATCCATAGATTATCACACTAGATATATTGGATTTCTCCACTTGACTTT
The DNA here is from genome assembly GCA_023531105.1 of Papaver atlanticum. Taxonomy (NCBI): domain Eukaryota; kingdom Viridiplantae; phylum Streptophyta; class Magnoliopsida; order Ranunculales; family Papaveraceae; genus Papaver; species Papaver atlanticum. The sequence continues at coordinate 17,932 of JAJJMB010010117.1, read as the reverse complement.
GATATTCTCACATTGTTAGGCCAGTCCGGACTAACCCTATTTTAAGTGGGCACCGTGTTTAAATATTCCTTGAGTGATTGTTGCTCCAAGAGGTTTATACACGGTAGAGATTGAATAGGTTGTGATCAAATAAAAAGATTGTGGTGTATTTGGGTACCCTTGTCTTTTCACTATATATAACATCCTCTAAGAATGTTTCAATGATTGAAATGAGAGTTTAAAATATATAACCTTGAATGGATATAAATATTATATGTGAATTCATACTTGTGTAAGTCCAAAATCCTTGAACCAAAGTATCCGTACTTTGCTGTTTAGGATAACCGGAGCTAAGTCCGCGTACCTGTACGCGTACTGTTGGAAGTTCACATCTCGTAAATTTCTGCTGGAGTTTGTGAACTGAAAACAAGCTCAGTCCGGGTACTTATGTATGCGTACCCGTATACGTACTTAAGTGGGTTATTTTCTAAAAACGGTTTATTCGTGAACTAAGACATTTATAAATTAAGGAATGCATATTTGCAAACCGTGGCTATAATGTTCATGAATCGATTTGAGTGAATCAAAATCGTTTTCGCTTCGATTATGTCTTGTATACTTCTATGAGATCTAAGCAATTGAACAACTCTCTAACTAATTCATTTGAGTCACTTGAACTAGTTATGGTGAAGATGAATAAGGTTGATATGAAAGTGCTCATATGGCTAACCATTGGTTAACTACTGTTGAATCAACTAGGTGTACACGTTTAGGTACGGTTACACAAACCTACATGAATGTGCATTTCATTTGTGTATGAAAAGCTAAGTTTGATCTAACGGTTTAAAGATATTAACTTGAATCTAATCAGGTTTTCATCTAACAGTGAATATTGAATGCTTTGTTACCAAGGTAACTTAGATTGCAAACCCTGATTTGGAGACTATATAAAAGAGAACTCTAGCAACTGGGAAACCTAATCCCCACACCTCCTGTGTGATACTAGTTGTATAAGCTAGAGTCAATTCTCCTTTAACCCTGATTTGGAGACGGTTGTGTTCCTTACGTCTCTTGGATACACACTTGATTCTCATAGTTGACGTGCTTTACAAGCCTATGAGTTGTTTCAGCCGAAGTGAAGACTCTTAACTTATCTGCCTTTAACATGTAGCTTATTGATTTTCTTCGGAAAAATATTTAATTAAGATAATGTAAATATGTTTGCTTATGAGGGATCTTCAAGGGAAAAGAAGATATCAAACGAACTTCAACAATTAAGATAACTTATTCTCTTCAAAGGTAACATATAGAAAGGCTCAATCGATTCTTCCTCGTAAAATCAATCTGAGAACAAATATAAAACTTACAAAATTACAAAATCTTAAATAAAGAGAACTTTATAATTTTTATTGATCTTATATCCTGGTATCTAGTTCTTGAATAATCGTATAGCAAATGAGACGAATCTTAAACCCGACAAAAACTAAAATATCTAGTTCTTGAATAATCGTATAACAAATGAGACGAATATTAAAACTGACAAAAACTAAAAACTACGATAATCAAAATGAGATACTCGATATCAAAAATAGTACTCCTTCCGTTTCGTTTTAAAATGATAGACCTGTGAGGGAGTACTATTTTTTTTTTGAAGCATATGTGTGGGAGTACTAAGTTTTATTAAGGCATACGAAAACAAATATTTATGTACATACCAGGAAAAATATCAACCACACCAGTCCGTGGCACAAGTTGCTTAGTTGATCTCCTAAAGTCATACATCCAAACACGCCATGTATTCTATGTAATCTATCGTTCTCATTAACAAATTTCTACAGAGGAGAGAAAAACCCAAAAAGAAAAAGAAAGAGAGAGAAAAAAAGAAAAGAAAAAAAAGATACTCAAAATTTAACCAGATTTTATTTATTAATTAATTTTAATTTCATAATAAAAGCCTCTCTTTCTCTTTCTGCATATCTCTCTCTTCTTTTTTTCCTCTCTCTACATTTCCCCCATTGAAACCAGGTTGGGTATCCTTCGCTCTCTGCCAGTCCCTCTGAAATGAATTTCATTTTGTTTTGTTTTTAAGGAATTTTTTTTGGATGTATTTTTCTATTGAATTATGGATTAATCAATTTTTTTTTTAATAAGAATTTTGGATCTTTGGAATTTTATTTCAGGGGAGGTTTCTGGTTGGATTTGATCAAGTTGAGTTTCCAGGGTTTTAAGTATCGCTCCCAGAGTCTCTAGGGGAGAATAAGTTCGTTTGTCTGGTTACTAGGTGAAATAAAAAGAGGGAGATTGTATTACTGATGGAGAGAAATTGAAATTTCGTTCAAATTCATATTTTCGGAGACTGTGATTTGGTTAGTGAATTTTTGGTGTCTCGAATAATATGATTTTTGTAGTATTATCGGTGGTGTAATTTGCATGAAGAGCCATTCAATTCATCCTTCTAATTAAGGAAACGAATTGGGAATTTTGAGAATTTTCTATTGGGTTGATTGAGTGGGTTGGAAATTAAGGAGTTGAGATTTTGGATCTTATATATTTGAAAAGGAAGGCTGAAATAAGTGGTGGTGGTGGTGGTAAGCGAATGGAAGGAGGGATGATCTTATTGAGCGGTAACTGTGAGGAATTGGTAAGCATAGGGAGTAACTATAGAGATCCTATGTGTGATGATGTAGATATGGAAACCGATGATTGTGAAATTGAAGGTTCGAAAGACCTTGAAGGAGAAGGAGAAGTAGAATCAGTAGTAGACGAAGAAGGAGTAGAAGGGTTTTTATCGGATAAAGGAGATGGTGGTGGTGGTGGTGAAGTGGGTGATGTTGTTTTCTCCAGAGAAGCGCCACTTTTTAGTAAAGAAGACCCGATAATTACATCTACTGCGGCTTGTGCTTGCAGTGCCACGAAACTAAAGCAAAGAATGGCGGTGGAAGATTTTGAGCTGCGTAGAAAGGATAAAAATGGACGGGATAAGAAACTATCCAGACAGGAGAGAATTGAGTTAGGGCGTATGTTTCAGAGTGCTGTTAGCTCTCATGATTGGGATCTCGCAGATAGTCTGATAATGTTGGCAGATCCACAGACGCTGAATGATGCCTTGTGCATTTCATTAGACTCTATTTGGTTTTTGAACACCCAGCAAGAGTTGCTGGGAATTACGGGTCTGATGAAGAAGGTTATTTCCCAGGGTGCTTATGATTTTACTAGAGCGGCTCTTCGGACGTCCTTTCTCGCTTCATGTGTCTCTGCATGTCAGAGCCGGACTATGAGTTTAGCAGATACTGTAACTGTTATGGCCCAAAGGTAAACCTTGTTGATCTCATTTGTGTAAGTTAGAATCTACTAGTATTATTTAACACATTGGTTCACTGTTTCAGTATTATAAACAAGATAAACATAGTTTGTATGATTCTGCGGAATCCTTTTATTAAAAAAAATAATCAAAAGAAACAGAGTGATATATGTATTAAAGTAGGCAAACCTTGCCAATTGTCAAGACACTTCAATTAAACAGACTTTTTTACATCTACAGAGTGAGCACACTGTCATTGGCTTTCTTGAATTATAATACCACTGTTGATTCAAATTTGTAAATGCTGATGGCCTGAAATGAATAGTTTTTCCCTCCCACATTTCTCCGTAGCATATTGTTGTTACCACTTTGTCAAATGGGAGTCTAATGTTTCTGCTAACTGTACCATCTAATTAGGAGCAACAAAGTTAAACAGAAGATGCTAAAGGGTCCATTAAACCAATAGTTTTTATGGGAGTAATTAAATAATTTGATGAAGTTACTGCTCTCTTTTTCAGGTTACATGAGCGTCTCCAAGAATGCAATGGTGATGAGGTTTTGAAAGCAGAAGCTGGTGCAAAGGTCCAGAAATTTACAGAATGGGCTCTGAAATGTATAGGATTCCACTCTCGTTGCCAGGGAAGCAGGGATAGAGTAAGTCAAAGTTCTGCAGTAGAGATCCAACTCCAGTTGTCAGCTTTTAAGACATTTTTGGATCTTGCTGGTAATCAGCTTACGGGGAAGGATTTCACTGAAGCTTTTGATGCAGCATGCTTCCCTTTAACTCTCTTTTCTAGCTCTTTTGATCCTGGGTGGGCTTCTGGGATTTCAGCAACTGCAATCCAGGGGTTGCTTGGTATGTTGGTGGAGGGTGGTGCAGACAACGTCAACCAGTGCTTCCTTGAAGCCTCACGTTTTGGTAGCACAGAGCTTGTTCGCATCTTGTTGCAGGTAATTCTAATTTAACTTCCAACTTTTTAATTTGTTTTGTCAAGCTGTCATGGTGCTGTTCTTATAGTAATTTAGGTCTGAGACTATAGAACAAGATCACTATGTTAAATTGTTAATGACATTGCTGTAAAAGGTAAGTACTGCTGTTTTTGATACCCATTGGTAGACAACATAGACAGTGAGGAGTACAACAATGAATCAAATTGGAGTTTATTGTAAAAGGAGTATGTGGGTGTGTATGCTGTCATTGGGGTTGATTACCAAATGGGTCTCGCCTGGTTTTCATGAGTTATTAAAGGCAGATTACTGCATGATGACTTGACCAAGTTTCCCATATAGTGGAGTTGATGTATATTTTAAATTATGATCTTTTTGAGCTATCAGGTATATACCATTACTTCGGCGTGAGAGGTGAGATCTTTAACCCATTTATTTACCAGAGAAAGTGTCAGTCTTCCGATAAAATAAACTAAGGTTGTTCTAGTAGCAGGAAAAGGATGGGTCGGACTAGGTTAGCGTTTCTATGTTCGGTGAGATATTCTCATTATTGACGAGCTGTATTAATGTCAGGAAATGTAGGTTGCTTCCAGGTAAGGCGTGACCTTCCAGCTTGCTCAGAAACAAACAAGATATTACCAAAAAAAAAACATCCTATGGAAGGTAGTAAGCCTAGACGCATTGCCCCACAAAAATGTGAAACCTCCTGGTTTAAGAAGCAGCAATAATACTAGATTAAAGATTTTATCAAGTGCAGAAAAAATATTGTGTACTTAATAAAAGAATTCGGCCTTCAGATTACCTAGCCGCTGTTTGCTAAGTTCAGAAAAGGCTTTCGGTAATGTGCAGGTCTTCCATGTCCCCATAAACCATGAAACACCACTTCTGGGGTTTCTCCCTTTGGCAACCGAACGATTAAGAGTCTCTGTGGAAGTGTTGTTTAAGCATGACAAATAAAGTAATTGATCACACATTTGAGAGAACTGGAGTATAAAGAAACTTAATAAGTTCGGTAGAATGAGGGAAGACAGAAATGAGTGGGAGGCGAACAAGTGATTTTTTTGACTTCAGTAGTGATCCATGATCCCATGCCTCCATAAAATATATGCAAGGGCGTAGAGAGTCATGTAAATGACTTTCACGTCTGACATTCTCAGCTCTGTCGACTTTGGACTTTATAGGGGATAGTTATTTTAACTTCTCTGTACCATTTTCTGAAATTCACTGGAGGACTTGAGCAACAAATGCTTCTCTGCATAAGTATAGTGTGTTGCCATATATGTCTTGCTGGATAATTTGCTGTAGGTTGTTCAAATTATAGGAAAGCTAGTGTTTGCTTATTCAGAAAAACACATGTGATATCATCGTCTTGTGCTTTTGGTGTGTCCTAGATTGCTCAAAGAAACAGCTTGGATGTGGATGTTGACCTGGCTTTGGGCTTTGCTTCTCACTACTCCAAGATTGGTACAATGGAGTGTCTGGTGGAAGAGGGTAATGCAGTTGCGTTTTTGGGACCTTTAATGAGAGCTGCTGAGAGGGGTTGCATGCAGGTGGTCCAATGGTTTGTCCAACGGGGTTGCCGAGACATGGAGCTCTGCCTTGCACTCACAGCTGCTACCTCCAGTAGCCAAGTAGGGATTGCTGCGTACCTCCTTCCTCATGTTCCTCAACATGTGCTTGCTGCACTAAGCATCGAGATCTTAAAAGCAGCTGGTGAACGAAGTGGTGGGTCCCTTGATGGTGTTGCATTTCTTCTGCGCTCAGACTTTCTCGGGGACCCAGCTGCCACATATGCTGTTGCAGACAGCATCGCTAAGTCCGACGATGAAGCTGTGGCTCCAGAGCTTAGGGCTTTTCTACGGGAACACTGGTCAGAGGCGGCATTTTTGGAAGGATTGAGGCGTGAACAAGATCACTATGTGAATGTGATGAGGATATTGAGGAGAGGTGGGTCTCCTGTATCCCTATGTTTGCGGGACCTACCTGCTCCTTTAATAACGGCCATCACTTATTTACCTCTGTACATGGAGTGCGTTGAGAATGGGGGACGTTTGTTATCGCAGAGGCTAAGAGGACAACTGGTAGAAGCCTCGAGAAGATTAGGTAAGAGTAGTGAGCCAACATGTGAGGATGTTTCTGCTTGTAGTCTAGGTGGAGGAAGAGATCTCTTGGTTGTGTTGGAGCATTATCTTCCACCATTTCTGCTACGGACAGGCGGTGAGGATGTTGCTTGAGCATATTGCAACTTCAAAATTTCTCCCCTTTTCAGTCATCTCTCGATCCACATTTCCCTTACAGAAAATTAATAATATTTTAGAAGGCCGCACAAGAGCGAGTGACGAGTTATGTATCATGTGAGATTTAAGGCTTCCCAGCCATGCTGTATTTTTGTCCAAGTCTCACCTCTCTCTCTACTTTTTGTTCTTGTGTACCATATTATTGTCATCTAATACTACATTCACTGAGCATACCAGGAATAAGCATGCTAGAATAATCCCTTAATAACTTTGGGATGTTGAAAGTCACATTCTTCGGAAACCGGATCGTGAATCATACACCGGGGATCAAGCGTGTATTAACGTCTCTATTAGATCTTAGGATTTAGGAATTACTAGTTAATCCACTATAGGAAGAACCGGTTACTGTGTAGTCCAGCACCAGAAAACAATTACTCGCTGTTCCTAAAACATGTTTTTGGACTAGATTTATTATTCTCTCGTCCAGCACACGTGCTAGATGTTTTATGTGTATTTTATAAATGCCGCAATTGCCCCTCCATCCAATCAATACCTAACAGAAAAACACGTCTAGCATATTATTTTTATCGAGCTCAATTTTTCAGATCTGAATCGATTAAGAAGAAGAAGATCGAGAGCAGATTTATGAAGAAGAAGAAGAACAAAGAAGAAGAAGATATAATTCCATTGAAGAAGAAGAAGAACAAAGAAGAAGAAGATATACTTCCATTAAAGAAGAAGAAGAACAAAGAAGAAGAAGATATAATTCCATTAATAGATCAGCGAAGAAAAAGAATAAAGAGATAGATTTAATCAATTTTGGGATTCTTAACTTTTTAATCTATTTTCCTCGTCTGGATCTGTTATTCAACGTTGAAGACGAAGGTAGTTCATTCAAAACGATACGATTTAGTTTATTAAAGTGAAGATTAATCATCCTTCCGTCTCAGGTTAGTTTTGATTTCAATTTTTTGTTAATTTTATTTTTGATCAAATTGTTTTGGTTTTTATTTTTTCAATGTTATTGTAGGTTCGTATAAAAAAATTTGGAGATTTTGTATGATCCTACAATAACCCAAATTTTTTCTTTTTTTGTACATATTTTCATTTAGTACATATTGAATCATCAACATTTTCCTTCTATACATATTTTCCTTTAGTACACATATCAACATGTATTGTTGGATCATCTACTATTTTTTCTTTTGTACTCTTTTTTTCTTTTGTACATATTTTCCTTGAGTACATATTAATATGTATTGTTGTGTCAATATGTACTATTGAATCATACACTTTTCCTTCGATACACGTTTTTGTTCAGTACATATCAATATGTATTATTAGATAAATATGTATTGTTGGATCATCTACTCTTTTTCTTTTGTACTCTTTTTCTTTGGGTACATATTTTCCTTTAGTACATATCAATATGTAGTGTTGGATCATCTACTTTTTTTTTCTTTTTCTTTTGTGCTCTTTTCCCCTCAGTACATAATTTCCATGAGTACATATCAACATGTACTATTGGATCCATATGTACTGTTGAATCATACTTTTTTCCTTCAATACATATTTTCCTTCGGTACATATCAATATGTATTGTTGATCAATATGTACAGTTGGATCTTCTACTCTTTTTTTATTTGTACTCTCTTCTTCTACTGTGGTATTTGTGTATTCTTTGTATTCTTCGATCTTGTTCTTGCCAGGATTCACCAAATGTAAATTTCTCTATGGTTTTAATAAAATAGGGTTTTCTTCAATCTTTTTCAGTAGAAATCAGGTCGAATCTACGAGTTTGATGATTTTGTTTGATTGATTTTTTGTTTGTCTGTTTGATGATTTCCTTTTTAACATTTCAGTTTGTTTGGTTGGTTTGAAATTTTGATTTTTCATTTTTTCTATGTTCACACATGAATAGTGATGGGCAGGAAGGTAATTCAGTTTTTTTTTTAAGTTTTTTGGACCAGCGAGTAAATGATTTATCCCGCTGGACTACACATTAACCCGGGTCGGGTTTTGTGGACTAAACAACAAAGTTCTCTATTAGGATTCGTCCGTCTTTGAATCCGGATCTTTCCCCATCGAAGGATTCATCCGTCTTAAATGATATAGTACAATATGCATATTCTTGGGATTAGAAAAAAATACTCTCTCGTTCCGTTTTAAATGATGTTCTGAAGTTTTAGAAAAAAATACTCTCTCGTTCCGTTTTACTTGATGTTCTGAAGTTTTAGTATTGGGACTAAAACATTAGAGGGTAATTTTTTTTCGAATCTATCCGTAATATAATACGTTCTCAAAAATTTAAATGGTGTAGTTTTTAGTTTCTAGATTCTAGGGTAAGTCACCGGTTGTAATTTGCTTGTGAAGTACCAAATATTCCATCCAAATCTTTGGATTCCGATTTTCTCTTGAAATTTTACACTAAAAATTCCCAGCGAATATTTTTCCTAAATTTTATGTTTGAACACCTAATCAAAATTTAAAATTTTCTAACCCAAATTATTTCCCTCATATTCTTTTCAGTTCATTAACTCATCATTCTATAAAACTCCAATACTCTTTTATTTCTTCCAATTCCATATGTTCATTTCCCCCTCTTCCCGTTAGAATAGATACTTCCATGTAAAATACTAAAGCGTACCTTTCTTTATCAAATTCTAATAGTGAAGAAACTAGTCAATCCAATACTAGTGATGAAGAGGCAGTACCCACTGATGACGACATGATTCTTAATAATTAAATACTAGGAACCTTAAGAGAACTAAAAAATGAGAAACATATAGCTATCACAATGGAAGAGTTAAAAAAGGATCCATATCAAGAGTTGTCGTTATATTTAAGACATCTACTGCAACTGTTTCTTGCATTTGGAAACCATCAAAACAAAATCAAAACTCAAACATGCCTGCTGATATGTCTTCTATGAAGCCAACACCATAATTTCTCTAGTTCTGACATGAATTGAAGGTCTGATTATTAAAAGCTGTTTTCAAAAAATGCAAAGGCTTGTATCCATAAACATGAGGAAAAATAATTTTTGGATCCTTTTGTAAGATATTGTTCCATTGACTATAAGCTTTGTAACAAGCCATCATTTCTTTAGTTGTGACTTGATTTGAAGGTCTCAATATCTAAAGCTAGTTTTTCACAAAATGCAAAAGTGGTTGTACAAGCTTTGTATTTGCAAAAATGAGGAAAAATATTATTTGGATCATTTTGTAAGATATTGTTCCATTGACTGTAAGCTTTGTAAAAACCCATCATTTCTCTAGTTCTGACTTAAATTGAAGGTCTCATTATTAAAAGCTAGTTTTCACAAAATGCAAAGGGGACGGTACACGCTTGTATCCGCCAAAATGAGGCAAAATATTTTTTGGATCATTTTGTAAGATATTGTTCCATTGACTGTAAGCGTTGTAACAAGCCATCATTTCTCTATTTGTGACTTGATTTGAAGGTCTCATTATCTAAAGCTAGTTTTTCACAAAATGCAAAGGTGGTGGTAAAAGCTTTGTATTTGTAAAAATGAGGCAAAATATTTTTTGGATCATTTGGTAAGATATTGTTCCATTGACTGTAAGCTTTGTGACAACCCATCATTTCTCTAGTTCTGACTTGAATTGAAGGTCTCATTATTAAAAGATAGTTTTCAAAAAATGCAAAGGCGGCGGTACACGCTTGTATTTGCAAAAATGAGGCAAAATATTGTTTGGATCATTTTGTAAGATATTGTTCCATTGACTGTAAGCTTTGTAACAACCCATCATTTCTCTAGTTCTGACATGAATTGAAGGTCTTGTTATTAAAAGCTAGTTTTAACAAAATGCAAAGGCGGCGGTACAGGCTTTTATCCACAAAAATGAGGAAAAATATTTTTTGGATCATTTTATAAGATATTGTTCCATTGACTATAAGCTTTGTAACAAGCCATCATTTCTCTAGTTGTTACTTGATTTGAAGGTCTCATTATCTAAAGCTAGTTTTTCACAAAATGCAAAGGTGGTGGTACAAGCTTTGTATTTGCAAAAATGAGGCAAAATATTCTTTGGATCATTTTGTAAGATATTGTTCCATTGACTGTAAGCTTTGTAACAACCCATCATTTCTCTAGTTCTGACTTGAATTGAAGGTCTCATTATTAAAAGCTAGTTTTCACAAAATGCAAAGGCGGTGGTACACGCTTGTATTTGCAAAAATGAGACAAAATATTTTTTGGATCATTTTGTAAGATATTGTTCCATTAACTGTCAGCTTTGTGACAACCCGTCATTTCTCTAGTTCTAACTTGAATTGAAGGTCTCATTATTAAAAGCTAGTTTTCACAAAATGCAAAGGCGGCGGTACACGCTTGTATTTGATAAAATGAGGAAAAATATTTTTTGGAACATTTTGTAAGATATTGTTCCATTGGATGTAAGCTTTGTGACAACCCATCATTTCTCTAGTTCTAACTTGAATTGAAGGTCTCGTTATTAAAAGCTAGTTTTCCCAAAATGCAAAGGCGGCAGTACAAACTTGTATTTGAAAAAATGAGGAAAAATATTTTTAGATCATTTTGTAAGATATTGTTCCATTGACTTTAAGCTTTGTAACAACCCATCATTTCTCTATTTGTGACTTGATTTGAAGGTCTCATTATCTAAAGCTAGTTTTTCACAAAATGCAAAGGTGGTGGTACAAGCTTTGTATTTGTAAAAATGAGGCAAAATATTTTTTGGATCATTTTGTAAGATATTGTTCCATTGACTGTAAGATTTGTGACAACCCATCATTTCTCTAGTTCTGACTTGAATTGAAGGTCTCGTTATTAAAAGCTAGTTTTCACAAAATGCAAAGGCGGCGGTACACACTTGTATTTGCAAAAATGAGGAAAAATATTTTTTGGATCATTTTGTAAGATATTGTTCCATTGACTGTAAGCTTTGTAACAACAAATTATTTCTCTAGTTCATACATGAATTGAAGGTCTCGTTATTAAAAGCTAGTTTTCACAAAATGCAAAGGCGGCGGTACAGGCTTGTATCCACAAAAATGAGGAATTTTTTTTTGGGATCATTTTGTAAGATATTGTTCCATTGACTATAAGCTTTGTAACAAGCCATAATTACTCTAGTTGTGACTTGATTTGAAGGTCTCATTATCTAAAGCTAGTTTTTCACAAAATGCAAAGGTAGTGGTACAAGCTTTGTATCCGCCAAAATGAGGCAAAATATTTTTTGGATCATTTTGTAAGATATTGTTCCATTGACTGTAAGCATTGTAACAAGCCATCATTTCTCTATTTGTGACTTGATTTGAAGGTCTCATTATCTAAAGCTAGTTTTTCACAAAAGTCATAGGTGGTGGTACAAGCTTTGTATTTGCCAAAATGAGGCAAAATATTTTGTGGATCCTTTGGTAAGATATTGTTCCATTGACTGTAAGCTTTGTGACAACCCATCATTTCTCTAGTTCTGACTTGAATTGAAGGTCTCATTATTAAAAGATAGTTTTCACAAAATGCAAAGGCGGCGGTACACGCTTGTATTTGCTAAAATGAGGCAAAATATTTTTTGGATCATTTTGTAAGATATTGTTCCATTGACTGTAAGCTTTGCGACAACCCATCATTTCTCTAGTTCTGACTTGAATATAAGGTCTCGTTATTAAAAGCTAGTTTTCACAAAATGCAAAGGCGGTGGTACACACTTGTATTTGCAAAAATGAGGCAAAATATTATTTGGATCATTTTGTAAGATATTGTTCCATTGACTGTAAGCTTTGTA
>JAJJMB010010107.1:0-11148 GCA_023531105.1 Papaver atlanticum | reverse complement strand
TATCTGAGTAGAGCTCTGTCACTTATATATGAATTTTAGTATGTTTGAGTGCAAACTCGTGTACAGCAATTGGAATTTCGCATCAGGGTACTTCCTCCCATAATCAATAAGTATGCCAACCAAGGAGGTTCTTTAGTGCCATTCCAAGGTTCTGCATAGATAGCTAGGGTCTGGAGTAAAGGTTTTGTGGGTACACCTCTGGTAAACCCTCCCGAGACTATAACTCGGCCACTAGGGCCACCTAGGGGTTTAAAGGCTTCTTGCACACACTAAGTGCAATCGCGATGCCTACGACAGTGAGTTAGGATTTTATTTTGTAGATTAAATTTGCTCGGGACTAGCAAGTAATAAGTTTGGGTGTATTTGATAGACGCATTATTTTGTCTAATATGTCTCAATTATATATATTGTTAGTATTCGATTTTGTATTTATTTTGTTATTTTTATGTCTTTGTAGGTATTTTTAGAGAAATAAGCTCTTGCGGCGAATTTGTCTCTTAAAGTGGTGTTTTACACCCCAGGATAGAGTACTAAAGGCACCCCAGAAATGCACCGGAAGCACCCCAGAAATACACCGTAGGAACCCCGAAAAAGTGTTGAAAACACCCAAGAAAAAGTGTTTAAGGCACCCACCAAAATTCCTAAAGGCACCCTCAAAATGGATAAGGACGCCCCCAAGGTAGCCGAGCTGTTAAAGGCACCCGCGTTTTGGATTCAGGGCACCCCTTCTTCTTAATTTGAATTTCTTGTTTTGGCGGGAAATCATTTCATTCACTGGAAGAATTTCGATCAAATATTTGATGGGGTTTGAGGTAGATTCAAGGGTTGATTTTTGATGGGCAGTTGTGATATGACCTAATAAACATGTTTTGGGCTTTAGTTTCTCCTAAAATATGCTAGATAATCCAAGAGTTGAGAACAGGGCAGTTCGTGCATGGAAAAGATATTCACGGGATTTGGAGAAGTTTAAACGAGTTCTGTACAAGTTTGTTGGCTCGAGCAACACTTTGGGGCGTGGCAGAGATAAATATGGAAATTTGGCAGCTTCAGAACGTGTGGAGAATACAAAATATGAATTATTTCCTAAACAGGCCGTGAAGAATAATGCAGAATTATATGAAGTTATTACGTGAGATTTCGATGATGTTGGGTTATAAATAGTTGTTGGGGACTCAAAGAAGAGGTGTCGAGAGTTTGGGGAGCTTAGGAGAGCCAGAGAAGAAGAAATCCGAGTTTTACAAAACTCGGTTTCTGCTGTTGCTGCTGATGATGAACATCAAGAACACGAAGAACAAAAGACCGTAAAGGAAAGTCGTTGCAAACTGTCGCTTAATTGCGGAAGTTCCCAACTCCTTTCCAGCGACTGTGCAACAGTGTTTACAACACTTGTCTTTTATCGTTCATTTTGTGACGATTTTTGTGCGTCGCAAAAATCCTGTTCTACACCATTTTCTCTTTATTTAATCTTTGTAAACCATTTTTGAGCCTAAATAAATATTTTGAGAGCACATTTACTATGATGAGCTAAACCCCAAAATTGGGGCGATGGAGGAAGCCTTATTTCACACTTGGGTAATTATATTTAATTCTTTTCATGACTTTTGCACTAATTTTAATTAAAATTATGATTTGATTTAATTAGTTGTCATTTGATTAGATGGGTCATGCTTAGCTTAGGTGATTTGATGTCCCATGCTTAACATTTACATCTAATATTTTGAGAATCTATCTTGGAAAAAATAAGAGTCACTTTATTTTATATTTTTTATTGAGCTATAATTGTTAAAAGAATCATTATTTGAACCTTAAGAAATGAATTTGGTGGAATCCTAAGCCCTAGTACCTCTCGCCCACTATGTTAATATTTTTGTATATAATTTGTATTAAATTTAAAAACTCGAATCTTCACAAGTCTTAGAGTTCGAATCCTATTTACCACTACTACAACAAAGTTGAAATCACATCAATACCTTGCCCCTATTTTATGCCTTAGAATTTGTTGTCATTTTTTGACAAAGGATGAGGGTTACTGATGGTTCTGTCCCATCTACTGCTCCTGTGGAGGTTGCCGAACAGGCTTTGGATGTTGATATTGGTGCTCTTTTTGGTGAGAATGAGATGATGGACCTTGGTGATGGATTTATTGATGATGTGGATCAAGCATTATTACATGAACCTTCCAATCTCGATGGCACTGTTACCATATCGGAGATGGGGGTGCCCCAGGCGAGTAATCTCGCTGATAAGGGTGTTCCCTCCGATGGAGGTGCGCAGATTAGTGGTGTTGGTGTTGTTCAAACTGGTGTTCAAAGTGGTGATGGTGTTGGCACTGGCGTACCAAGTGCTTTTACTGGAGGCTTTCCTTCTGCTCCAGCAGTTCCTTCTAGTTCGTCTCGCACCATTTTTTGTGGAGGATCCGAAGCGATGGCAATGTTATGATCGGATCAATATGCTCGGCTGAACGAGGACGAGCAAGCTCGTATCTTGACTTTCTTGGAAAGGTCCTCTCAGCAGTAGCTTGTGCAGGCGGTATGTATTAATACTTTACTACTCCCTCCGTTCCGATTTACTTGACGTTGTAGAATTTTTCACGGAGATTAAGAAATATCAGAGAGAGTAAAATCTTCCCAATTCCACCCATATTAATTCTTCTTAAAAATTTAAATGACCTAGTTTTTAGTTTCTAGATTCTAGGAAAAGTTATCAATCCCATAGTGATTTACTTGGGATGTACTACCAAATTCTCCATAAATTTGGAACACAATAAAAAAGTAGAGTAGATTTAAATATTAAAGTACTGATTACAATAAAAATTAATGATATTGTGTGATTCCAAAGCAAGGGAAAATCAGTGAGAATATGGGAAAAATACTAAAACTATCATCTATTTTGGAACACAAAGAAAACCCTAAAACATAAAGTAAAATGGAACGGAGGGACTATATTTTAATAGTGTGTACTTGTCAGTGCCCCAGTCTAACCGGTGATGTTGTCTGATTTGCTATAGCAACAATCTGAGGTTTGGCATGTTATCTGAGACTCGTGTTGCTAGGAGGCGAGCCAGAGATGTGGAGCGCGAGAACCAGCAGTTGCGTCTCGCTGTTGAGATGGCTAAGTAAGAGTCCTTGTCCTTTCGCCAAGATAAGAAGGAGTTTGAAGGTATTTATTCTCTCCTTTGTCTAAGTTTTTCAACTCCGTAGTAGGTTCTAGAGTTCTGAATTAGTCTTTCTATTGGTAGCCACCGTCAAACATTTGGAGGAGAAGATAGATAATAGTGGTCATAGGCATGCTAGAGAACTTATCATCCTAAATCTCGATGTGAGCTCTCGTCAATGTAAAATTGATTCCATGGAGAATGAGATTACACTACTTCAGACTGATGTGGATATTCATCGAGATCGCATTGTTGAGCTTCGTGTGATGTTAGATAAAGCTATGCAAGTGGTTGTAGCTCACTCGGATGAGATCAAGCTGCTCTGAACTCAAAAGGATGGGATGATTGAGTGGCAGTAAGATCAGTTTCCCCAGCTAGCGCAAGCAGGGGATGATAGGGAAGAGCTTGTGCGTCTCAAGCGAGAATTTTTCCAACTCGAGAAGGAGCGCGATAGACATATGTTATCATGCCCGGCTGGTGATTCTGCTAGAGCACCTATTGAAGCACAAATTAGTGCTTTAGATAATCAGAAATCTCAAGTGTAACAGACCTTATCTTCTGCTTTAGTTGAACATGAAGGTTTCCTATTAGCAACTTTTGATTTTATATATTTCATTCCTTGTAAAATTTCCTTCGGATTAACTGTCTCCATTTGCTTATATTACAGAGGATCGTAAGCGCAATGCAGAGTTGGAGAGGCAGTTGGAGGAAGTGAAGAGAGCAAAGCAAAATCTTGATGATGAGCTTAATGACTTGGTGAATCGTCATGAAGAAGAATTGGAGGCTGAACGCACTGATAAGCATAAGAAGATGAGCAATCTTCATGCTGAGTACAAGGTCAAGATGACAAATGCATGCAAGGCTGCCATTCTTCGTGAGCGTCAAAGAGTTGCTGCAGCTGCTGCCAATGTTGTGATTTCGCCTTAACCTGTTGAGCCCGAGCCCGAGCAAGTTGCTCCTGATGTTTCCGAGGGCGAGGATCGGATGGATACTTATCAGGGTGGTTCTGGCGATGGACAAGCTTAAGTTCGTCAATTTTCGTGCTCGTGTAGGCCTTTCTTTTTAAGAACTTTTTATTTTCTTCATTTTGTGCTTAACCCTCGTGCTGTTTTCGAGGTGATGTTTAAAAACACTATTTGGTTGGTAAGTCCCCATGCTCCTTACGAGGCAATGTTTAATTGGTTTGATTAGTCAGTATGCTAACCAAGTCCTCTTCTGTGTTGGAGGCATTATTTTGCTAATCATTGTTTGGTAAGTCCTCATATGTGGGAGGAAATGAATACTTTCTTTTGAAGTAGTTGTTTATATGGATGATAATTTCTCTTGTTAAATTATATCACATGATGCGTTTATTTTGGTAGCTCTGAGGGAGTTTTTGTGCATACTATTGGTCCAACCATGGGTGACAAAGCCAAGGAGTGATCAGTTCCTTAATTGGATAGGGCATCTCTTACGGTGTTGGGCTTGGAGTAAGGCACATTTCCTTTCTCGCCTTAGTCTTATGCCTTCATGGGCTGGATTCTTTAATAGTGTCCAGTTTAGGTTACACTTGCCCCTGGGGTTAAGTGATCAGGTATTTGAGTCACTCGTTTTTTTAAACCATTTCTTGGAGACGATATCTCGGTCAAGTGATTCTTGCCTTAGCCAAAGGTATATCTTGATTCTGGATATCTCCTGTTATGGCAGGACATCATCCGATTTCATGATCTTGATGGCATTACCTTAGGTCTATTTCCATCTTAGGTAGCTTAGGGTGTCCCCCGCTTCATCTTGCTTCACTCAGCTAGATGGCATTTCCTTAGGTCTGTATCCGTCTTGGGCAGCTTAGGTATTTTACCCGCATCATTCGCTGTAGGATGGAAGGTGTGGCTAGCACTGTGCCATGGTCTTGATGGGCTTTGATTATGATGCAAATATGTAATGATTATTCTACATGCAAGTGCAAAAAATGAAGAAAGGATTAAATGGAAAAAATTGACATAGAAAATCATAATTAAACAAAGAGACAGACAAATAGATAATAAAAAGAAAAAACGATCAAAGTAAATAAATCATAAGTGAGCAAAAGGAGGAATTTTATTATTCTCAAAAGAGGGTTTATATTCCCTTAGTACATTCAGATAAGGTTTCATGACCTTTTACAAGTAGGGATTCAAACCCTATTTTCATAATTTGTCCTTCTAAGCGATAAGTTATTTAAGCATTGTATTGCTTGAGGTACTTAATATTCCATGGGCGTTCTAATTCGTCTCCATTAGGTTTGAGCAACCTGTATGCTCCATCGCCTGCCTAGGCGATGACTGAGAGTGGGCCTTCCCATATGGGGGCAAATTTTCCCGACTCGTGCTGGTATGGAGGGATCTCGCACCAGATTTTTTCGCTTGGGCTAAATTGCCTCTGATGAACATATTTGTTGTATTCTCGGGCTAACCTTCGATGGTAATTTTCTATTCTTTGAAGAGCTATTTATCGGTTTTCCTCGAGATCGTCTAGCTTAGCGAGTATCATGTCCGAGGTTAGGTTGTTTTCCCAAGCCTCGGTCTTAGTTGTTGGGATCATCGCTTCAGTTGGTACGATCGCTTCCGTGCCATAGGTGAGAGCGAAGGGGGTCATCCCTGTTGCTTCTATTCGAGTGGTCCGATAGGCCCATAGAACATTGTGTAATTGATCACACCAGCTGGCCCCATGTCCATCAAGCTTCTTTTTGAGCATGTCGGCGATGGTTTTGTTAGTGGCCTCTGCCTGACCATTACTCTCGGGGTAGATGGGTGTGGATTTATTCTTCCTGATCTTGAAGCAGTTAAAGAGGAGATCAATATTTTTCCCTCGGAGTTGGGCCCCGTTATCTGATACGATGGCGGCTGGGATACCGAAGCGACATATGATGTGCTCAAAGAGGAATTTAAAGACATCGTGGTCTCTGATGTGCCTGAGGGCTGAGGCTTCTACCCATTTGGTAAAGTAATCTGTGGCCACGATTAAGTATTTTCGTTGCCCTGTACCAGCTCGTAGGGGTCCAATGATGTCGACTCCCCACTTGTCGAATGGCTAAGGGCTTAGTACAGACTTTAAATCCATTGAAGGTGCATGCCTTATTTTACCAAATTTTTGGCATTCTAAACATAATTTCACCATCTACTTCGAGTCCTCGTTTATGCGAGGCCATAAAAATCCTTGTAATCTGGCTTTGTGATCTAGGGATCTTCCCCCACAATGGTTTCCTGCGTAACCATAATGTATTTCTTTTAATATTTCTTGGCCTTCAGCAAAGGAAAGGCTTCTGAATAAGGGTCCCAAGTATGACTGCCGATACAGTACGCCCTCCCTGAGATGGTAGTTTCCTGATCGTGATATGACTTTGTGTGCGAGTTTCTGATCGCTTGGGAGATCGCCTTTTGATAGGTATTTCATGATCAGGGTTCTCCAATCGTCCTCGGGCAAAGCTTCTTCTTGGCTTTTTGTGCCCACATTAAGAATTTCCATATCTCCTTCTATGGGTGTGGAGGGAAGCACGACCCTCTCGATTCTTACAGTTGTAACCTCCGGATCTGTTGTCATGGAGGCAAGGAAAGCTAAAGAATCTGTATGCCTATTGTTAGATATCACCATGTTAGATATCCATATCGGGTATTGTACCTATCGGATGACACCTGATGCCTCCATCTTTTTTAGTTCGTTTTGAATTGCTTCGTGATACTCTGGAGACACCTTTCGCATCTTTTTCCTCACGGGCTTATGCTTTGGGTTAATCTTTAGGTGATGGTAACAGACCTCGGGATCTATCCCAGGCATGTCCTCCATGCGCCATGCAAAGACATAAGAATATTCTTTCAATACTCGCACTAACTTTTTTTATTCCTATTTATCGAGGAGTGTTCCAATCTTAACCATACCCTGGCTTTCGGGTGTTATGATGTTTACCTCCTTTGTAGGTTCCGAGGCCGAGAAGTTTGACCTAAGCTCTCCCACTTCGGAGAGGTTCTGTAATTGCTATAAGGGCTCCTTGGGTGAGTCCGAGGTAGGCACATTGTCCGAGCACCCTGCTTCATTTATTTCTGTTATGTAAGCGTCGATTTCTTCTTGACTCCTGGCACTTTTGGCTCTTTTCTTCTTCGCCTTAGGGGAGTTCACTCTATTCTCGCTATTTTGTACGTCCATGTTATAGCAGTACTTTGCTTCGCCTGAGTCTCCGATGATCTCTGCGATCCCATCGGGGGTTGGAAACCTTAGTCTCTGGTGATAATTTGACGCGACTCCTTTGATCCCATGGACCCAGGATCGCCCGACAATTGTTGTTTGTGGTGAAAGTACGTCCACTACACAGAATGTGGTTAAGGTGAGGATTTTTACTACACGGATCTCTAGAGTTACCTCGCCTCTTGGGCGGTTTGACGAGTCATTGATGCCAAATATATTATATATATATGGTATTAAGCATTCGTCTCTTAGACCCATTTGTTTGAATGTTTCGAGGATTTCGACAAAACTTCCTCCGTCGATCAATATCTTAGGCATTGCCCATGGTAGTTCCTTTGCCACACTGAAAACTTGGTCACCTTCGAAGTTTCGCTTGTGAATTCTCCCTGTGATGCTCCCTTCTAGTGTGGGAGCAATGATAACCGAGTGTGATATCGTGTTGCATCCAAAATATTGTGCCTCGCGAGGAATTTCCACGCGATGTACGGGTGGTCCTACCACTGGTTGGATCGCTGGTTACGCGATGTACTCCTAGAGTTTTCCTTCATCAATCATGTCTTGCACCATTTTCTTCAGATCTCTGCACGAGTATGTTCTGTGGCTATAAAACTGGCGGAACTCACGAAAATCTGTTCTGTTTTTAGCGTGCTCGGGCTGCTGTCCTCTGTTCCATCGGTAAGTGATCTTACACTTTTCATCGATCTTCTTAAAGATCTCGGATATAGGAGTGTTTAGCTTTGTGTAGACTGGGTCTACAAATTTTACCTTCTTTTGTTGGGATTGGTCTCGTCCTTTCCATCCTCCACTTCGATGTTTATCGAACTGCGTGGATCCATTGTTGGGTCGTCCTGCTCCTCGTACTTGTGCCTGAGGGTTCTGTGGTTCTACCACATTTGCGCCTCTACTGTTTCCTCTGACCAATTTTCCATAGGTCCCGTCTTGGAGTTCTTCAAGGGCTATGTAGTCCTCTTGAATCCCTCTCAATTTCCCTAGGCATGGGGGTATGGTTTCGTACATGCGGACGAATATGGGATCTGTCTTCCTTAGACTTTTTTTGAAACCCAAGATCGCATAGGCCTCTGGGACTCTTCCGATCTCGGCACAAAATTTTCTCCAGCGAGTTACAAGAGAGCGGAGCAACTCATTTGATCATCGAGCTAATTGGAATAGCATGTCGATCTCTGGTTTGACTCGGCTGTTATGCATGTATGCCTTTAAAAACAGCTCAGATAGGTGGTCGAATGACTTAACCGACCCTTTTGGAAAATTATTGAACCACAATAGGGCCTCATCTTTCAGGCTTGCTGGAAAAAACTTACACATCACGACATCGTAATGACTCCATTGTGTCAAGGTCATGCGGTAAGACCTTAGATGCTCAATTGCATCACCGGTTCCGCTGAAGGGAGATGCGAATGTTGGGAGTGAGCACTTCCTTGGAAATGGTTGAGCCAATAGGCTCCCTGCTAGGGGGGACTGTCCTGCCTCCTGCATTACTTCAACCAACTTTTGGCCTCCTTGTCTCCCTGTAGCCTCCCTACACATCGCTTCGAGTTGGCATAGTCGGGCTTGTAATTGATCGTCAATGTGCCTTGTTTCGGCTTTCTTCCTTCGCCATTGTGTTCTTTCGGGCGATAAGGAAGCTTCTTGTCAGCGATATCTTGATCGCCCTGAGTCCTCGTCCGATTGTTCGACATACGATACTATCTTGGAGCGAGTTGACTTTGACGTTTCCCCTCGTTTAGGATTTATGACTGCGTGGTTCTCGACCACGCAGTTGGTTTTAGTTTTGTCTTATTTCTTCTTTTATCATCTATGCTTGGGATCGATATCGGACGACCCCTCGGACGGAATCTCCTCCTCGTTTGGGACTCCTCGACTTCCCTTAGGAAAGCGATCCTCTGTCTCCTCATTCGGGGTGTCAGGGATGTGGACTCGCTCTTCGTCCTGCAAGTTCTCAAAAGGATTCTCCTCCTCGGGGGTCTCCTCTATAATAGGGAGTGGAACTTTTTTATTTGTTTTGTGTCTTAGCTTACAGTTCTTACGTTCTAGCCTTTTGTTACGTCGTTATAGCTTTTTCATTCTTTCATCCAACGCCTTTTGTGCTTCCATGATGGCTGCAAGAGTTGTTGCGGTGTCCCCGAGGTTAGAAGTGTCATCCTTCTTTGCCCCGTTGTTTACCGTTTGCCTTGGCAAACGATTCAACCCTCCTGGTTGAGTTAGATGAATATCGCCCTGTCCTTCGAAGAGACTTCCCTCTTCGTCAGAGCTAGAGTTTTCTGTTAACCCTTCCCGATATTGGTTATCAGGCTGTCTCTCCTGGGAGTACACCGTTGTGCATAGTCTCGCCTATCTCCATTTCGTCTAGTCCTTCAGGTTGGGCTCCACCAGTTTCACCTTGGCTCGTGCGAGCGGATCGTCTCGTCACCATCGCCTTACCTGCGATATATGCAATAATACTTAAATTTTCTTTTCTTTCAGAAAAGTGGGACCCTAAATTTGCAGGTCATGTGCAATTACTAAGTCATGGTTCAGACTGGACAGTTTA
The DNA here is from genome assembly GCA_023531105.1 of Papaver atlanticum. Lineage (NCBI taxonomy): Eukaryota > Viridiplantae > Streptophyta > Magnoliopsida > Ranunculales > Papaveraceae > Papaver > Papaver atlanticum. The sequence continues at coordinate 1,249 of JAJJMB010010107.1, read as the reverse complement.
GTACAGGAAGACTTTTCAGTAAATTTTTGAGACATGTGAAGATGTCAAAACATTCCCCACTTAATTAAAGTTTTAGTGATGGAAAAAAGGTGTTTTGTTTGTCTCTTTTTTCGAGAAAACTACCTCCTTCTACACGTCATTCCTTTACTAGGGAAAAACCAAGTTATGACGATTGAGCACGTTTTCCCATTTTACTTTTAATTTTGAACAAACTTTGAGTTTGATGAATGATTATGTACTCATGGACCTTTCCCCTTGACTTAGAGTTAGATTTCTAAGAAGAAGATTGTGGATTGTCTTGAGTTTCTTAAAAGATGAAAAACATCATGAATAACTCGTCTTTTCAACTTTCATAGGATGATATTTTCTCTTATGAATTTTACTTCCTTAAACTTCTTCCCAGCCCTTTCATGGAGGAGATCGTTTGAGTGCTGTTTTAAAGTGTTTAAAGTTTCACCTTCACTCCGATCTTCAACTCTCCTGAGCATCTTCAGGAAGGTACAAGAAATCTTAAAAGAACGAAAATCTTAAAGAAAATCAAACAAAAAAGATGTAGATCTGATGATTCTGAGGTTCTTCAGGACTTCACTGATTGTATGGATCGTGTTGCGTATGAGATCTTCTCGTGAATTATACAGAATACTACACAGTGGTATGAAAACCACTTCTCTTAGAGAGATTATGAAAAAACTATAGAGCTGTTACTAGTGAGGTAGATTGGATCTTCATACCTCCATTTTTCTAACGCCAAAATGTAACTGCATCTTTTCTGTTGGCTACACCCAAGTAGAACTAAAGGCTATAAAACTACTAACATTCAAGATTCAAAGATAAGCGAGATGTAAAGAACATGAAAGTAAAGATTGACACAAGCATATAATGTGGTTCGTCCACTAAGACCTACATCCACGGGAAAGAAGTTGTTTTCTTTATTGATTAAGGTCTTACCCTTGAAAGAAGTTACAAATATCACTTAGATTTCTGACTCTCTCTTTCTCTAAGTCTCTCTTTGGAATTCTCTGTAGAAAGACCATCTAACATTACATGCCCATTTCCTTTTACATGGACTGGTATTTATCGGAAAACTAGACTCGTGGAGGCCTGATCTCGCCGAGTTGGTGGACCTATCGCACATCTTCTCATTACTTCGGATGAGCTCTATACTATCCCTCGTGATGCCCTGATCGGTTCTCATTCCGATTTATCTCGCTTCATACGTCATCGTGCTGCTCCTCCTAGGGGGATCTCG
>JAJJMB010010096.1:0-11795 GCA_023531105.1 Papaver atlanticum | reverse complement strand
AGTTAGATCTGACTCAATATGTTTGTTTTGAATCAGATCTGACTCAACTGACTCAAAAATATGTGAGTCAGTGGTTTGGTCCCATGAGTCAGGGGTATTTTGTTACCTGACTCATAGTAGAAAACAAACAGTCTGACTGCTGACTCAGATCCAGACGCCGAGTTAGCTGCAAACAAACAAGGTGTTAATGTTCCCTATGGTCTAATGAGATAAAGGATAACACAACAAAATTGATGGGTATTTGAAATCGACTTTCTTTCTTATTCTAAGAGAATCGGTAAATTCCGTCTATATATAGGGGCAGAGGGAATACAATATAACTCGATATTACAGGGAATGTTCGGTCATTTTTCATTGAATTAGACTGGATTTAAGCCCCATTTGGGATTGTTTTTTGTCTTCCTACAAAAGCACTTTGTAACCAACTTGTAACTTTTTAGGAAAATAGCGTTTGGTAAACTTTTTTCAAAACGCTTTTTTCCAAAAGCACCTATGTTTTAGGCCAACTTTTAAAAGCTACTCAGGAGTAGCTTTTAAAAGCAGTAAAAGCAGAAGCTGTGGACCCACTCAATTTTAATTAATTGATTATCTATTTTAACCTTGTTATTATATTAAAAAGATAAAATCTACCCTTCAATATTTATTTATGTACAGTTATTCACTAATCAAATTTTATTAATTTTTGTTATAAAATAATAAAAACAACAACAACAATAAAACCTTGATGGCATCTATTTGTACAACAACAACAATAATAATAATAATAATAATAATAGTATTTAAAGGTAAAATTAAAATTAAAATATTAAATGTTTAAAATATGAATAAGAATTATTATTTATTTAAATAATATTCAAAAAAATATTTTTTATTATTAATAGATATAATTTATAAATAATTTTTAAACCATGTTTATTTTCGTCATTAGCCACATCATAAGAACTTAGACATGATAATTTACCAAACAGAATTTGCATTTTGTTGGTTCCACATCACTTTACATATTATAGTTTACCAAACGTCTGACTACTTTATTTTTAAAGCACAGCACAGCAACGCACAGCACAGCAAAACAGAAAAGCACTTTTCTGAATCTCACAGCAATACCAAACTAGGCCTTAACAACTGAAATCTTTCATTGAACCCTAGTGAATCGCATGTTGCACCATAACCATTATGACATGGCTATCGTAGCTTGTATTTTCGATCGGATGTTTATTCCCTACAAAAAGATCCTAGTATACATCAAATTAACTAATCCCATCCATATTTCCGTACATATTGATTGCATCATAAATAGCATCGCATGCTTGCAAGTGTTATGATTTTTTACTCCCAACGCCAACTTATGTTCATCTCTGTTAAGCACACTTGTGGACTGGACCATTAGTATAGTACTATGTATTGATTGCATCATATATAGCATCGCAATAATTTTATGATTTTCTATTATCTAGGCCAACATAATGTTCATGTTTGTTAGCTTGTGGTTGTAATGGTGTACATGCAGGTTCAACTGCGTCGTTTTGAGATTGTAGCCAGACAAATAGCTCAACTAAAGTAGGTTATGCACGGACCACCTGCTGCTGTCTAAAATTAATATCCAGAATTCCTCATGAAATTTATGAGTCTGCTCGACAAAATGAACAAGATAGCTAGGCAGTTACGGAGGTAATGATGAAGTTGCGCCAAAATATTGTTGGACGAATACTATCAGCTAATGAATGTCATTTAATGCCTTAAAATACATGGTGGACGCGTAGGTGCATCGTAGGGCTACGTACCAGATATCAACATAAAAAAATTAAACGAATCGAAAATCGACTAAGCCAACCAGTTTAAACTTACACCAAACGAAACTAGTAGATGCTCTTATCTTATCTTATGTACCCATATACAAAATAATGAGTAATTAATGATCTACTTTTATCTAGGTTTTTGAGATTATGTAATGGAATAATAATGAAATTAATTATATTAATGAGAAATATAATTCCAAATCACCTTTTTACCGACATCTTTCACATGACCGAAGAATAGCTTAATAACAGGGATCGAAATTAAAATTTATCATTTTAAACTTAAAATTTACCATATCAATCAGAAATCTGCAATTCAAATTTATCTCGTGACCTAAAGTTTCCCAGTATAGACAGTTGAAAGGGATGACCCAAAAAACAAGCCCGTTGAATATATTCTAAGAAAATTTCGACAGTACAGCCGACTGCTATGTGAAATTTTAGTCCTTGCCTCGCAACGCAACACGTATATTTGTTGCTTATTTGTGGTGAGAAAAACCGTTACAAATATTTAGGACAACTATATGAGTCCTAAAGTCATCATTGTCCCTTCCAAGGACTGACACCTCCCCCTTAAATTCCATTGTCATAGGAACGCATATTTTCGTTCCGATACATGTGGCAAGAGACTGTGGCTGAATAGATTAGGAACAGAAATATTTGTCTCAAAAGACACTTCGATTATTGTTTTGCCTACTGTTGAAATATTGAATTAAATAATGCTTATTAATATATGGAATGTTTTATCTAGTAGTTGCACTAGTGTACTCGTCCATTATTATTCAATGTGGTGATTCCAAAGTGGGAGCTAGCCACATACAACGAAGTAGGAATCGTATCACCAGTAATTTCATACACAAAAAATAAGTGTAATTTTCTTGTTGGTCTTGAACAATAAATTAATAAAAAAAATTACTCCACCGATATATGAAATACAAGAGAATGTCATTTTTCAGAGCAGGGGCCATGCGAAGTAGAACACCACTTCAAAGTGAAATGGAAAGGGTACTGTTAATTAGCTTTCACTGTGAGAGTAGACAATTAGTACTTCCAGTTAAGTAGATCGTTCGAAAGTTTTCGGCTTACTTTTTGCCGCTTGGAAGGATAACTTCTTGCTGAATTTTGAGTCTTGCTGTGACGAGGTCACCCTCGTGACAGCTACTATAAGGGTGCGCTTCCTAACCCTTATATATCACATCTTAGATGTGCACATATCTCAAGGTAAATTTTAAAAATAATTTCTTTTTTATTATATTTATTATCTATTAAATCCCTATATTTTATGATATTTGTTATTTAATCCCTTTGGTACTCATATTTTGGCCGTGAGTAAAAAACCCGCATCCTTTTTCTTCTTCCTAAAACCTGGAATCGTGTTGTTTTTTTTTCAATCCTAAATCCTACAATCGTGATTTTTTTTTCCTTCTCAACTGTGATATGACAGCTTGGAGGGATTTGGGGAGAGATTGAATGGTGCAATAGATTAATGATTCCGGAACACTATCCGGTTTTTATCCCTTTCTGCAGGACATATTATCATTCTTCTTTGATTTGATAGACGATAATAATTAGGGGATGATTATGTACCCCGAACAGTTTTCATGGTAGTCTTTGCTTTATGTTTTAATTTCTTTTTAGTTTTTATTTTTGGATGAAGATGTTGATTATATAACGTGAGGAAGGTAAAAGTAGAACTTAATTGATTTTGTTGACGATGTTGATTATGCATGGATTCATTGATTCTTTATCACACAATTCATGATCATGTGACGATATTGATCACATTTCATGTTCATGTTTAGCATAAACAAGGACTAATTAAAGGGCTTAATATATCATACTATCATAGTATCATACTTCGTTTTTCTTTCCAAACACTGTTGATTGTAAAGCCCTTTAAAAGCCGTCACGATCCAAATATATCAAGTCTTCTTCTGTATTTGGAGAAACAAAAAAAGGAAGCCAGTCTAGGAAAATAAAAATTATTCCCATGCTAAAATTTCATTGATTTGTTTCAGGGACTAACGTAAAAATATCATCAAATTTTGAAAGATAAAAAAAATATTTTAAATTATAAGTCTTGTCTTGAGATCTATGTACATCTAAGATGCAATATCCAAGGGCTAAAAAGCGCACCTTATAATAATTGTCATAAGGGTGACTTCGTCAAAACACGACTCTAGGATTTTATACAGCCGAATAGATTCTAAGCCATCCCATTTATCTGAGATAAAAAAAAATGTGGACGTTTCTCGGGCAGCAAATCCGCTTTGCATTTTAAAAAAAGAAGTTAAAAAACAGTAATTCCTTCGTAAAATCATAATGATTCCGCATGGATCGTGAAAAAACATCCCAAGAAAACCGTCCAGATTGGAGCGCTCGCTCACGTGGGATCGATAGTGGTTGATTTTGGTCCCATCCATGTGAGACAACTGTTTTTGTTATGGTTGTTCTACGGTTCGTCATTTTTTTTTCCGGTTCATTATGCGTGTTATTTCATAGGCTTTAATATTTTGAGTAGTAAATTTTACGAGATTGGTCGTTGTAAAAATATCATTGAAATTCATATTACCAGAATTTTGAGTTTCTATTTATTCGAGATAAACACCCTCTTGTTGTATGTAATTCGGTCAAAGATGATTTTATTTAATGGTCCAATTCTGTTAGGTGTTGTAATCTAAATTTTTTCATTTTAAAAAAAAAAATCTAAGTTTTTTTTTTTTCCTTAGTGTATTTACTGTATTGGTGGAATATGACGGATGCTACCAACATTTCTTCGGTTGGGACCATATACAACTAATCAACGTCGTCCTCACTATCTTTTTTCTTTTTTTTGATCGGCAACATCCTTCACTATCAAAGGGACAAACTGTTTACATCAACATTTTTTTTGGTTGGCCACGGCATGCTTGGGAGAAAATCCAAACAGCTACAGTGAAAAACATAAAACCATTCAAGCTGTGACAAAGAAACAGAGAAATATTTTGATCTTGTTATGAAGCAATTGCAACTTGTTCGTACAATAGGTACCGGCTAAAAGAAAAATGCACAGAAATAAATGAGAAGTGAGAACCACATAAATTTCAACTACTTCAGTTTGATTGTTCTATATCAGGTTCCATCATTTGGGGTCCATTTTCTGACATGGAAAATGCTGGCTTTTCAAACTTACAGGAAAAACCCTACCGATCCTTTCAATCAAAAGATGCTTCAATGCGAAAGGACTGTTGACATTTTATTATATAATACCTAAATATTTTATCAAAAGAGCCTTTATTATATCCGATTATTGACATTTTATTATATAATACTTAAATATTTGGAAAACATTTATACTAGAAAATATAAAATAAATGTGTCCGGCACAGCACAGCACGTTTATTTTTCTGGCACAGCCCGGCACAACACAGCACGTCATAATTTTCGGCACATAGCACGCTAAGCACGTGATTTTGTGGGCTGTGCTGTGCTGGGCCGGCACGTTTTACACCTCTGTAAGTAAGCACGCATTTGTAGTTACCTAGAATGGCATCTGATAGTTATGGTCTCCAGATAATTACCACCATTGTCATTATTCCCTGCAGCTTAAGATGGTGGTGGAATCAAGGTGCCGACGTGACCGAATCCCATGACCAAAAAGGCGATGGCTTGGCCAAACAGGTAAATGAAGTACCAGTACTTCCCAAAAAGAGCATCATAACATGCAGACACTAAAATATAAATTCCCATGCCGACCTCCAATAGATGAACTCTGTTCATGAACCAAACAAAGATAAGAAAATCAGAAGAAGAAAAAAAGAACTCCAAAATCTACTACTGGGGAATTAAGTAAGGAAATGCAGCATGTTTTTTACCTTTCCATGAATGCTGAAAATCTTGATATTTTTGATGGTTTTATTGCTGGACGGTTATTCTCCTTAGGTTTGAGTAGTGCATCTCCTAGTTTTTCAGTTACAACCCATTCCTTTACTCTTCCGCCAGCTTCAAATAAACCAATAAACGTACCTTTGGTTCTTTTGAGTGCCATAACATTATCAAAAAGAATCCAGAAAACTACAAGGTGAATTGACCTGCATTAATAATTACGGTTATAACGATCGGGTGATGTTTAACCGAATTAGTGATTGTAAATTGAAGGGAACTGAAATTACCTTGGTGTTTCAATTGCATTTAGAATAGTTATAACTGTCGGCAGATAGAATAATTCCCATATCGGAAGCTTAACTTCCGGAAAAAACACACACGTAGGAATTATAACGCTGTAAAAGAAAAAGGTTACGATATGGGCAACAATCTTCCTTACTAGGAAAAAGCTGTATATCACATAGATTTTCTTCCACAAATGTACATTCTGCATTTAAAGAGAGAATATGATCGTTACGGTTATACGACAAGAAAAAAGAAGTCATTGTACAGTCTTATATATGAACAAAAGGAAAATTTGTAGAAAACTTTACCTTGTTTTTAATGATTTCCATAAACATTTTTCTGAATAGATTTGCAGGTCCACATGACCATCGATGTTGTTGATAACGAAACGCCTTGAAAGTGCTTGGTAATTCGTTTTTCACCTTTGCATTTCATGTACAAAGTAAATTTTTACACCACATATTGAAAGTGAAACCGTAATTTATTATGAAAATTTTATACCTTGAGGTCATCAATATAGACAAATTTCCAACCAGCGAGACTAGCACGAACAGCCAAATCCATGTCCTCTACAGTTGTGCGATCTTTCCATCCTCCAGCTTCTTCAATAGCAGCAACTCTCCAAACACCGGCAGTACCATTGAAACCAAAGAACGCGTATGTGGAGGAACCAACTTCTTGTTCAACCCCGAAATGGTAATTCAGCGACATCTCTTGGACTCGCGTCTGCAAACACTCGTTCGCATTCACTGCGTAGTTTTTACACCTCAATTATTATTATCTACTTATTATTCACTATTTCCATTAATTATAGTTAGTCTACTATTGAGGTAATTACCAAATTCCCAACGAGCTTGGACAAGGCCAATGTCTGGGTTATGAAGAAAATAAGTAATGCTTCGGCGGAGGAAGTCTGGATCAGGTTGGAAGTCAGCGTCGAAAATGACAACGAAGTCACATGTCTCAACATAGTCGTGTTCCAATCCTTCTTTAAGAGCTCCGGCTTTATACCCATTTCGATTGCTTCTAGATTCGTAATAGATGTTTATTCCTTTGCTTGCCCACTTTTGGCATTCAATTTGCACCGAGCCCTGTAATTAACATACAACATGTCACAAATCCTAAACAGTGGAACTTATTAGGGGTGTAAATTGTGGCGTGCCGAGACGTATATGACACACACATGGCGCCATAATTTTTGCACAACAGGACACAAAATATGGCCCGGCACACACACGATAAGCCATTGTTTTTATGCGCTATACTAATCAATACAATGGCACAACATGACATGCGGCATGAGTAAGCATGAAGCACAATTCATCGACACAATACGCACCATATGCCAAGGAAGCATAGGACGTCACGCATAAAGAACGTCGCAGTACAACGTTATTCAACTAAACTTCACAAAAATACATTTGACCATGTTTTTCTAATCTTGACCGATTTTTATTACAATATTTACTTATTTAAATTGTTATAATGCACCATTTCCAAAGTTTGTTTAATAAAATCTTACTCCCTTGATCCGGGTTTAAGTAGATTAACAAAATGCAAAGAGATTAAGTTTTTCTCAAATATATCCCTTAATAATAATAATAATAATGTCAAAAATTGAAATCTTTGGGTTTTTTTTGTTCCTTGCGTCCAAAAACCACTTGTCGTTTTTGCTTAAATAAAAAAGAAAAAGCACAGCCATTTTTAAAGCGCAACATAACACGACACAAGGTACAAAAAAAGGATAAATTTTTGATGGGGGTGGTTTTTGAAGGGGGCATGAGAGACAAATGATATGTTGACACATGTCTTTGATACTAATTGATTCCCATGAATTATGTTTTCAAAAATACAAAAAAAGTGTATTTTGGAGAGAAAGTTGATTATCTTAATTGGTGTTTGTATTTTTTGAAACAGAATTCATGTGAATCAATTAATATCAAAGACACATGTCAACATATCATTTGTCCCCCATGTCCCCTTCAAAAATCGTCTCCATCAAAAATTTACTCTAAAAACAAAAGTCAATTTTAAAAGTCAGAAGTTGCTTCTTATAAAGTTAATAAGTTTCGCTTTCAGAAGTAATTTTTAAAATTTATACCTAACCTAATTTTTGTTGTTTTTCCTTTTAGAAATCGTGAGATTAATTCTTAGACGTTTTCAAGCACCCTCTTTTTTTCTTTTTTTGGCACAACATACTTAATTTTCTGGTACAGTATGGCACAACACACAGCACGCTTAACATGCTTCAATTGTGTCATGTCATATTATTCTGGCACGATTTACTCCCCTATGGCTTAATTTGTCACAAGCCACTTACATTTAGTCGGAAATAAATAGTGTGAAAACCCTATTTATGATTTTAATCTATAAAAGTTGTAATTTAGGGTATGCATTACTTGAAAATCTTATGTTTATGATGCCTATTTTAGGTTTATGAAGGACAAACAGTGGAGTGACCAGGGATATCATTTACTAAGGTTTATTAAACGATATTCTTGATGTGCAGGCTGGCAATTTTCATTCTACACCCTCCCATCATCCCATAAGTTTAACAATGTCAGTAATGCTGTTCATCGAGCGCCTAATCTTATACCCTCTTAAGTTTGTAAGCATCCGGGACTATCAGTGTCCATGCAACATGTATGATATGATATGATGATGACCTTGGTGTCTGGATTAGTAGAATCATCGAGAACTTGGATGATTATTCGATTAGAAGGCCAGGAAAGAGCACATGCTGCTCCAATGGAAAGCTGATAGACCTGCCATGAAAATGTTAACAATTATATATATTCAACAAATTTGTCACTAAACCCATAAGGAAAGACAGTTTAAAGTGAAGAGATTGTAATAGAAAGTTCGCATAAGTTTACCTCTTTTTCGTTGTACATTGGAACCTGAACAAGAACCATAGGGTAATTTGAGTTACCCATTTCGATGTCGTCTTTGATCTCTTCCCATTTGTAATGCTTCTCTGGTTTTCGGCCAGATAGTTTTAAGAATAGTATCACTACAGCCATTTAAAGCCGGTCAATGAACAGCATAACTGACATGGCTAAACATATGAATACTGCAATTTTCAAAATAGGAACTATTAATAGTTCTCTTATATGCTGCCATACTACTCTTAGTTTTTGAACTACGCCACCTCTTATCAGTTGAAGTAATGTTTGAGGTATCAAAGAAACCAAATCCATATCACTAGCTAGCTATCTTACTATTCTTAGATTCTTCTCTGTTTTGGATATATTTGCAGATTAGTACAAAAACAAATATATATTAAAATGTGTTAACGGGGTTAGAGCTAGAGTACCGTTGTACCTAAAACTTTGTTAGCCATATCTGTATATATAGAGACAGAATACAACAGTTAAAGAGAACACAACCCACTTGGTGTGCTCAGTATAGTTCTAGCAATACGCACATATAGTTCGTTCTTTTTTTTCTTTTTTTTTTTTTTTTTTAAGGGTTTAAAATAAGAAAAATACAGTTGGGGAATGAATTTTAGGACGGATAATTGTTAACGGTAAATTAATTTTAAACGTAGGCAGCTCTGCAGATAATGTTGTTATCAGATCCACGTAAGGAATTTAATTTTGTGCACCCACTGTTTTAAAGAGTATACATTTGATTTTTTTTTATTTTTTTTTCTTGGTAATTCAATTTTCATTATTGGAAAACATGATTACATGGATCTCAAATACATCAAAATTAAAAAGTAACAAGAAACAATTGTAGTGGTATATGATTGAAAATTCCGACAAAGAAAAAAGAAAGAATTTCAAATACTGACCTAATACAAGAATGCAAGAACGGATTAAATCGGAGAGAAGATGGTCTTCATAATATTTATGGACCATTTGATAAATGGTCTTCCTGATGAAGTAACTCCAATGATATATGAGTAATCTGCAAATTTGTTGACCGAAGAATCGAGAGTAACCTGAATCCGGCTATTTACTTGAACAAACATATATTTTTTTATTTTATTTTAAGGGTTTAAAATAAGAAAAATACTGCTGGGGAATGAATTTTAGGACTGATAATTGTTAACGGTAAATTAATTTTAAACGTAGGCCGCTCTGCTGATAATGTTGTTATCAGATTCACGTAAGGAATTTAATTTTGTGCACCCACTGTTTTAAAGAGCATAAGTTTGATATCTTTCCATTTGATTGATTTGTATATTTAACTGGTCTCATTATTTTAGCTGGTACAGCAACGGAAAATTCATCCCCATCCAAGGTATACGTACAATTCGATTTTCTCCTGAATCAATTAAGTATATGATGTATCTTTTGAACTAGATTTTCTCCCCGTATAAGTATACTTTCACTCTTCTTTTTCTTTAATGTCATTAGGGCATCATTTGTGGCATTATACGCTAATTCCTGTATTTCTTCATGATTTTGTTTACATTATAGAACAATTTAAAAAAATGATATATTTAATGGCCATTAGTTTTTATTTCATTTCAGCAATTTACACCATTGAAGCCTCTTGAAACAATGTAGCCATGTTGGGACGATCTTCTATTCCTCGAGATGCAATCGAATTGGTTTGTTTTTGCCCACTTCGTGTTAGATGTGAAATTGGGAATGTTATGAACATATCTAATGTGTAACCATAAATATGCACATGGGATTATTTGCATCTTAACAGTGATGTAACATAAAATCTTGGTCCCCCGGTGAATAACGACGCAACACAATCCCTTTCACAGAGGACGCAGGTGATGTATACTATTTCATCAAATTACCCCATTGTAAAGTTTATCTTTGATTTTATTTTGTTATTTCTAACCCATAGCACTCTGGACTCTTCAAAACATGCATACGCGTCCACCAAATATTGCTGAACGGACGACGGCCCTTTATTACAGTTAGGCTCTGATTTGCTCATCGTCGTGCTTTGTATGCATAATACTCATACATTGTATAATTGTAAGTTGTAACCTTCGGTTGAGGCGACATATTACTTAATGTATAACCCCATTCAGGTATTACTTTGAATATTTCTCACTGCGTGTAAGTATGTTGTCCTGTTGTACGTAGGCACGTAACATATTTTTGTTAAGCCCATGTATTTCAAAGTTGATGTGAAGTCGAGTTGCATTTGTTGAGGCCATATGATAAGAACCTGCAAATTATCTCAAACATGCTAAGGTTGCAATTTTTATTATTATTGTTCAGCAGTTTCCTCGTTGATTTGCTTGGAAGCATTGCCAAATAGTGAGACCCGCTTAGTTGTTCACTAAGAAAAGAAGAGTCTTAACAATGCCAGTGATGTTTGTTGGTTTGTATTACTCATTATATTAGTCTCTTATATCAGTCTCTTGTTTTTTTTCCGACTGTCAGTTTGGTTGTAGTTGTCTCATGTCTATCTCTTTTGCAAATGGTTTCTCTTTGCCCCAAAATTGTTAGTCTACTATTGATATCTGAGAAGCATTCTTCTAGGTTAAAGATAAGAACTTTACTCATATTCCGACCACATTCATAAATTGTGTTAAACATAACCCATCCAATATTTTTGCTTTCTGTTACCTTGGATTTCCTCAAACTCCATGATCGTGAATTTGTACTTTTCTTTAGTTTTCCCGTAGATCGTATCCCATCCCCAAAACATCTTCTGTTCAGTCATAACGGGTCGTTGAAATCCAAAGGTGTTTACCGAGTTGAATTTTGTTGCACGTTTCCAATTGTGCACGCCAAATGTCTTCATTTCCCTGCAAAGATTCCACTCATGATAGTTGATTTTTCTCATGAAAACTAAGCCAGAATTATCCAAGCATGCAATTTCGTATTTGCGTTTTTATATGGCTCCCTAAATGTGTTCTCGTAACCG
>JAJJMB010010094.1:0-16665 GCA_023531105.1 Papaver atlanticum | reverse complement strand
CCAATTGTATACAGTTTCAGGTAATGAAGAAGATGTGAGAGGATTCTCTGAAAAGCTACAGCTTTGAACCATGTAAGAACGTTTCTGAACTAGTGATGCCTCGTTTGAGATAGCACAATCCATAGAGTCAGATTGTTACAAACACATACTTATGAGGTCTTTAACGTGTTTGCCAGCTCTGATACCAATTAAAAAAGCGGGGGTCTAACACCCACACCCAATATTTTGCTTAGCAATCTGTATGGACTAACTCCAATATACTTTCAAGAGAATCAACTAGACAGTCAGCCTCAATCTTAAGAAAAGTATATCTAAGAGTTATATCTCTATTTCTCAATTCAATCTGCAATCAAACAAATAGGAATTTGCGAGCCCAATTGAATATAAGATTTAACTTGGACGGTATCAAAAACCAATATCCAAGTGTCAATCAATTTAATCAACAACCAAAGGTTGGATTCACCATTGATTGAACTTACGCACAACCTGTGATATTTTAATTATATAGAAAATATAATGCGGAAAAGAAATAACACAGACACCATAAATTTTGTTAACAAGGAAACCGCAAATGCAGAAAAACCCCGGGACCTCGTCCAGATTTGAACACCACACTATATTAAGCCGCTACAGACACTAGCCTACTCCAAATTAACTTCGGACTAGAATTTAGTTGAGCCCTAACCAATCTCACACTGATCAAGGTACAGTCGCGTTCCTTACGCCTCTGAATCCCAACAGGACTCTACGCACTTGATTCTCTTAACTGATCTCACCCACAACTAAGAGTTGTTACGACCCAAAGTCGAAGACTTGATAAACCAATCTGTCTCACACAGAAAAGTCTATTGAATAGATAAATCTGTCTCCCACAGATAAACCTATGAGTTTTGTTCCGTCTTTTGATAAATCAAGGTGAACAGGAACCAATTGATATATCCGACTTATAATCCCGAAGAACAATCTAGAAATATCAATCACCTCACAATAATCTTAATCGTATGGTAACGAAATAAGATATTATGGAATCACAAACGATGAGAAGAAGATGTTTGTGACTACTTTTTATCTTGCCTATCGGAGAATAAATCTCGAGAAAATCTTAGAGAAGATAGTACTCAATACGATAGAAAATAGCAAGATCAGAACACGCAACTACATAGAAATAGTTGGGTTTGGCTTCACAATCCCAATGAAGTCTTCAAGTCGTTATCCTACAGGGTTTCGTGAAAAACCTAAGGTTAAAGGAGAATCGACTCTAGTCGCAACTAGTATCACACATGAGGTGTGGGGATTAGGTTTCCCAGTTGCTAGAGTTCTCCTTTATATAGTCTTCAAATCAGGGTTTGCAATCTAAGTTACATTGGTAACAAAGCATTCAATATTCACCGTTAGATGAAAACCTGATTAGACTCAAGCTAATATCTTTCAACCGTTAGATCGAACTTAGCTTGTTACACACAAATGAAAAGTGACTTCATTTAGATATGGGTAACCGTACCTAAACGTGTACACCTTGTTGGCTCAATAATAGTTAACCGAAGTTAGCCATATGAACACTTTCATATCAACCATATTCATCTTAACCATAACTAGTTCAAGTGACTCAAATGAAACTAGTTCTAGAGTTGTTCAATTGTTTATATTCTCATAGAAGTATACAAGACACAATTGAAGCAAAATCGATTTTGATTCACTCAAATCAATTCATGAACATTATAGCCACGGTTTGCAAAAGATTGCATTCCTTATTATATAAATGTATTAGTTCATAAACAAACTTATTTTAGAACATAACCCACTCAAATATGCAAACGGGTACGCATACCTAAGTAGCCGGACTTGGACTGTGTTCGCCAGTATGCAAACGGGTACGCATACTGTCGTACACTTCCAAACTTCAGTTGAACCCAGTACGCGTACAGGTACGCATACTCTAGTACCCGGACTTCAACTAACTTCGCCAGTTTGCGTACAGGTACGCATACTCTAGCTCACGGACTTTACCTGACCAACCAGTACGCATATGGGTATGCATACTTAGTTCCGGTCTTGGATCAACACATATGTGAGTACGCATACTGTGCTTATAACCCAATCATGGTTAAGTTTTCTAAACTCTCAATTCAATCATTAAAACATTCTCGGAAGACGACAATAGCTGTCTCACACAAACTATTAGCTTCAAAGCAATTTTCAAGTGATCGAATGATCAATATGAAATATTCCGAGTCTACATCAAATGACTGTCTCACACCAATCATGTAAGATGTTACAAGGCGATTTTCACATGATTATCATTTGACTTTCTTCAAGAATATAAGATGAACTTTTTTAAAGCGAAAGCTTACCAACACATATTTCGAGAAATATGTAAGCGAGTTAAACTCAGCTCGAAATATCAAATGTGTATAATCGAAGTCTATATAGCTATACGACTTTTGTATCAAATAGGAGATAGAGTAGATAGACTTTTGAGTGATAGATGAGTTCAAGTCTCCACATACCTTTTGTTGATGAAGTTCCATAAGCTCCCCTTAGTAGTTCTTCGTATTCAATCGATGAACGCCGTGAAGTCTAATGCTCAACTACACTTTCTATCTTAATCCGAGACTTAGCTATAAGTAGACTATAAATCAAGACTTATAGTTCTGGCAACTAAACTTGATAACAAGCTTGAGATAGCAACGCTTGCGAGTTCGACCGAGCAGTGCTCTAACAATCTCCCCTTTTGTTAATTTTAGTGAAAAAACTATCAATACATATGGATTACAAAATAAATAAACTTTGTAGCTTCTCATCCAAATGCTTGATTTCCTTGGTTCTTCAACATTACTCGAAATCTTCGTCACTTCCAAGTACTCCAGTGATTCTGAACATGTTCAACTCAGCATCATAGTTGTTGAAGATCCGTAGCTATAACAATGAGAAAACAATAGCTCTCAATCATTGTTATACAGTGTCATAGTATCATTACACATCATCAAAGTCCAATTGTATCACAACTTTGACAACAATACTATGGTGACATGTATCACCCCCCTTAGTCAATACTTCATCTCACATGAAAACCACTCCCCCTTACATAATGATTCGTAAACCATATGTATTTGTAGTGTGAACTACACATTAATTCTCCCCCTTTTTGTCAATATAAATTGGCAAAGGTACGAAAACTAGTGGGATCATAATGAAATTCTCATAGAGATACTTCATGACCAAAAGAAAACATATCAACTTTGTTTAGATGCAATCATATAGTCGAAACTAAATGCATCCATCAAGGAGTTCATAAAGATACAAGAAAACTCCAACAATATTCCACATCCGCACTCCCCACAAAGATTTGGCAATTAAGCACAAGTTCAATTAAAAACTCTCCCCCATATAATGTCATTCCCGAAAGAACAACAAGAGCGACCTTACTTTCACAAGAAAAGAAGGATTTCTTTGGACATTAACATATTACATGAAACATGAATTTGTATCCAGAAAACTCAATTAAATCAACCACAAGAGAACCCACAATTAAATTAATCGGAAATGCTCAACATAAGAGAACTTACGGAGCCTCACAGTATTTTCACATAGAGGTAGAGGTAGATCAGGAAAAGATCAATACTGCGGAATATACAAAGATTCATTCGATCTTCATCAATATTTGCATAATGATTCCATAGACTTAATCTTTGTTATCAAAAATTTATTCTATTTTCCATCAATATTTGCATAATGACATATAATAGACTTAACTTTTGACATATATATGGGACAATCATAGTTCACGGACGCAAACACTCATATCCCATAACATTTTTTTGCAATATATAAAACCAATAAAGATTAATACTGCAAAATCATCTTCCAAATAAACTTTAGAATTTAAATAAATAAATCTAAAAACATTGCAAGATGAATATCGTTGGAAATATCTATGTTTAATCACAATAATTTCTATTCCAATCCCTAGTTATCCTTCTTAAAACACAAGAATAAATTCTCGGAAGAAGTTTCCTAGACATCAAGACAAACTCGTAATGCACATATAAGATGATTTGTCCTTAGAGGGTAGAATCAATCTTTTTCGCACGGATTTACACCAAGAATATCTACCAAGGGCGTATTAAAAGATTTTCTTAACAAAGAAGAACATACAAAGTCATTAATGACCATGCACCATAGTTCACATAAGATGAATGTGAACATTTAAGAATCCCATAGCAATGCGCACTACTGCCCATTTTTAAACTTCCTTCTTTGTGATTCACTAACATCATTCTTGTAAAAGCTACAAATGAGCTTAGAAGAGAAGTACTCCAAGAATCCAAGTGCCCAAGTCCAAGAAGAAGTGATATGAGTTAGACAAAGGCTCTTCTGTTTAATCCAATAAACTCCTTTGTCGGGTTTAGATCTATCTATCCAACAACTACCAAAGTAGCATAGTTTAGATTTTGCAATCAATAATAGGATCTACCAAGACACTAAATACTGATGCCGATCTTCGCAACTAATCAATCAAGTCTATCAAGATAAACCGATTATAGTTGGATCCCAGCCGATCAAGTTTTGTGCACACCAAAGATTATGAAACCAATAAGAAATCTTCTTTGTCTTCAAATCTTCTTAAATCTTCAATAAACACCTGCACACCACAACTTGAATCTCTTGTGATCAATCACGCACAAAACGGAGTCTGTTAACAATGGATTATCACAAGACGTCTTTAGATATAGAAACAGTTCTAAAGATCCCGTCGACACTTCGATCTAGTTTGAGTGAATTTTATATCAGAAAAGAAGATTCTCAAGAATAAACAAACTAGGTGCAATCAAAGTTCAACAGCCGTTAGTCAATCAAATCAAATCGAAAACTAATAATACTGCAATTATCTAGTTTCCCACCAACGGTACGCGTAGAGCTTCTTGATCCAACAAAAGTATTTAAACGAGTGGTCGTAAGAGATTTCGCCTAATTAGGGTACTTTCCTCTCCGAATAGACGGCTCCACCAGTAACAACACAATAAGGTAGTTTTGCTGGCTCTTAGGATAGTTTGCTCGAAATGCAAATTTGGGTATTTATAGACCAAGGAAGTTTGGACACCAAGGAATTTCCAAAACCGAAATATTCTTAAGATATGCAATATTTCAAAAATCGGTTTTCATAATTCCTGGAAATGCTCTGTCCAAAATTAACCGAAATCCTACTAGAAAATCTCCAATTAGTAAATGCACATTACCAATTTTTATTTTCCAGAGATATGCATTTTGATTGCTAGTAATTAAAAGCATATAAAATTAGCAACCTTAATTAAAAGATTCTCAACTTATTTTGGTCCGAGATCTCCTTGAGTTATTAAGGAATATCTTTGAACAATAAAAGATAAGAGTTACTGAACATGTTCAAAGTATGTCCACATCTTATTTCTTTGTAAATCTTTTTTCATATTTACAATCTTGGAACCGATTATACCACACTTCTAAACGAGTTTAGAACTGGTTCATCTGATTTTTAAGAACTATGTGATTGATCAAATATCAAACACTAATCATGGGTTTACGGTTCTACAAAACACAAGGATCGGTTCTACCTTAATATGGTTACTGGGACTGGTTACATCATTTACCAGGATCGGTTACATCAATTACCAGGACCAGTTACCATATTCTCATGGTATTACTTGTGATCGGTCACACCAGTTACCAGGATCGGTTACACCAATTACCAGGACCGGTTACACCAATTACAAGGATCGATTACACACTTTTTGTGATCGATCAAACCAATTACTAGGATCGGTTACACCAATTACTAGGATCGGTCACACCAATTACAAATATCGATCATACCATCTTAGGTGATTACTTAGAATCGGTTGCACTAATAAAAGTCATACCAATACATAAGTTAGGCATTGTGACTAGTTTTACCAAGATACATAACAAGTTATGATCGGTTCTACTAACTCACGCATATTGGTAATCCAAAGATATGCAATGAATAACAATACCAATAAGCCTAGCAATTTCCCTTTCGATTCATAAAACAGGTTCATGAATGTACTTCCTTTAAATGAATGTAAAAATTGTTTCTTAGGACGAAATATTCACCCATACCCATACACATAATCACAATAGCATTCATACGATTATGTCGATGTCTTATATACGAAGTTCAAAAGATAAGCATTATACTTCGTATTTAATTCCTTAACACTATGTCTACTAGAGTATAATCATTCACAGCTTCCCAGTTATGTTTTCAATATAACACGACTTGAAAGATACGTTAGGAATGAAACAGTTCAAGTCACAATATTACTAACCTCAAGAGGAAGGATGATGTCGTCGATGCAGCTTGTTACTTCTTCACATTCTTCAAGTCTTCGAGTAATACTTGTATGTCTCATAATCCTAATCTTTCTAGCCTAACATATACGAAGTTGTCTCTAGTACATAATCAAGCGACTCTTTAATTGAGTTTGATTTACTAAAATATGACAACCAAACTTGACATACCAACGCTTGGTGGGTTCAACCGAGCTATGCTCTAACAATCTCCCCCTTTGTCAATTTTAGTGACAAAACTTTTACAATCATATGGATAAACAAATTAGAAAAATTCATTGTACATACGCTTGATTCCAAGTTTCAACAACACAATAACCTGCATATATTCAATCCACAAATGCCGATGTTGACATTTAAATAACAAAGCTAATACTCCCCCTAAAGGTAAGATAGGTAGATTTTCTATCCGCACATCTTTGTTATTTCCCATTTGTAGTCCAAATAACTACAATCAACATATGATATGTTTCTCCCCCTTAGTCAATGCTTTACTCTTTCGTTAGATATAACGTTTAAGCACATTTGTCCTTTCCTTAGTGATTACAAATCACTTGTTTACTCCATATATTTCTCCCCCTTTTTGTCACAAAATGACAAAGGTCCGAGCAAATACCAAAACCGAAAGGATCTTACAATCTATAAGAGTTAAGCACGAAGGTTTCACATATTACTTTAGACAACCAATATCAAAACCGAAACTACAAGTAATTTGGTTTTAATATGTTATCAAGAAAACAATTGCCCGAAGCAATTTTCCCTAATAGTTTAACAAATTGACTAAGAAACTTAGTTCCCTTGCTAAACCGATTGCATAAATACAATCGTTTATTTCGATAAGACCAAAATAAAGATCAGAACTTTATTTTTCTCATCAGGCCTAATTGTTCAGATAATAACTTAGACCTTTCACTTTAGAGAAGACAAATACTAGGTTAGTTAACTAATATTTCTTGTCAAGGCATTCGATTAGACTTGAATAACCGAATCCTTTACTTTTGATAAGTCTAACTAAGATCAGAATTAACTTAGTTTCTCTTATCCGGAATCGAATTGGATTAAACAAATGATCCTGTATTTTGTTAAGCCATAAACAATACATACAAACCAAATAAATTGACTTGCACAATTATTTCTCTTAACCGGAAGCAATTGAAATAAACATAGACATTAAAGCACCGCAATTGCACCGAAATTTCGTTAAGTCTAAAACAATCGATACCAAATGTTGATGGTGGTTTTTTAGTTCAAGGTTAAAATTGTAAAACCTTGTATTTAATGTGATGTCATCCTGCAAAGGAACAAAGCCATTTGAAAGTGATGAGTGCATAAACCTTTTAACTTACATATGTATTGAGCAATTCAACATATTTACGAAATTTATCCAGAATGGTGCGTGAAGCAACAATCCCAGATATTCTGTAAATTTTAACCTATTGCATTATTCACTAATGCATGACCTGCCTGGTATTTTCCTATGCTATGTTCCCAGCCAAACTCTCAATATTGGCATGACATGACAATTAATGTTCACTCGCAGCGGAGTAGCATGAATCTCCCGAAGTGTCAGTATTGGGACCTGCATGAAAACACTCACGTAGGCTACATCATTCTCTGATAAAGAGATCAGCGTGTTTACACACTTTTTAATTAAAAATTAGCGTGATCGAACGCATTTAAATTCCTTAAGGAAAATCTAGACTGTCCATATCAGTCTTAAGAAACGATCACGGCCACACAATTCAACAAGCCTAGCCTACTCCTAGCGGAACTAGGTGATCGTCATGATAAACACCAGCAGGCCCACTAACATCCCGACCGGTCAAAATCCCTTTATCTCATCCGCTACACCCTTGAACGCTCACCAGAACATAGGTGATCGCGCTGTTGAAAAAGAGCTCAAACGAACCATGACCGACCATAACGGTCTCAAATTCATCACATCCGTCCAACTTAGCTAGCCTATTTAGACGGTCTAGATCTTCCCTCGAATGATCAAAAGGGTACTGGCGTGTCCACCAGCGACCCAACTACATCCTTGGTCAATCGACTTGTCCACGGAAAACCAGGAATGCATTGAATCGTTTGCCAAAAGTAGGGTGAACGCGTTGTTTGAAAACCCTAGTTTGCGTTGCGGAGACACACTACTGTCGTAAATCGATCACAACCATCCATCTTCACCAGCCATATTGAGTGGCTTAGATCCAATTTCAGACGATCAAAGAGGCGCCAACATGATTGCTGGCGGCTCATCTCCATCCCCGACTGATCGAATTACATGCGGCGATCCAGAAGCACGTCTAACCGCTTGCCCAAAGTAGGGCGATCGCGCGCTTATAAAACCCTAAATTGAATAAGGGGCGTTACGCAACTTCCGCAAATCGATCACGACCGTCCATCTTCTCCAGCCTAGTCGGACGACCTAGATCTAATTTCAGGAGGCCAACGAGATGCTTGCACACTCACCGGAAACCCATCTGTGCATATACCTAATCGGCCTGTCGAAATCAGTGGCAAACACCACAAATCGTTTGGCCCAATGGTAAGGTGGCCGCACGGCTTGAAACCCTAAAATACAATCAACGGCAGCATACAACTGCCACAAATCATCTCGTCCGTCCAACTTCGCTAGCCTGGTCGGACGGTTTAGATCGGATTCTAGATGGCCAACAGGGTGACGCCGTGATAACCGGACACCCCTCCTCCATAAGGAGCGATCGTCCAAGTTGTATCTCACCCATAGGGTTCTCAAATGATCGTCCAAAGGTGGCCGGTCATGCTACTTTTCTAAGACATTCAACTCGCGACTAATTTGGACGAACTCTAAAACAACGATGCTTCCTGCACATCGATTGTTTTCAGCAGTTTGTTTAAAAGAGATGCTTCATGTACATCAATTATAAACGATGCTTCATGAATATTGATCTCACAAATAATTTTATTTAAAAGAACTATGTGCTACTTTAAACGGCAAGTTTCACGACTTGACCCATTCACTTGAGACATCAAACATGTCACAAACTGGGGGATGATCACTGGGGTATTGGTCTGGCGGTTTACAGCGTGCGGCGTGCAATGCGCCCATTACGAGAAGTGGGAATGTTATAAACACCCCAACTATCCATGGGTCTATCAAAAATATCCTTATAGGTCTTTACAAATACCCCTGATGGCATAATTGAAATTTTTATCAAAAACAGAATTTCCATAATTTCTTTTTTAACCTTTCCAATCCGTTTCCTTCTTCTTTAAAAAAACCAGAAAATTTTCCATCGCCTCCGTCGCTCCCACACCACGATCTCCATCGCTCCATCACCACCACCATCTTAATCGCCTCCACCACAACCAGCACCACCACCTCCGTTATGTCCGTCATTACTATCATTAGATCTATCAAATTGGTTTGGATTGGTTTTGTTTTGGTAGATGGAAAATGGATCAGACAGAGCTTCGCCGCCACGAAATCTCCATCGCCGCCACCACAACCACATCTCGTTATCACCACCGTCACCATCACCAAACTTAAGCTTCGATCTGTTGAGAGATCTCATCTTGGGATTCAATTTGTGGTTATTCTGGTGAGAAGATTTAAAATTTTCTTATAATCGAAGCCTAACAACAAATCTATTAGATGTGGGTAAAATTAATGATTACGTTTTTATTTTTAGATTTGGGAAATTTTGCTCAGATAGATGTAGTATTTAATATCAATCGACATGAAGATTAGATTTTTAAACTAGTTTATACTTTTTATGATTTTGATTTTGATTCAATTAATTTCAACAAAATCAGTTTCTATAATCTTGGATAATTTCTATATGATTTGTGTTTTAAGTGTTCACTGGTAATGATTTAGTTAGTTGGTAAGATTTAATTGTTTTTGTTCAATATCATTTGATTTGATTTGGTTTTGGTAATGATTCTGCTTGTTGAAATGATATGTTTGCATGTAACACTGGTGGTGGTGGTTATAACAGAATTGAGAGTGGTGGGGGATATTTAGGAGTAGTGGATACCAAGGTGGAAATCGTGGATGTGGTGGCTATTATGGTGGAGGAAAAGGTGGTCAACGTAACGAGGTTTTACTAATCAATGTGTGATACCCTTGCAAACATATGTGGTGGGTCTGCTGCTGCGGACAAGGTAACTACCTAAGCTGATCTCTTATTCTGTTTACTGTCTCAAAATGCTTTATTTAAGTTAGTGTCAGTGTTCTATTTCCTGGAAGAGGTGTTTTTTACTTTTGAATATTGCTAGTTGGATCGTTTTGATCTGGTATCTGGCCAGTGCCATTTCCTGGTAAATGCATAGTTTTTTTAACTCTTTAATTTACACATCTGTGAATAGTTATTAAAGTATGTGTCATTTTATTGGTTGTCCAACAATTGTTTTGAGCGCATTCAAGAAACGATATTTGTAGTAACTATAGTCCACATGCTTCCACATACACGGTTAGGGTGGAGCGGTTATAACTTCTTATATCACCAGTTTACTTTATATTTCCAGTTTGCACACAACATGTTTAAAACTACATTCAAGCTTCTGCACCATACTTAGTTTGTTGCACATTTAGTATTAGAATACGGTGTAATTTTAATAGCAACACTTAAGAGTTTTTTTGAGTGCTTATGTTAACTTCGTTACCACAAAAATTAATTGTAGGTAGCATAATTTAGTATCATTTGGTGCACTATCTCATGATGTAAAATGATGTTTACATTTTCCTTCGTGAAGGAAATTATGACTGTGTATATGTGTGACCATACTAACTTTAGCTACTCTTACACATTTACAAATGCCAGGAACTAGAAATGTTGACATAGTTGTAGAATTGGTATCTGTAATGAATATTTCTTGTTTTATGCATGCAAAAATCTTACAGAACTGGTATCTGTATCTGTAATGACAATTTTGTTTTTTATGCATGCAAAATACTCAATACTGCAACATTTCTTTTGTCTTGACAGGTGTATATAGATGCATTGATGTTCCCCTTTAGTCACTGTGGTGGGAACTGATTCAGGAGTCGCTGGCTGGGGAATTACTGATTCCCTGACACCACTATGAAATGCTCAAACACTATTCCCAAGAGCATCATGGAGTTGAGAAGGATGGCTAACCAGTTTATATTTAGATTCTCTTCCATATTCTTTCAGGTATTCTCTATCTTGATGCATTTTTTGATCCTTAAATCTATCTGGCCAAGAACATACATACATAGATCCATTTTGGCTTGGGATTAACAATAGTTTAACTTTATCTAGTTTCCTCAATTTGGTTCTTGGACTCTATATTTTGGGGACAACTTGAGAAAGTTGCTTTCATTTTTGGAGGCAACTTGAGCTAGTTGATTCCAGATTTTAAGGCAACTTGAGCTAGTTGATTCCAATTCGGAGGCAACTTGGTTATGTTTTTGGGTCCATTCATGCATCTAAAATTATCTTATACATATATCTTAGAATAGTTGCGAAGAATCTGTGGTGCAATGGTGACACAGGGTTGTGTTGAGTTGCTGTTATAGCCAGGTTAACTGGTGGAGATTAGGTTGTGTTAAGTTGCTGTTATAGCCCGGTGGATATTAGGTGAATGTACATGGTTGTTGAGCTTCCAATTTTCTTTGTTTACAACAATGCTGGAGGTAGTGGATGTCGCAGTGGATGTGGTTTCTTGTGTTAGCAGTAGTGGTGATGGTAGTGGATGTTGCAGTTGTGGTGGGGGTAGTTGCGAGATACAATATGAAATTTTGTTGGATACACGCAAACTACTAGGTATGTATGTGTTACAAACCATGAACATATGTGTAGTTTTATACATCAGTAGGTGTAGTATATCTATTTGGATGTGACTTTGATATGTCATTTTGCATTAACGAACCTGTGGTGCAACGGTAGCACGACTGACTCCATGTCAGATGATGTGTGTTCGACTCACGCCAGGTTCACTTTTTTGTGTATACTTTTCTTTTGTAGACAACTTGTCCTAGTTTCTTCCATATGTGGAGACAACTTGATCTAGTTGCCTCCACTTTTGAAGACAACTTCAGCAAGTTGCCTCCAGATGGTGGTGGTGGAATTGGTGGTTGTTGGTGGTGATTGGCGGTGGTGGGTAGTGGTGGTGGTTGTCTGTGGTGGTGGACAATGGCGATGGTTGTCGGTGGTGGTGGAGGTAAATGGTGGTGCTGGTTAGCGGCGGTGGTGGACAGTGGTGCTGGTTAGCGGCGGTGGTGGTGGACAGTGGTGATGGTTGGTGGTTGGCGGTGGTGGCGGGAGGTGGCGGACAGTGGTGGTGGTTGTTGGCGGTGGTGGACAGTGGTGGGGCGGGCAATAGAGATTTTTTTATTTTTTTTTTATTTCTTCAAAGGAGGGTATTTTAGTAATGTATCAAGCTTAGGGGTATTTATAAAGTTCATAAGGGTATTTTGGAATACGCCTCATAGTAGGGGTATATAGATAATGTTCCCTTACGAGAAAGTGTCAGGAAAGAACGGACGGTTAACAACAATGAGAGTAGTTGGACAAAGTGTGACCATTTTTCCCTCATAATGGAAACGTGGTGATCACCACTTTTTACAACCCCACCTCTCCACTGCTTAATCACCTCCACTTCCTACGAGATCAGGGGTGCACTCAATGACTTGTATAAATAGGTTTTTCAACCTATTTTCAAAGGGAAAGTGTTATCAACACAAGTATTCAGAAAAAACACCAAGAACTGATAGCTTACATTCCACAAGCCAGTTCCATATTCTGATACAAGTCATAAAACAGCCACACCTTCATAATTCAACATTCCGATCTCAAACACCTTCTTTGCTTCCCTCGCTAAGATCAACCCTTCTCCTTCACTTTGTGACCGAATTGAATCTAGAACGACCATTTCTTGGTTTAGGCCAGAGTCTTACAGATTTATCTCTCGAATCTAAAAGTACTCCTGTGAAGTACATTTGTTTAGGGTTTGAATTCGCTTCTCATCAACACACCCAAATTTACCAAAAACAGCAGAATCAGTTTTTACCCCAAAACAACTGGCGACCACAATGGGAGATTAATCTCTCGGTTGCAAGGAATCAATTTCAATCTTCATTTCAATTTTATTAAATCTAGAACGGGT
The DNA here is from genome assembly GCA_023531105.1 of Papaver atlanticum. NCBI lineage: Eukaryota > Viridiplantae > Streptophyta > Magnoliopsida > Ranunculales > Papaveraceae > Papaver > Papaver atlanticum. The sequence goes on along the minus strand of JAJJMB010010094.1, from coordinate 3,210 downwards.
AGATCTTAGTTATAAAACTCAGTCGTTGATTCGATTTCATTCGAATCACCAATCCCAACTTCCGCTCCGTGATGTATCTCCACCAGCCAAATTCTCCGAAGGTCACAGATGATCGAAACCCAATCACCATGGAAGGAATGGTTAGGATATTAGAAGATGTCATCACAAATCAAGTTGATATCGCCGAACGGAAAAACGAGACACTTTGTCTCTTAAGGAGTGTAGCAAACCGGTTGTGGAAAGAGTCGGCAAACATTTATCCGGGGAACATCATCAATGTTAAAGACAACACCAAAAATGTTGAATCTTTACCTCAAGTTTGCGCCCCTGCCAACAACGATGCAAGCAGAATACGTAGCCACGTCGGACATGAACAGAAAGGAAACAATCAACAAAATCCAGCCAACAACAAAAAGCCAAAATAGTTTCATAGGGGAAGGGACTCGCCAGGAGTGTCACAATACCTGCAGGATAAGGGTAAGGAACCGGCTTATGAAGCTTTGTTGGAAAATCTGTATCTCAAGACCCTCGCAGAAGTTCAGAGAGTTGTGCAACAATCCACAACCACGACCTCTCTAACTCTACCAAACAGAGAAGTGCCTGAAGAAGGGGAAATTTACCAAGGCCTCCATGAAGACAAGAACTGCACAAATGAACGATACTCGATTCAACCACATCATAGTGCTATTGTCACCGGTGCAGGGTCCTCGAAAGAGGTTGTACTTCAGCAAAACCGCCAAGCTAAGCGATCGGCGTCTATGTCGATGCACACTCACGTCTCAACTCCGCTCTTAAAACGAGCTTCGTACCGAAGCCCACAAGAGTTCTCTTGACAACAACCGCTAACACGAGAGAAACCAGACTCAGGATACCCGCCCTTCCCATTTCCAATGAGGAAGGTTCTGGAGTTACTAGAAGTTTGGGTGCAATACGGGGTAGTTCAACTACCTCTTGTATGGCGTCCGCCAACTGATCGGGAGATGATAAATCCGAGATATTGCCATTACCACAGGTTCAGCCATCACCCTACCAGTGAATGCAACGACCTGAAACGCATTGTCCAGGAGAAAATTAATTCAGTGGAGTTGCGTCTATGAACTAGAAATCTTCCATTTTTCCACAAGTCAACATGTGTAGTTTCACAGAAGAAATCAAATCAACTGGGGGCTTTTTAGAGGCGTGTTGCAACAACTTGGATCACAACTTGGATTTTAAGCAATTATCTGGGAGAGCCCGGTTTCGTTTGTTGGAACCTCGTCAACAAGTAAGTTTCGTTAAATGATTATTTGCACGAAAGATCTCTTGGAAATTTGCTGGGGACTCGACACACGCGTCCCATTTCGAGAATGAAGTCAATATCGTTCTCAATCTCCATGTTATATTTTATTCTACATGTGCTTCCTTTTTGTGCAATATTTGCAATTTTTCATGCAACTTCTCTAGGTTGCATTACTTACATTCAAAAAAAATATAAAATAAAATTTGTAGTCAACCCAAGCATAATTCCTTCCAGAAAACTACTCATGAATTATCCCAAAAAACAAATTCAAATATTTTTCATAAAAAGCAATCACTTGCTAGTCCAAAACTAGAAAATCAAACCATGAAAGGAATTCCTCACGTCACTCAAAGACACCTAAAAGGAAAAAATAAAAGAGAAAGCATAAAGTATTCAAGGGAAGTCATCCAATAATGGCTCATTCTTCTAGGCGAAAGCATCCTTCATATTTTGGAGAGCGGTCTGCTTTAACTTCAACTCCTGGGATAACCTCTAAACTTCTGCCTCCTGTTGGTTAATAAAATCTGCGGAAGGAACTTCAGTCATTTCAGTTTTCGGATTTTGGATTTTGGAAAATCCTTCACAGAACCAGGAGGCGTTAAACTCAAAGTTCACAAACATATCCCGGTGGAACTCCCAGTTTGAACTACTTCCTCAGAAACGCGCACCCAGTCGCGCTGCACATGTCATGAATGGAGGATAGAGCTTCTTCGACGCGTTTAACTAATGCAAAACGACTTCTAATCTTCTTAAAAGTGGCAATGTGACCGTGTTTCTTCCATATCTTGGTATACAATGATAGACGCATTTATGTGTCTATTTTCATCTCTATTGTGTATCTTGTTAGTACCCATTTTTGTACTAATGTTGGTATTTTATCTCTTTGTAGGTATTTTTGGGGAATAAACATTTTTGGGAAAATCGGCTCGAAAAGTTGTCTAAATGCACCCCAAGGGACAAGTGTTATACGGACTCCAGCAGCGGATAAGGGGCACCCATGGCTATGTGTAGCCCAAATTCATCTCTAGCACCCATCTTCATCATTTGAAAATAATTTTTTGGCGGGAAATATTTTTCTTTACTGGCAGATTGGTTGATCGAATTTTGGATGATTTTTAAGGCGATTCAATGGCTGATTTTCGTTGGATTAACCCTGTTAAGGATAAACAAGTATGGTATGGGCTAGAATCGGTTAAACAGGGATAGAAATCCGTGTTGGAGCAAAACAGGGAGAATTCACAATTTGAGTTATTTTCGGTTTACAAAAGAATTTGTGAAGAGTTTACGGCAAGATAGGAGTGTATGGAGTCCTTATTCAGTCCTGAGAGAGTTTAAGAGAGTTTGGAAACCAAGTTGACGCGTAAAAAGAAGATTAAAATCCCGTAACGTGCGGTGAAGAAAAAACGAAAATATTTGGATTAACTCGAGTGATTTTGGGGTTTGGTGGATATATATAGGTTGATTCGAGTCATATTTAGCAGTACGAACAATTTGGGGGAGTTTGGAGAAGTTTAGAGCTATAGAGAAGCGAGAAAAAAATCAACAGAGTCGAGTTCAGAAACTTTCCTGCTGCTGCTGCTGCGAAGAAGACGAAGAACATCAGACCCTCAGAGTCAGTCGCAGAGGCAGACTTATTTTCAGTGACAACGAGGTACGGTCGCATATTTCTGCAGTCATAGAAGCTCTTCAGCAACAACTCGGACTTCTGTTTTAGACCTTCAGCAACTACAGAATCCGCTGCTTAGCACTTTTCACTCTTTTAATCAACTTTTGAACACCAAATATGTATTTTGAGCAAGTGATTAATATGAGGAGCTAAACCCCTTAGCCGAGGCGACGGAGGAAGCCATTGTTCCATGAAAAGTGGTATAATTCTATTTTAATTATTTATTGCAATTATTTTACATGATTATTTGCATAGAACTTAAAAG
>JAJJMB010010087.1:2337311-2442127 GCA_023531105.1 Papaver atlanticum | reverse complement strand
AAACAAACATGATTGGGATGTTGAGGATCCACAAAGCCAGGTGGTTGTTCCATATAGACAGTTTCAGATAGATGGCCATATAAAAATGCATTACTAACATCTAATTGTCTAATAGACCAATTTTGAGATAGAGCAAGACTTAAAACACATCTAATAGTAGTATCTTTGACTACTGGACTAAAAGTCTCTTCAAAATCAATTCCATCAACTTGATGATAGCCCTTAGCTACCAATCTAGCTTTATGTCTCTCAACAGTTCCATATGCATTGAGCTTGGTCTTGAACACCCACTTACAACCAAGTACATTCATAGAAGGATCATAAGGAACATGAATAAAGGTATTGTTACTATGGAGAGCTTCATATTCATTATGCATTTCTTTGATCCAAACAGGTTTCTTAATAGCTTCCTTAAAAGTTTTTTGATCATAAGAAGGTACCTCTTTACTAAGTAGAGAAAAAGGAACAGGATGTATAAGAGCAGAATTTGCTACAAAGTCCTTAGAAAGAGGTTTAGGTAAATGAATACCTGATTTTGACCTTGTGTGCATCCCTGAAGAAGGAGAAGGTTCCTTTGGTGGAGCAGTAGAAGTAGAAACAGAAGGGAGATCTTCTAGTGAAGAAGAACTTGACTCACTTGAAGAAGTATTCAGTAAAGAAGAATCCTTTAATGAAGCAGAACATAACTCAGTTGAAGAAGTATGTAACATTTCAGCTGATGAAGAGACTGATGAAGGAGAGGAAACAAAAGGAGCAGCAAATGGAAAATTTGTCTCATCAAATACCACATGAGTAGTAACATAAACTCTCTGAGTTAGTAAATCCATACATATGTAACCCTTATGATGTATATTGTAGCCTAAGAATACACAAGCTGTGGACTTTGGGCTAAGTTTATCTTTCCTATAAGGCACTAAATTTGGATAACAAAGGCATCCATAAACTCTAAGAATAGAGTATTCATGTTTAGAATGATAAAGTGCTTCATAAGGGGATTTATAGTATAATACGTTAGTGGGGAATCTGTTAATGAGAAACACAGTAGTCAAAAAGGAGTCAAACCAAAATTTCTTGGACAATGAGGCATTGAAAGATAAAGTATTGCCAACTTCTGTGATGTGTCTATGTTTCTTCTCTGTAGAACCATTTTGTTGATGAAGATAAGGACATAATATTCTCAAATCAATACCACAAGAATCAACAAATTCCCTTAATGGACCTTTGGTCAGCTCAAGTGCTCCATCATATTGAAATTGTTTTATTTTGACATCAAACAAATTCTCAACAAGAGACTTAAACACTTTGAAACATTGAGTACAATCTGATTTATTTTTCATGGGATAAATCCAGCTGAACTTAGTGTAATCATCTACAAAAAGTATATAATACCTAAAACCAAGATGAGAATGCACAGGTGCTAGTCCCCAAATATCACAATGAACAAGTACTAAAGGAGTGGTAGACACAGAACCAGTAGACTGAAAAGGAAGACATTTATTTTTACCTAACTGACAAGAACCACAAACTGAAGTAGAAGATTTACTAGATAACTTGATAGCAGCAACAGCTTCTAGTTTTTTAAGTATCTTCTGAGTAGGATGACCTAATCTTGAATGCCACAATGTTGGAGAAGATACAACTGAGGAGAAAGCAACATGTGAAGTAGTAGGAGTCTTGATAGGGTATAATCCATCCTGCACTTTTCCTTTAGCCAGAATATGGTTGTTCTTCAAAGACTTTATTTCAAAACCCCATGGATAAAAGATAAAAGATAAAAGCACAATAATTATCTTTGGTGAACTGAGCAACAGATAGTAAGTTGTGTTGAAGATGTGGCACATATAAAACTTTATTTATGGCAAAGTTATTACTTGAAGTAGATAAAACTGAAGAACCTGTTAAAGAGATAGGAAGAAGCTTACCATCTCCTACTATTACTTGTTCTTGACCAGAATAAGAAGTAGCTTGATTTAGTAATGTGGAGTCATTTGTCATATGACTAGACGCACCAAAGTCAGGTAACCACACAGGACAAGATGGACTATGTCCCCAATAACATCCAGATTCAAAATTAGAAGGAAGTTGAACATTGTAGTCAAATTCATTGTGGAACTAAGGAATAGGATCAACACTACTGCCTACATTAAGATCAAGACCAAGTCGGCCTTTTGAGGAGGAGGACCACTGTTCTTGAAGGGCATATACCTAAATCTGCATCTATTAGCAAGATGTCCATCCTTTAGACAAATGGTACAACTGTTTATTTCTGAGTGGGATTGAACTCAGTCTTCTTAAAACCAGTTGGTGATGATGCAGCATTAAATGGAGAAGAAGAAGAATTGTTGAAATAGGTAAATCCAGGAGGTGCACTAGTTTTACGAAAAGAGGAATTATATGATGAATTTTTCTTTTTGACATAAAAGGCTGAATTTGTTGGATCAGAAATAAGAGATGAAAAGGAATTTGTGTCTTGTTCCTTTAGAAATTGTTCATGACTGATCAACCTAGAGTGTAATTCAGAGAAATGAAGAGGAGGTTCTCTGTTTTTAACACTTACCACAAAGTGAATGTATTCTCTTCCTAAGCCTTTAAGAGCGTACATAACTAGATCTGATCAAGAACAGGTTAACCGATCTCTGCAAGTGAATCAGAGATATTTTTGAGTTGATGTAAGAACTCACTGATTGTTGACGATCCTTTCTTGACAGAATGTAATTGAGATCGTAACATCGATTTTCTGGCAAAAAATTGTTCAGTGAAGAGTTTCGCAAGATGCATCCATTTTTCCCTTACAGATACTTTGCTAAGAAGTTTCGATGATAAAGATTTATCAACAAAAGCATTAATACATGATCAAACAAATTTATCGAAAAGTAACCACTCAAGATAATGAGGATTTGGAACTTGAATATTGTTAAGCATGATAGCAGGTTTTTCTGAGGGAATTGATCTATCAACAAAGCCATAAAGATTTGTACAAATCAAAATAGAAGCCATCTAATTTTTCCACATAAGATAATTCGAACTATTTAGCTTTTCAGAAACGAAATTTGCAATATTAGGAAAAGGAATACTAAATTTTATTTGAAAAGGAAAAGGATTGTAAGTTTGTTGTCTAAATTGAGAAGGAAATTGTTGTTGATGATGTTGTTGTTGTTGATGTTGTGATTGTTGAGAAGAAACAAAATTAGGTATTTGTTGTTGTAAAGGTCTGTTTTGTTGAGAAAATTTGTAAAAGGCTGAAGTATAAGATGGAAGTAGAGGTAGAAGGTTGAGAAGAATTTATAATTTGTGATCTGTTTGGAGAAGGTAAAGGTGGAAACAAATCATGATTGTGTAACTATTGTTGAGATCGTTGATGTGATACAGCGGAAGAAGCTTGAAGATTTTGTATAGTTCTTGTCATTGAAAAAAGTTGCAGGTTTAATGGTGAAGGTTCAGGATCAGAGAGAAGTAAGAATTCTCTTTTGGTATCTAATACCAAGTAAGAGTTGTACTTGTATTGATTGAACAAAAGTTAAAGAAATAAATACAAGACTTAGTCCTTTATATAGACAGGACTATGACTCAAACATACAGAACATGTGATACGTAATAAAAGCAATAGAAATATCCGTACAGTATAGCCAGGCTGTCAATTATCTTATAAAGAGAAATATTAGCCACAGGATGATCTAACATCCCCCCTCAAATTGATGTCCGCATAGGAGGCATTAGTTTGGCCTTCAAAACACTGAACTTGGACTATGAGAGACCTTTAGTAAATAAGTCAGCTATCTGGTGAGAGGTATGAACATAGGATACTCGTATAAAACCAAACTTAACAAGATCACGGATCATGCGATAATCTACTACAATGTGTTGGGTACGAGCATGGAAGATTTGATTGGCTGTAAGACTGCCAGCACTCTGATTATCACATAACAATTTTCATGGTAAGGAAATATGTACTGGCAATTCTTCAAACAGATAAGAGAGCCATAAAATTTCTGCAGCTACATTTGCTAAACCACGATACTCAGCTTCTGTGGAAGAACGCGAAATAGTCTGTTGTTTCTTGGAAGACCAAGAGACAAGATTTCCACCAATAAAAACACAATATCCAGAAGTAGATTTATGAGTATATGGACAACCAGCCCAATCACTATCACTATAAGCCTGTAGCTCAGAAAAATTACCAGAAGACAGTGCAAGTCCCTGACCAAGAGACCCTTTGATATAGCGTAAAATTTGTTAGAGCATAGCTCGGTTGAACCCACCAAGCATTGGTATGTCAAGTTTGGTTGTCATATTTTAGTTAATCAAAAATCATTTAAAGAGTCACTTGATTATATACTAGAGTCAACTTCCTATAGGTTAGCTTGAAAGTGTTAGGATATGAGACTTACAAGTATTACATGAATACTTGAAGAATGTGAAGAAGTATGGATCTACAACGACAACATCATCCTTCCTCTTGAGGTTAGTAATATTTGACTTGAACTGTTTCATTCCCTAACGTATCTTTCAAGTCGTGCATATTGAAAACATAACTGCGAAGATGTTTGAATGATTATACTCTAGTTAGACATAGTATTAAGGAATAAAATACGAGGTTTATTGCTTAACCATTAAACTTTGTATATAAGACATCGACATGATCATATGAATGCTATTGTGATTATGTATGGGTATGAGTGAAGATTTCATCCTAGGAAACAATGTTTTACATTCGTTTAAAGGAAGTAAGTTCATAAACTCGTTTTGTGAATCGAAAGGGAAATCGCTAGGCTTATTGGTATTGTTATTCATTGCAAATCTATTTTGAATTACCAATATGTGTGTTTAGTATAACCGCTCATAAACTTGTTTATGTATCTTGGTAAAACTATTCACAAGGCCTGACTTATGTATTGGTATGACTTTTATTAGTGAAACCGATCTTAAGTAATCACTAAAGATGGTATGATCGATGCCTTGTAAATAGCAACTTTTATCTAGCCATTGGGGAACCGATCCTAGTAAGAGGTGCAACAAATTTACAAGAGGGGAATCGATCCTTGTAAGAGGTGCAACACGTTTTTAGTAGATGGGGGAACCGTTCCTATGAACATGTGCAACAAGTTCTTTGAAGATGGGGGAACCGATCCTATGGACATGTGCACCAAATACAGGTAGTTACCATAAGTATGTGGGTAACCGATCCTAGTACCTAATCAACCGAATTTTGGTAACTAGCGTGACTACGAACAGTACTCACATGGAGGTAGAACCGAACTTGTTTTGGTAGAACCGTGAAACTCATGATTGGTGATTTGATAGGATAATCAATCACATAGTTCTTGGAAGTCATATGAACCAATTCTAAATTCATTTGGAAGTGTGGAAAATCGGTTCCAAGATTGTAAGTATGAAAAAGGACTTGCAAAGTAAAGATGTCGACATACTTTGAACATGTGCAGTAACTCTTATAATTAATTGTTCAAAGATATTCCTTAATAGCTAAAGGAGAATCCCAGGATCGAAATAAATTGGGAATCTTTTAATTAAGGTTTCTTAGTTTTTACATGCTATTTAATTTCCAGCAATTAAATATATATCTTAAGAAAATAATAATTAGTAATGTGCATTTACTGATTATAGATTTTTCTATTGGGATTTCGGTCAATATTTTGACAGTGCATTTCCAGGAATTATGAAAACCGAATTTGTGTTTATTGCATATCTTTGAGAATATTCGGTTTTGGAAATTCCTTGGTGTCCAAACTTCCTTGTCTATAAATATTGAAGTTTGCATTTCTAGCAAACTAATCCTAAGAGCCAGCAAAACTACATCAGTTGTGTTGTTACTGGTGGAGTCGCCTGATGTGAATTTTAAGTTGTAGTGAAAGTGGTGAGTAAAGTTCGTTCAACTCGGGATTGTGAAGGATTTTTGAGAATTAAATAAAATTGTTTCAACAATAATAAGAAAATACCGAGACTCTGGATTCCACCATTGACCAATTAATTGATAAACTCTAATCAATATTCATGCAATATTCTTCTTTAAAGTGATTCTAATATTTGCCTCTAATAGATTTTTGAAGTAGTAGTTGTAATCACAAAGCATGAAACATCAAAAGTTTTAAAACCTAGCATGTTCCATCAAAACAACTCACAACTACTCAATAAAAATCAATTTTTCTTTTAAGTTCTATGCAAATAATCATGTAAAATAATTGCAATAAATAATTTAAATAGAACTATACCACTTTTCATGGAACAATGGCTTCCTCCGTCGCCTCGGCTAAGGGGTTTAGCTCCTCATATTAATCGTGTTCTCAAAATACATGTTTATGGCTCAAAAATTGATTACAAGGGAGAAAAGGGTATACTGTAGTCGCTGAAAGTCTAATACAGAGGACGGAATCGTTGCTGAAGGGCTTTGGTGACTACAGGATGATGCGACCGTAACTCGTTGTCACTGAAAATAAGTATGCCTCTGCAACTTTCTTTTTCCGCTGTTCTGTATTCTTCGTCTTCTCCGGCAACAGCAGCAGCAGCAGAACCCGATCTTCTTCTAATGAGTTTTCTGGCTTCTCTAAGGCTCTAAACTTTCCCCTAAGGTCTTGGTTACCTTCCTAAGACTCGTCCCAACCTTTTTATACACCACAGGCTCTCTAAATTCGTCCAAAAAATCTCTTTTTTTCCTCCACAGCAAATCACGATAATTCTTTTTTCTCATCACTTGCACGTCTTCTCAGTCAATCCAAGCTGTCCAAACTCTTCCTGTGATAGAAACAAATCTCTAAGAAGAGTTTCCTTCCTCTTCTTCACGTAAGTTTCCATAAATAATCCAAGAAACTTGCCCAAAATAAACCGTGATATTTTTAACCTTTTTTTCGCCTCCAATTCGAGTTCTAGCCACTTTGGATCCATTCCAACACCCTTACCGAGCCTGTTTGATCAATTCAAGTCTAACCCAATGGATATTTGCGATTGAATCTCTTTCAAAACTGCCCAAGAATCAAACCCTAAATTCTGCCTGTGAGAAACGTGTTTTCCCGCCAGTTTCTGTTTTTGAAAAATCATGAAGAAATGTGACCTCCCCCTATCAAATCCCGGTCTGTGCTTAGCAGCTGCTTGGAAATGGGTTACCCCTTATCCAAAATGAGAGTCCGAATAGAAAATGTCCTCCCAGGTACCTTTAACAACTTTTCGAGCCAATTTTGCCGAAAAAGCCTATTCCTCCAAAAACACTATACAAGGGATAAAATACCAAAATTAGTACAAAAATGAGTACTAACACTATACATAAAAGAGATGAAAATAGACACATAAATGCGTCTATCAAATACCCCCAAACTTATTATTTGCTAGTCCCGAGCAAATTAAAACTACAAAATAAAATCCTAACTCACTGTCGCAGGCATCGTCGGTTGCACTTAGCATGTGCAACAAGCCTTTAAACCCCTAGGTGGCCCTAGTGGCCGAGTTATAGTCTCGGGAGGGTTTACCAGAGGTGTACCCACAAAACCTTTACTCCAGACCCTAGCTATCTACGCAGAACCTTAGAATGCACTAAAGAACCTCCTTGGTTGGCATACTTATTGATTACGGGAGGAAGTACCCTGATGCGAAATTCCAATTGCTGTATACAAGTTTGCACTCGAGTATACTAAAATTCATATATAAGTGACAGAGCTCTACTCAGATAGTCGCACTATGGACATCAATATCCGGAATCAAACAAATCACATGAATAGATTAAGAAGATGGATATAGAAGTAGATGGTTGCGAATGGACTTCAATGCCAAGATGAACCTAAGACCTAATGGATTGAGATACTGGTCTTGACTAATATCAACACAACTGGCATATACAAGGGAACCAGTGGTCGAAAATCCTAAATCTACATCAACTGAGCTGGCATATACAAGGGAACCAGTGGTCGACTTTATAATAAACCTTTATTTTTATTTTATTTTTTATTTTTTTTAACAACATGATTAGATCTTTTAGATCCAAGCGCATGCTTCTTGTCAGCAGATTACATGGTAGTTCCCTTGGATCCTGTATTCCACGCTTGTTTAGGCGACGGAGACAGGGAGAACACACACATATTGCTTTCCAAGTGTTATTTATTCCGATTGGTCTAATTGGTCTGGTCTTTTTTTTTTAGTAACTCAATCACTCTATTTTAACCCAGCAGACATCAACATAAAAATTTGCAAAAACAAAAACAGAAGTAATAAGATGATTCAGAGATACGGTGAAACTATCATGTTATTTCTAACACCTGAGCTCTGTGCTTTTATGAATAGACTCTATATAGATGTTTCCATCCACTCAGATTGGTTCCTCAACTCCTGAACCAAAATGCTTCCATCCACTTAGATTGGTTAGTGCCATCCTTAATAGGCATAAATTTCTAGGCTCTGGAGTTTATAATGCAACTAAAAAGTTTCTCCCATACCCCCAAACTTAAATCTAACATTGTCCTCAATGTTCTAAAGATAAAATTAAAAGCATGAACAAGGAGAAACTGTTACCATTTGAAGCAAAAGAGTTAAGGAAAGATATTACCGTGTTGCATGAGCATGGGTTACCTCCCAAGAAGTGCTAAGTTTAAAGTCTTCAGCCAGACATCAAGTACCATAAAATGGCTAATTCCCTTTCAAATCATATATCAGTAGTCGAAATAACTGTGGGTCATCAGAACCAAATATCACTGCCACTAATATGAGACAACTGCACAGGATTAGAAAAATTAACAGATGGAGCACAACCTGATCTAAACTCTCTTTCAAGACAACTGGGTTTATCTGTGACGCCCTATTAGGCTTCATGTGAGTGTTTTGACAAACATATTTTTCCGAACTATGAGTTCCCACTTCCCGGACGGTATCAGGAGGATCAGATTGTGGAGTCGGGACAGATTCAAGTAATATCTCAGGCACACTAGACTCGAGTCCCAAGTTAAGAACTTCTAATAAAGATACTTGACCATCACTACCCCCAAAATTAGGGTAGTCAGTATTCTCAGACAAACCTCTAATTATTGCTTGAATTTCCTGATCCTCAGAGTCTTTAAAATAATCAAGAGCTTCTTCCAGTTCTCTACCCCCAAACTTAGAGTCATCATTACTCACAGAAAGACCTAACACTAGTGAGTGAATTTATGGGTCTGTAGAGTCCTTAAAATATTCGAGAGCTTCTTCTAGTTCTAAAGTTTGTTCATCTAACTTACTTAAGATAATTGTCTCATCGAATTCATCTAAAGAATCACCAAACAAAGTGTCATCCCAATTATCCTGAACTAGATCCTGAACCAAAGTACTAATCATATTCACTTCCTCTAAATCATCAGAAGGCTGTCTAGTAACATTAAAGACATTTAGTTCAGTGGTCATATTAACAAAGGATATGTTCATAAGTCCGGTCCTACAGTTGATAACGGAATTAGACGTGGCTAAAAATGGGCGACCTAAAATCAGGTATTTGATTTTCTGGGTCAGGGACAGGTTGTGTATCTAAGACTACAAAATCCACAGGATAAATAAACTTGTCGACCTCAATAAGAACATCTTCTATCACACCACGAGGAATTTTAACAGACCTATCAGCTAACTGAAGTGTTATCTTGGTGGGTTTCAATTCACCAAGTCCCAGTTGTAAGTACACATGGTACGGAAGTAAGTTCACACTAGATCCTAAGTCAAGTAAAGCTTTTTCTACCCTGTGTTTTCCTATCGTGCAAGCAATGGTAGGGGCACCTGGGTCTTTATACTTAGGAGTTGTGGTGTTCTAAATGATCGAACTTACATGACAGGCTAAAAAGGCTTTTTTAGGGACACTAAGCTTTCGCTTTCGCGTACACATATCCTTGAGGAACTTGGCATAAGACGGAAGTTTCCTAATTGTTTCTAGTAACGGAAGGTTTATGGTAACTTTCTTAAAAACCTCCATAATGTCATTAAAGTTGGATTCATTCTTTGTTGGTACTAGTAGTTGTGGAAATGGGGCTCTAGGAATAAAATAGGGCCTCTCAGGAACCGAATTGACATCATCAGAGATTTTATCAGTCTCCTCAGCTATGGATGGTCCTGAGGGGTGAACTACAGTTTGCTCACTTTCGGGCATGTTTACCTTATTGTCTACAACTCTACCACTCCTAAGGGTTCTAATAGCATTCAATTGATTCGATGGTTTTGTACCTACTTCATGAACTCCTCTAGGGTTGGGTTGTGTTTGACTAGGAAACCTACCTTTTTCTCTCAAAGACTCATTTATCAGACCTACCTGGGTTTTTAACTCGGAAATAGCCTGACTATTTTCTTTTCCTATCTTGTTACTAGCTTGTAGACTTAGTTCTAATGATTGCTGAAATTTTGCAGTTTGCTGAGTTAACAACACGAGAGACTCCTCTAGGCTTAGGATTTTCTTATCCGACTGATTCTGAAATTGAGCTTGTCCCGAAGGATTCTTAGCATAACTAAAACCTGGGGGAGCACTAGAGTTACTAAGCTGACCTTGATTCTGGTCCTTAGACCAGGCAAGGTTCGGATGGTTTCTCCACCCAGGATTATAGGTTTCTGAATATGGGTCAAATTTCTGACGATTATCGAGTCTAGTGTTATTATAAAGAGCATTGGCTTGCTCTTCATTATTATGGCCTTCCCAGAAAGGCTCCAATCTACCACTAGTGTGACCCATTTCTAGAACTTCTAACCTTTTAGCTATCGCTGCAATCTTAGCATCTGATTCAGAGCCTCCTTCTACCCTATTAACGTTTCCTCTGTTTAGAAGAGTCGTTTTCCGGGGTTCCCTACTATTTTCCCATTGTTGGGTCTTTTCGGCGGCTTCATTCAAAAATGCCATTGCCGCATCAACAGTTTGGTTCTCAAACCCACCTGTACACAAAGCTTCTACCGTGGTTATTGTGGAATAATCTAAACCCTCATAAAGGATCTGAACTAGCCTAACCTTTTCTAAACCATGGTGAGGACATTGTGTTAACAAATCATTGAACCTTTCCAAATACCTATACAAAGATTCTCCCTCTTGCTGTGAGAATGTGTAGATTCGCGTCCTAATAGACGATGTTTTGTGCCTAGGGAAAAACTTATTGAAAAAGGCAGATGTAAGTTGTTCATATGTTTCGATTGACTCAGCAGTCAAACTATACAGCCACGATTTGGCTTTATCTTTCAGGGAAAAAGGAAATAACCTAAGTTTCAAAGCATCATCATCTAAGCCTCTAATTCTTAGGGTACTGCAAATTTCTTCAAAATCCCTAACATGGAAATAGGGGTTTTCATTTTCTTTCCCTAAAAAGATTGGGAGCATCTGTATGGTCCCAGGTTTAAGTTCATAGGTGGCTTATGTGTCAGCTAACTTAATACACGAGGGACGAGTAGTCCTAGTCGGATTTAATAAAGCTTTAAAAGTAGCCATTTCTGGTGCTATCGGAGTATTGGGGATTCTCTCCTCAGTAAAAGGAGTATGTTCAAAACAGGACATTCCGAAAATCGGACCTTCTAGGTCAAGGTAATCGAGACGCTTAGAACTGCTAGGTTGTTCTTTAACAAATCTACCTAGGGCGTCTCTTTTATGTTCAGGCATACAAGAATTCCCTAAATTGGAAGGATAATCAATCGCAAATCAAGGACGACTCAACCAAATCAACCCTATTGATTTCTAGCAAACAAAAAGCATGATGGCTCCACTTAGATTGTTTCTAGATCAGCTTCTACTCTTCCAAGAGGCAACTGGGTATAATTTTAGCAAACCTCGTAGGACGATCCGAATAAAGTAAGTCGAAGAGAAGTAGGAGAAGCTCAGAGGAGCTTTGATACCCCCACCTCTTTGGCAACGCTTCCCTGGGTTACAAGGCAGCTCTAATCGACTTCCAGTAATCTTCCTGAACTTTGAGCTAGGCTAACAAAATACCCAATACGATCCTTTTGAACAACTTTCCTATAAGCTCGTTACCCTATCGGTCTCGTTTTAGTCAATATTTTAAGCTTGGGTTCGTGTTCGGTATCGTTTTCCTAAGGCGGGCAAGAAGAGAACGGTGATGAAATCTGAACCCTTATCTTGTATGGCCAGGCCTTTCCCTTTACTAGGAAAATAAATGTCCGTATTCAGAACCTAAACAGATATGCACCTTAAGGAATACAGTAACTCGCTGACAGGGGATTCGCGAGTGTTCAGAATGTTACCTCCCATTCCAGACGGGGGATGAATCGGTTGTAGTCGACTCGGGCCACTGACTCCTATGTCAGTGTACGAACCCAAGGTGCAGAGACAATATCGTAATTGTCCTCCTTCTCTGCAAACAGTTTTTATATTTAAGGATACCCTTCCGTAGGGTATATAAAAATAAAAAATAAAATAGTGTCCAAAGTCCAAAAAGTCCAAAAAAAGAAAAGAAAAATTAAAAAATAATAAAGAAATCCTAATACAATTTTTTTCTTCTTTTTTTTTCTAAAAATTAAATAAAAAAACAAAACCCTAAAAAAAATTAAAAAAAAAACTAAAAATAAATAACTAAAATAAAGTTGTCTTCTTTTCCGTTCTTTTCGCTTTAATCTTTTGCTCCAAGTCTTTACGAAATCACCAAACTCCTTGGCTCAATTTTTTTTTATTTACGTTCCAAAACCTGTAGACAAAAGATGAATACCCAAAAACGTAAAATAGAACAAAAATAAATAAAATAAAAATAAATCTAAAACCCTAAAAACAAGTCCGTGTCGGCGGCGCAAAAAACTGATGTGAATTTTAAGTTGTAGTGAAAGTGGTGAGTAAAGTTCGTTCAACTCGGGCTTGTGAAGGATTTTTGAGAATTAAATAAAATTGTTTCAACAATAATAAGAAAATACCGAGACTCTGGATTCCACCATTGACCAATTAATTGATAAACTCTAATCAATATTCATGAAATATTCTTCTTTAAAGTGATTCTAATATTTGCCTCTAATA
Source organism: Papaver atlanticum (assembly GCA_023531105.1). Classification (NCBI taxonomy): domain Eukaryota; kingdom Viridiplantae; phylum Streptophyta; class Magnoliopsida; order Ranunculales; family Papaveraceae; genus Papaver; species Papaver atlanticum. The sequence goes on along the minus strand of JAJJMB010010087.1, from coordinate 2,429,184 downwards.
GATTTTTGAAGTAGTAGTTGTAATCACAAAGCATGAAACATCAAAATTTTTAAAACCTAGCATGTTCCATCAAAACAATTCACAACTACTCAATAAAAATCAATTTTTCTTTTAAGTTCTATGCAAATAATCATGTAAAATATTTGCAATAAATAATTAAAATAGAACTATACCACTTTTCATGGAACAATGGTTTCCTCCGTCGCCTCGGCTAAGGGGTTTAGCTCCTCATATTAATCGTGTTCTCAAAATACATGTTTATGGCTCAAAAATTGATTACAAGGGAGAAAAGGGTATACTGTAGTCGCTGAAAGTCTAATACAGAGGACGGAATCGTTGCTGAAGGGCTTTGGTGACTACAGGATGATGCGACCGTAACTCGTTGTCACTGAAAATAAGTATGCCTTTGCAACTTTCTTTTTCCGCTGTTCTGTATTCTTCGTCTTCTCCGGCAACAACAGCAGCAGCAGAACCCGATCTTCTTCTAATGAGTTTTCTGGCTTCTCTAAGGCTCTAAACTTTCCCCTAAGGTCTTGGTTACCTTCCTAAGACTCGTCCCAACCTTTTTATACACCACAGGCTCTCTAAATCCGTCCAAAAAATCTCTTTTTTTCCTCCACAGCAAATCACGATAATTCTTTTTTCTCATCACTTGCACGTCTTCTCAGTCAATCCAAGCTGTCCAAACTCTTCCTGTGATAGAAACAAATCTCTAAGAAGAGTTTCCTTCCTCTTCTTCACGTAAGTTTCCATAAATAATCCAAGAAACTTGCCCAAAATAAACCGTGATATTTTTAACCTTTTTTTCGCCTCCAATTCGAGTTCTAGCCACTTTGGATCCATTCTAACACCCTTACCGAGCCTGTTTGATCAATTCAAGTCTAACCCAATGGATATTTGCGATTGAATCTCTTTCAAAACTGCCCAAGAATCAAACCCTAAATTCTGCCTGTGAGAAACGTGTTTTCCCGCCAGTTTCTGTTTTTGAAAAATCATAAAGAAATGTAACCTCCCCCTATCCAGTCCCGGTCTGTGCTTAGCAGCTGCTTGGAAATGGGTTAACCCTTATCCAAAATGAGAGTCCGAATAGCAAATGTCCTCCCAGGTACCTTTAACAACTTTTCGAGCCAATTTTGCCGCAAAAGCCTATTCCTCCAAAAACACTGTACAAGGGATAAAATACCAAAATTAGTACAAAAATGAGTACTAACACTATACATAAAAGAGATGAAAATAGACACATAAATGCGTCTATCACCGCCTATCGGGGAGGAAAGTACCCTAATTTGGAGAAATCTTTTACGGCCACTCGGATTAAAGACTTCTTTGGGATTGAGAAGCTCTATTAGTACCGTTGGTGGGAAACTAGATAATTGCAGTTTATTTTAGTTTTCGATTGATTTGATTGACTAACGGTTGTTGAACTTTGATTGCACCTAGTTTGTTTATGCTTGAGAATCTTCTCTTTTGATATAAGATTCACTCAAACTAGATCGAATTTTCGACGGGGATCTTTAGACTGTTTGTAGATCTAAATACGTCTTGTGATAATCCAACGTTAACAGACTCCATTCTGTGTGTGATTGATCACAAGAGATTCAAGTTGATTGTGTGCAGGTGCTGATGGAAGATCAAAGAAGATTTGAAGACAAGAAAACTTTTTGGGTTCAGAATCTTTGGTGTGCACAATACTTGTTTCGGCTGGAAAGGGATCCAACTATAATCGGTTTATGTTTGTGATAGATTGAATTGATTAGTTGAGTAGATCGGCATCAATACACTTCTTTGTTATTAATAGTATTGATTGCATAGTCTAACAATTACTTCGGTAGTTGTTGAGAGATTAATCTAAGGAACCGACAAAGGAGTTTATTGGTTAAACGGAAGAGCCTTTGTCAGACTCATATCACGTTGTTTGAAAAGAGTTGTTACCGAACAGATTTGTTGTTCCTTTACTGTTTGGAATACGAACCAAAGGAATTGTTCCAAGTGCGTGACTTACTGCAAGTTGGAGGCACAGGGATACTGAGGAAACTAGGTGAACTATAGGTTTAGTTGCTTGGTCTCAACTATACGAAGTTGGTTTGATTTTGTATAGCGGCTTAATTATGAGAGTATTCAATTCTGGACTAGGTCCCGCGGTTTTTCTACATTTGCGGTTTTCTCGTTAACAAAATCTTGCTGTGTCATTTACTTTTATTTTCCGCAATTATAATTTTGTTTATCATAATTTAAAGTAAATCGCACAAACGTTAATTCCTATTTTACTTGATAGACAATCTCTAGAGTTTGGTTAAGTCCGAACCTATTATCAAGTAAACATACTTCGTTGTTGTATTGTCTCAATCTCGTATCCATAGACGATCACACGAAGTGTGAACCTTGTATTGTCTCGACTCAGTCCATAGACAATCACTTTCGGAAAAGGACTTATAGGTGGAAAAGTTTTAGATTGAGGTATATTTGGGTACCCTCGTCTTTTCAAAATTATCTTAGCTAACTGAAGGTGAATGTCTGTAAGATAGTGTAAGAACTACTTACATAGTTAACTGCAAAACTAATGTCAGGTCTAGTGAGAGTGAGATATTGAAGACTACCCACCAAACTTCTATAAGAAGTGCTATCAGATAGAGCTGTTCCATCACAGAGTGAAGCCCTTTGTCCTTGAGAAACTGGAGTTTTGCATGGTTTACATCCCAGCATATCATATTTCTTCAGAAGATCCAAAGAGTATTTGTTTTGAGTTAACAATAACTTCTTAGCTGATGAATCATAGGTATCTTTAATACCTAAGAAATAATGCAATGGCCCTAGATCCTTTATAGCAAACTCATTTTTGAGAGAAGTAATGAAAGATTGAAGAAGATCATCTGAAGAACCAACTAAAATAATATCATCAACATAAACCAGTAAAATCATCCTAGCAGCTCCTTTTTGATATATAAACATGGAGGTATCACAAACAGAATTAGAGAAATCAAATTTAAGAAGATATTGACTGAACCTCTCATACCATGCTCTTGGTGCTTGCTTAAGACCATAGAGAGATTTCTGGAGCAAAAAAACATGATTGGGATGTTGAGGATCCACAAAGCCAGGTGGTTGTTCCATATAGACAGTTTCAGATAGATGGCCATATAAAAATGCATTACTAACATCCAATTGTCTAATAGACCAATTTATAGATAGAGAAAGACTTAAAACACATCTAATAGTAGTAGCTTTGACTACTGGACTAAAAGTCTCTTCAAAATCAATTCCATCAACTTGATGATAGCCCTTAGCTACCAATCTAGCTTTATGTCTCTCAACAGTTCCATCTGCATTGAGCTTGGTCTTGAACACCCACTTACAACCAAGTACATTCATAGAAGGATCATAAGGAACATGAATAAAGGTATTGTTACTATGGATAGCTTCATATTCATTATGCATTGCTTTGATCCAAACAGGTTTCTTAATAGTTTCCTTATAAGTTTTTGGATCAGAACTAAGTAGAGCAAAAGGAACAGGATGTTTATGAGCAGAATTTGCTATAAAGTCCTTAGAAAGAGGTTTAGGTAAATGAATACCTGATTTGGACCTAGTGTGCATCCCTGAAGAAGGAGAAGGTTCCTTTGGTGGAGCAGTAGAAGTAAAAACAGAAGGGAGATCTTCTAGTGAAGCAGAACTTGACTCACTTGAAGAAGTATTCAGTAAAGAAGAATCCTTTGATGAAGCAGAACATAACTCAGTTGAAGGAGTATCTAACATATCAGCTGATGAAGAGACTGATGAAGGAGATGAAACAACAGGAGCAGCAAATGGAAAATTTGCCTCATCAAATACCACATGAGTAGTAACATAAACTCTTTGAGTTAGTAAATCCATACATCTGTAACCCTTATGATGTATATTGTAGCCTAAGAATACACAAGCTGTGGACTTTAGGCTATGTTTATCTTTCCTATAAGGCACTAAATTTGGATAACAAAGGCATCCATAAACTCTGAGAATTGAGTAATCAGGTTTAGAAATGATAAAGTGCTTCATAAGGGGATTTGTAGTATAATACCTTAGTGGGCAATCTGTTAATGAGAAACACAGCAGTTAAGAAGGAGTCAAACCAAAATTTCTTGGACAATGAGGCATTCAAAGATAAAGTATTGCCAACTTATGTGATGTGTCTATGTTTCCTCTCTGCAGAGCCATTTTGTTGATGAAGATAAGGACATGATATTCTCAAATCAATACCACAAGAATCAATAAATTCCCTTAATTGACCTTTGGTCATCTCAAGTGCTCCATCACATTGAAAGTGTTTTATTTTGACATCAAACAAATTCTCAACAAGAGACTTAAACACTTTGAAACATTGAGTACAATCTGATTTATTTTTCATTGGATAAATACAGCTGAACTTAGTGCAATCATCTACAAAAAGTATATAATACCTAAAACCAGGATGAGAATGCACAGGTGTTGGTCCCCAAATATCACAATGAACCAGTACTAAAGGAGTGGTAGATACTGAACCTGTAGACTGAAAAGGAAGACATTTATTTTTACCTAACTGACAAGAACCACAAACTGAAGTAGAAGATTTACTGGATAACTTGATAGCAGCAACAGCTTCTAGTTTTTGAAGTATCTTCTGAGCAGGATGACCTAATCTTGAATGCCACAATGTTGGAGAAGCTACAACTGAGGAGAGAGCAACATGTGAAGTAGTAGGAGTCTTGATAGGATATAAGCCATCCTACACTTTTCCTTTAGCCAGAATATGGTTGTTCTTCAAAGACTTTATTTAACCCCATGGATAAAAGATAAAAGCACAATGATTATCTTTGGTGAACTGAGCAACAGATAGTAAGTTTTGTTGATGATGTGGCACATATAAAACTTTATTTAGAGCAAAGTTATTACTTGAAGTAGATAAAAATGAAGAACATGTTAAAGATATAGGAAGAAGCTCACCATCTCCTACCATTACTTGTTCTTGACCAGAATAAGAAGTAGCTTGATTTAGTAATATGGAGTCATTTGTCATATGACTAGATGCACCAGAGTCAGGTATCCACACAGGACCAGATGGACTATGTCCCCAATAACCTTCAGATTCAAAATTAGAAGGAAGTTGAACATTATAGTCAAATTCATTGTGGAACCAAGGAGTAGGATCAGCACTACTGCCTGCATTAATATCAAGACCAAGAAAGGCCTTTTGAGGAGGAGGACCACTGTTCTTGGAGGGCACATACCTAAATCTGCATCTATTAGCAAGATGTTCATCCTTTAGACAAATCTGACAAGGTGGTACAACAGTTTGTTTCTGAGTGGGATTGAACTCAGTCTTCTTAAAACCAGTTGGTGATGATGTAGCATTAAATGGAGAAGAAAAAGAAGAATTGTTGAAATGGGTAAAGCCAGGAGGTGCACTAGTTTTACGAAAAGAGGAAATATATGATGATTTTCTTTTTGACATAAAAGGCTGAATTTGTTAGATCATAAATAAGAAAAGAAAAGGAATCTGTGTCTTGGTCCTTTAAAAATTGTTCATGACTGATCAACCTAGAGCGTAATTCAGAGAAAGGAAGAGGAGGTTCTCTGTTTTGAACACTTACCACAAAGTTAATGTATTCTCTTCCTAAGCCTTTAAGAACGTACATACCTAGATCTGCATCTGGAACAGGTTCACCGATCTCTGCAAGTGAATCAGAGATATTTTTGAGTTGATGTAAGAACTTACTGATTGTTGACGATACTTTCTTGATAGAATGTAATTGAGATCGTAACATCGATTTTCTGGCAAAATATTGTTCAGTGAAGAGTTTCGCAAGATGCAGCCATTTTTCCCTTGCAGATACTTTGCCAAGAAGTTCCGATGATAAAGATTTATCAACAGAAGCATTAATACATGATCCAACAAATTTATCGAACTGCAACCACTCAAGATAATGAGGGTTTGGAACTTGAATATTGTTAAGCATGACAACAGGTTGTTCTGAGGGAATTGATCCATCAACAAAGCCATAAAGATTTGTACAAATCAAAATAGAAGCCATCTGATCTTTCCACACAAGATAATTCAAACTATTTAGCTTTTCAGAAACGAAATTTGCAATATTAGGAAAAGGAATGCTAAATTTTCTTTGAAAAGGAAAAGGATTGTAAGTTTGTTGTTGAAATTGAGAAGGAAATTGTTGACGATTTTGTTGTTGTTGATGTTGTGATTGTTGAGAAGACACAAAATTAGGTATTTGTTGTTGTAAAGGTCTGTATTGTTGAGAAAAATTGTAAAAGGCTGAAGTATAAGATGGAAGTAGAGGTAGAAGGTTGAGAAGAATTTACAGGTTGTGATCTGTTTGGAGAAGGTAAAGGTGGAAACAAATCATGATTGTGTAACTGTTGTTGAGATCATTGATGTGATACAACGGAAGAAGCTTGAAGATTTTGTGTAGTTCTTGTCATGGAAAAAAGTTGCAGGTTTAATGGTGAAGGTGCGGGATCAGAGAGAAGTCGGAATTCTCTTTTGGTATCTAATACCATGTAAGAGTTGTACTTGTACTGATTGAACAAAAGTTAAAGAAACAAATATAGGACTCAGTCCTTTATATAGACAGGACTATGACTCAAACATACAGAACATGTGATACGTAATAAAAGCACACAGAAATATCCGTACAGTATAGCCAGGATGTCAAGTATCTTATAAAGAGAAATATTAGCCACAAGATGAGTCACAGGATGATCTAACACACCTCTTGTGATTTGATTTACTTTCTTGTGGTGTTTCCAATATGTTTGGGTAAATCTCGTTTTTCTTTTTCTTTCCGCATATATTATGCAATAAGATGATGAGTTAGATCTTAGATGAACATATCCGGGTAAGTAAAACAATGTTAACCATATGAAGATTTCATATACTGACCACTCGATGACAAAGTCTTACGCAGAACATAGCTTGAGTTAGGAGGATATGCTCTTTCTACAATACTCCAAGTCCAAACTAGCATGAGTTAAATGAATTTCTCCAGGTACAAGCTGACTAATGTGATTCGTATAGCTTCTATGTGCGGCTCTGCGCGGCTAATCTTTCAAGAAGTTTTCAGTTTTGCATGGTCATTCATAATTGGCAGTTGACACTAAGTAGCTAGGAAATTGAATCTAATCATAATTTAACCTCATGATAATTTTTTCATCCTAATACAATACATCTAAACTAATTTATTAGTACTTGAGAAGATAAAGACATCATCAAATAGTTAGGTTGGTGGTGGGGGCTAATGACCATTAAAGCCTTATAGAATAATCAGTTTGTTTTTTGTATTTACTACTAGAAAATAATCATAAAAGCCTTTGTTCTATTCTTTTTTATCTGCCTCACAAATTCAATAACTTAGTCCTACATTGATTCAATAATGAGGGTGAATTATCTACTGATCTTTAATCTTTATATGGATGCAGAGTCATAGACAGTGGTTCAGTGGTTGCATTTTCATTTTTCCTTTTTTCATAAAAGAACCAAGTTTATGCATTTATTGAAAAAGATTTGCAGTTCGCATTATGCTCACCAATACTTTTGGACGCATTTACAAGTAAGTAGCAATGACATATATAATTGTTCGCATAAATTAACTGTTGTGTGAGTGGACGAGATCCCCTACCCTGCCCCAACTCCTCCTATACGTAAAGGAGTTGATGTTTCCTCTTCTGTTTGTTTTTTTTGGATGAAAAAAGGAATACAGTTCTTAACAAAAAGGCAGCAGGGCCGAGTATTGTTTTGATCATTGTCAGTTATAGCAACGCAATAATTAAGAGATTGTTGTTTATTGAAAGATAATCTCAACTTTTGAAATAAATAACTTACGGATGAAAAATAATATATCCTAGATGACTGCTGCAGCAGTGAAGGTCGACGAAAAAACGGATCAGCGTCAGAATATTTTTATACATAATCATATACTATGGAAGAAACACAAAAACACATAATCGAAAAAACAAATACAAAGCAAGAAAGCGACCTTATAAATATAAAATGTTGCAATAAGACTACCTGACCGGTGGGAAGATGGAGAACAAAAACAATCCATGCCAAGGTGGAAGGCAGGTTGAAAAACATTGCCTAAATACATCTGTACGGCATTAGGGCTGTCAACGGAAGCTAAAGAAACAGATACTGGCTCATCCGGTTCCGTTACGTTAATTTTTATCGGATATCGGATATCCGATAACTTCCGACGGAAATCTAAAAATCAAATCTGATTCCGTTACGTTAAGGTTTTCGGATATCGGATATTGTTCCGATAATTTCCGTAACAGATGCACCACCATCTTCACTGTCATCTCAGGTTATCAGTTCATCAACACTTCCATTTCAATTAATCATAAAAGCAAAACCATCTTCCATGTAAATCAATCAAGATTTGATTCCAACACAAACCCATCCAATATTTATCTTGTCTTTTTTTTATCTCAATTTCTGCTTGTAAAATCAAATTGGATACAAGCCCATCTGTAATTTCTTCTGAACCTCTTCATATATTCAACAATCCTCGAAACCCTTGAACATCTACAAGAACAACTTCTTCTTCTTCACTCATTCGAAATCAACATCATCAATTGAAAACCTGTGTTCTCGAATCCAATCAAACCCAACTCTCTAGTAAATCAAACCAAACTCTCTACCAAATCATAATTTCCCAATTCAATTTTGAAACCCTAAATTAATTTTCAAAGTCATAATTGCACAGAAAATTGGACTTTAAAAGAAACCCCAGAGAAGAGATGATGGTGGTACTGCAAGTATGTGACTAATTAGAGGAAGAAGAAGATTATGAGAAGATTCAGAAGGTGGAGATATGAATGGAGATTAAGTTTTTCTTCAGGAGAATGAGATATGAACAAGGAAATAGATGGGACAAAAGGCTAAACGGATTAATAAGTGTACACGTTATCGGATATAAGGCTAAGGGAAATAGCCTTAACCAGTACCGTTACGTTAAGAGAAAAATATCCGATATGTTATCGGATCCGGATATCCGATTACCGATATGTCGGATGTTAACCTAACGGATTCTGGATATTTGGATTCGGCTAATAGATATCGGATATCCATTGACAGGCATATATGGCATGAATGTGTTTTGCACATAAGAGTTTGTAATGGACAACAGCGTGACAATGTCATACACTGTAGTACTTTTCCTAATTAATTGGGCCGACCGAACGAAGCGAGGGAGGACCTTTATATGGCCTTTTTTTTTTAAATTGTAAGTGATCAATTGACACAAAAAGATTGGATTTGGTGTCCCAAACTATTTTCAATCAACAATGAAATGTCAAAAGAGCCCTTCTAAATCATATTTTCTTTTTTTCCTTTAGACATTTTCGTAAATCAACCGAAGAGGAAGGGTAATATGTATTAGACATTTTCGTAAATAAACCTAAAAGGAAGGGCAATATGTATTAGGCATTTTTGTAAATAAACCAAAAAGGAAGGGCAAATAGATATAAATGTTAAATTGTATTATAATTTCTTATTATCCTTTTTTTAGGGGTATAATTGGCAACCAAACTTTAATATAACATATCTAAAATTCCATTCTTAGAATTTTACAAATTTTATCTCGTTGGAAAGGTTATAAAAAAAATCTACGCAATGAGTACAAACAACAATATCAAATTTAGAATTTTTACGAAAAATTCGGAGATATTTATCATTTTAGGCACAATTTTTGAAAATTAGATTTATATCCATTATGCAAACCACCACAAAGGATACATAATACTTCATGTAGCCATATTTTGGTTTATGCATCAACTAATTTTCCAATAAAAGGATGTACTTCTTCCGTTTCAAGAAAAGTGATACTTTCACTTTAGGCACAATTCTCGAAAATTGAATGCATAGCAACTAGACAAACCACCACAAAGGATGCATAACACATCATGCAAATGAAACCATATTTTGGTTTATGGATCCACTAATTTTCCGTTTCAGAAAAAGTGATACTTTCACATTCCGTTTCAGGAAAAGTGATACTTTCGCTTTGTTTTGGGAAAAGCGAAATTATCATTTTTCAGGAACGGGGCGAAAGTATCACTTTTTCTGAAAATGTGCGAAAGTATCACTTTTTATGAAACGGAGCGAAAATGTCACTTTTTCTGAAACGAGGCAAAAGTATCACTTTTCTGAAACGAGGTGAAAGTATCACTTTTTCTAAAACGGAACGAAAATATCACTTTTTCTGAATTGGGACGAAAATAGTCACAGACAAACCCCATCTTCAGATTCTTCAACGGTCGACCCTCCCACCGTGGCAACGGTTGTAGTAGTTTAAAATGGCCTTGATTCCCTACTACTTCCACGTGTAACCGCATGCATGACAAGTGACAGTGACAACCAAGTGTTAGCTTCAAAAGGTAAGGGCATTATAGTAATTCGGTCCCTTATAAACCCAAAAAAGAAGTATGCCATGGTACCTATTGTTTGCATCTCTTTTCTCCGCCTCTCTCTCATTTTGCACTCACTGTCTCATTCTTGGTTCTGATATGATTTGCAGATTGAAGGGTACGGTCCTCAGAAACCAAGTAATTTATGTTCTGTGTGTTTTAGTTTGTAGATATATATTAGATAATTTTTGATGATTTTTCTAAGTTTGTAGATAATTGTGTACGAATTATCTGAACTCCGCAATTTCATTCTCTGCTACTACATGTGATCGAATCTGATGATATTTCAAGATGCAAGTCAATGGTTGAAGTTTAAAAGGTTAAAGTTGATTAAATTCAAAAAATCAGCTGAGAGAGTTTTTTTTTCTTCTTTTTTTTGTAGTTTGAAAATTTTGAACAAGAAATTTATCGATTCTGATGGAATCAATGGATATTTTGATGAACTTCAAACATATAATTTGTTTGTATGACTGTATCTGTAGGAAATTCTCGATCAATTTGAATTATTATCTCAAATTGGATCTTGATTTAATGAAATTGGAAAAACAGAAAACTAATTTTATTTTTTCTGGACATTCCTTTTGACGGACAGGGAAGCAATTTTTCATCGTATAGAAGGCCTCCCTTTGGTCGGCCGAAAAATATGTCCCTATCCACTCCAATGCATGTATAAAAATATGGATGCAGAGTCGTAGATAGTGGTTCAGTGGTTGCATTCTTCATTTTGTTTTCATTTTTCCTCCTCTCTCCATTTGAGTTATGGAGTTCCATCTGAAGAAAAAAAAAAGAACCAAGTTTATGCATTTATTGAAAAAGATTTGCAGGATTAGAGTGAAAATTTTATGTAAAGAGCTTCAGAACGAAGAACTACGCCGCGAACGCGATAATCTGAAGAGGCAACTGGAATTGCGAACCCAAGAACTCAGAAGAATGAAAGGGATTTGAAGCTATGGTATAGCATTTTGCACAGAATCAGTCTGATGCAGTAAGAAGGCTGTATGAATGGATTTGTATACTCTTAGGGCTGCAAATTTATTCAGGGGAATGTTTCTGTTTTTACATCCATTTCTTTTGTTGTTTTTTCAGTTGGAAGGAATAAAATGGTTATTATGTAGTCTGTCTATCTGATGCTGAGACCAGATTTGTGTTTCTTTTGAGAATAAAATCATCTCAATGAAGATTAGCAAATTTTTAGAGAAGCTGCCTTAATTTGTTTTAATGTTCTTCGCATTGTTGTAAAGCCCCTTGAGAGATAGACTTATGGTATTTGGGTTGCATTGTCCTGCGGTTTTCAATTTAGAACCAGGAACCTAAGATTTTAGCTGCACTTTGTTCAGAGACTAGTCAGTTTTAATCCAACAAGCAATGCTTGTCAGATCCTGCAATTGATATGAAGGTTCTTTTATCAAATTGTGGTCTACATGAGAGCTACAGCAATAAAAACTTTTTGTAGGAAACTAATTTGGAGCTACAGATGGGATACTAAAAGTGGTGCACAACCACTTTTTGATGTCTTGCTATGTTTGGTACAAATGGAAGGGGAATTACACTTGCAAAAATACTAGTACAGGACTACAAACCCTCGTCAACCAACCTTTTTCTTCAACTATCGAGAAAAATAACGTTCTCGGGCAGCTAGAATTTTGCTTTTGCGATCCTCGGCTACTTTGTTTGGAAGATCTGAGACACAATGTCCCTGCAAAGTGTCTTTTGGAGTTGCAAATCCACCACTAAGCTTGTTTACATCTACTTTCCTAAGTTTCTGTAAAATTGGCTCCACCCATGAAATCTCCACTGCACAAACACTGCGCATGAAAGGACGAGATGTAGCAATGAGTTCATGGTACACCACATAATTGGGTAGCATCCCATCCTCCTCCGCCTTCAACACTGATGATGGGTGTACCTTAACAAGCTGTTGTTTGAAACCAAGTGTTTTATAACCATTATGGTAAATCATGCGCTCGATCGGCCAATTGGCTTGCATAACCTACGGACAGTGCCCTCCTCAAGTTTTTATAATCTTGCTGGGTTTCTTGTTGTCTTGGTTTTGTTTGCACATCCATTGGCCATTTTGCTACTTTCTGCATTATTTGAGACAATTGTTTCCTGACATCCTTGGTGAAAATCATTCCTCGTACCTGCAAGTCATTGTCTGCGCACCAACGCGGATCATAGTTGGCTCGATCCCAATCTTCATACACTTGCAGCAACTGGATGTGATCACCCCATCCAGAACCGTCCGGTAAAACTGAATGAGCATGTTTCCTCTTCTTGTCGATAACCTTACTCTGAGTGGAAAGTAAACATGTTTCTGCTGATAACATAGCAACAACAGTCAGTGCCTGTGACAAGCAACCATACTCATTTGCCTCGATCAGGGTTCTTGAGAGTGCGGGTTCCAGTGGCAGCTCAGACATTGTTCTTCCAATTTGTGTAATTGCTCCGCTTTCATCAACAGCACCAATAAGGTATAATTGTTTCAAAGCGTCTTCAAGGGAATCACGTGTAGGTGGATCGAGGAAATCAAATTTGAGGACATCCATACCTGGGAGGCCAAGTGATTTCAAATAAAGCACAGATCCAGCAAGAGAAGAACGTTGTATTTCAGGGACTGTAAAACCCTCTTTGTAAATATCTGATGTGTACAACCGGTAACATTTTCCAGGACGTGTTCTTCCTGCTCTCCCTGCACGCTGATTTGCTTGCACTTTGAAGCGTCTACAGTTTTGCGGGGGCGGACTGAACACACGCATCTGCATTTCAGGTGGTAAAGAACCATGCAGAGGAAGGATAATAGCATCCATACAGCATCCTTTCTCCAGACTTTGAATTCTCTCTTCCAACTTTTTTACGCATTTGTCGATATCATCCTGCCCGGTCATGAATATCAAAACATCTCCTGGTGGTTGATGGATGTGTATATCGAGAGCTTTATTCAAGCAAGCATCGAGATAACTCGTTGGACGCTCACTACTGTACATTATATCCACAGGGAACAACTTACCAGGGACAGTCAAAACAGGACAGTTCGAGAAGAACTCCGATACCGCGGCACCATCCAAAGTTGCTGAAGTGATCAAAACCTTTAAATTATCTGACCGCATTTTTACCAATCGCTTCACCAATCCTAGCAATATGTCTGTGTTTAGACTCCTCTCATGTGCCTCATCCAATATGATGACAGAATACTGCTTAAGCTCTGGATCTGACAGACTTTCACGTAGTAGAACTCCATCTGTAAGATACTTAATCTTAGTCTTCTTCTCTGTTGTTCTATCTTCGAACCGAATAGCGTACCCTACTTCCTCGCCTAACTGCACATTCAGCTCTTGCACTACTCGTCTGGCAACGGAAACAGCAGCAACTCTATGAGGTGGAGTTACTGCAATCATTCCAGATTTTGCGTAACCTCTGCGGTGTAAGATTTGAGGGAGCTGTGTACTTTTACCTGAACCAGTCTCTCCGATTATAACAATTACAGAATTTTTTTTCTACTGTTTCTAAAATCTTGTCTTCGAATTCAAGTATTGGAAGAATTGCCACTGCCATTGGTATTGATTTCAGTTTTAAACCAAAACAAAAAAAAACAAAAAAAAAGATTTAAGTCTAAGACTCTAAAGTTTTATCACTAAAATGACCCCGACTCACACACCGAGTTATGATGGATCAGTGGGATTCTTATGCAATGGATTATTATTTATAAAAGATGGAAGAAAACCGAGTTATAATGGAGAAAGGATTTCTGGAAATTGCGTCTTGGAATTCAGAATGGAATGGTTTTATTTTTAGAAACTGATGAAAAATAGCAGTCTGGAAATATCAGAATTTACTCTTTTTACTCACTCCCAGCCAGGTTACCTGTATACAGTGTTTTAATTTAGCAAGTCTGACTCGTAATATGAGTCTGACAAACAAAAGGTAGAAACTACTCTTGCATCTCAGTCAGATAAAAAATGTACTTCAGTGTTTTAATTTTACTAGTCTGTCAGATCAAGCTATGTCATCTCAGTCAGTTTTACATTTACAGCTTTGAGATTGGGCATTAGATGTTTTTACCCACAAAAAAATATTTACATTTTCCTTGCAACATTTACAAAATATTACTAAATCTTTGTGTGTCAAGAAAGTTTTGATTTGTTTAGAAGAGCTGTCGGGCCAAATTTGTAGCTTTATCACCTGGGAGAAGTTCTGTAAACGGTTCTAACTCTTCGCAACGCCTCGTTAGGTGTTCCATCTTTTTTCCAACCTGTTTCTTTGCCTTGTCAAGTTCTTTAGACACCTTGGCCAATTCAACTGACATTTCTCCCAACTCCAGCTTTTTCTCTTCCAACTTCTTAGCAATGTCAGGATCTATCTGTTGATGACTTTCAAAGTTGACTACCGGAAATCTGACATTAGGTTCCCTGGATTTGGACACAAATTGCACATGCACACTGAGAAGTCCACTTCCAATAATGAATTAAAGATTCAAGTAGGAGAAGGTTAAAGATACATACTTCCGCGGTCCGAGAGCCACAACACCCCTGCCTTTTATAATGCCACCATCCAAAGATATAGCCCCATCCTTTATATATCCATGAGCCTGGTTCATCTGTTTCCTAGTTCCATAAACCTGGACCTCTCCAAAAAGATTATAGAACAAGGTCTGTCGAAGATCATATCCTTTACTTGTTTTTGTATGCAAATGCTGGACGTCTATATTGACCATGTTGACAGCGTACCCTAAAAACCCTGATGGAGGCTCTCCCGGTGGATCTATCAAGTCAAGCTTTTTCTGAGGATCATTGCTTTTAGACTCTCCACTGTATGGACTGCCGAAAAAGAAAAACTAATCAGGTGAAAAAAGTTTCTTAGGAAGCACATCTACCATATAGAAACAAAATAAAAAACTCTGAAATTGCATAGTTATTAACAGTTACGATATTACCAGAGGTCCTCCAGACATATAGCAAGAAACCCACAATCTATCGTGCTTCCTAGCTCAGCTGCCAATAAATGCAAACCACCAGCAGGATCTATTTCTCCACTTTTTTTATAATTTTCGAGACGACGTGCATTAGCATAGGACTTGCACACCACTGCAAGCATGAGGTCTTCACCCAAATACTCCGCCAACATCCTGCAATATCAGGCATTAGAATAATAAAATCTCCAGCTAAAAAGATATAACACAAAAATTAGCTAGTTATAGTTTCCGATCCATATTCATGTTCTCGAAAATAAAAATGTACTGTCAAAATACCTGCTTAGGCTATCCGTGTTAACTGATCCTAGCAGAGCAACAATGCCTACTATCCCTGGCAGCATAGACTGTAAGTGAGGTGGAATTGTGCACAAAACTGAAGCAGCTGTATTGTTCTTTTTGATTTGACTGATGATAACCTCTTTGTCGGTCACAAAGTTGCCCAACTGGCTAGTTGTTTCATGTTCAAATAAATCTGGAGGTACATCAATATCAAAAAAAAAAATTTGGGGTCAACTTTTGATCAGTTCAAACTAAGAAAATTGCAAGGCATCTCTATCAAGTAAATACCAGAGGAAGCAACTGTTCATGAAGACATGTTATTCTAAAATATAAGAAGAAACTTAGAAAGAAAAATAATTAAAGATCAAAGAAACGGGTACGACCTTGCAGTTCAGATATTTCTTGTTCAATACATGTCTTCTTTTCTTTGAGCGCTTCCAGACTCTTTTCTTGCTCTCCAATAAATGTTCTAATCCTTTCAACATCAGAGCGAAGTTCCTGTAATGTAAAATGAATCAGCAAATCAGAAGATTCATGGGGATAACTTGCTCACTTGGAAAGACTATATTAATGTCTTATTTTAAGTTATGGAACAGGCTTTTCATGTGGTCTGTACCAATGCTTATTTTAGCGTTTTAGACAGAGGATTATATAGGACAATCATCTTCATTCTGGTAATAAATCATTTTTTACTGTAAGTAGGGTTTTAGACCAAAGAGCAGAGGCAAGGAGGGGCACCACAGCTCCCACTTCACCAAGTTCAACAAGGATTTCTTTCTCCTAAATCCTAAATCTAGTCCCTTACACCACAGTTTTGCATGTAACTTCTCTTTTTTAGCCTAAATAATTTGAAACTCTCTTAAGCAAATTGGGAACCAACCCAGAACTTTGAGACCAGTGATATTGAGCTCTTTCAACTTTAAGAACACGACACTCTTAAGAAACATCTACATTATGATTATACCTTCACGTCACTGAGATTGTAGTTTAGCAAAGCAGAGGCAGATTCCTCCTGTGAGTGTACCATCCTTCCATTGGGACTTCGAAATTGCACATCCTTGTGCTCAGCCATTAACGAAGCAGAGGCAGATTCCTCCTGAGAGTGTACCATCCTTCCATTGGGACTTTGGAATTGCACATCCTTGTGCTCAGACATTAATGAAGCAGAGGTAGATTCCTTGTGAGAGTGTACCATCCTTCCATTGGGACTTTGGAATGGCACATCCTCATGCTCAGCCATTAACGAAGCAGAGACAGATTCCTTCTGAGAGTGTACCATCCTTCCATTGGGACTTTGGAATGGCACATCCTCATGCTCAGCCAAATTGACCTCCAGAGTTGGAGTTTGGACAACATTCACCTACATATCAGGATTTCATAATCTTAAATTCAAATCAATGGTTGTGCAAAAAAAATAAAAAGACAGTGGTAATTTTAATGTCTTAATAACCATAAATTTTGTTGTATACCTTAACATGCACCACAAGTTCAGGGTTGCAAGAATGAGCAGCCTCAAAACTGAAAATCCCTGGTTCTAGAGGAACAAATATGGTAGGCACAAGACACCTCCCTTGCTGAAATGTGTACTCAATATCGTCTAATACTGAGGAGGCTGATCTTAGTATCAGGGTATGTGAACAGTTAGATAGACAATCATCATGTATTGTTTCATCGACAGTTCCATCTGAACGAACAACTCCAAACATGAGAGTGTCTAGTCGTGAACCAGCGACACAATTACCAGGTAACTGAAAGAAAATCGGTAGAAATTTCTGAGAAAATACAAATATATCTCCAATAAGATTCAGAAAAAACACTCATAAAATGCACTAACCGTGGACAATAATCTCAGCTCTCTTCTGCCAATTTGGACTTCTTTCTCAAAAAGCAATTGTTCCTCGTGTTCAACAGAAAACGAAGCTGTTCAACGTGTGAATTAGAAGAAAGTTTTTAACTTTTTATAAAGATAACAATAGTCGAGCTAGTTTCTTTCTATTTCTTTTTGAAAGGGAAAATATACATAAACTGAAGAATAGAGCTAGAAAGTTGGTGTGAGAGAAGTCATACTAGACAACTCTCACCACCATCGCTAGTTTTTTCAAACTATAGAAGGGAACTCATCATGATAACAAAAGTTGCAACTGGAATCCATGAAGGTCACAACTGATTCGGAAGTGCAAATGCAGTATACTAGAAAACTGCACGGAAATAGTGCCATGTCCCTTGCTCTATATTCCTTCATTTATAACTTGAAATATCATAAATCTTTTCTGAAAGGAGGGATACATGTTAAGGCAGAGGTTAAATCAAAAATATAGGAAGGGAATAATGTACCAGTTTCTCCATAGCTCCCGGTGACCTTCAGGATTCCATTAAGAATGACAGATCCTTCAGCATCCACCTGACACCATCATTCAAATTGTATGACATGACCAAGAAATATATACCACATGCACACTGATCAAATGTTAGTTCGTAAACGGATGCTACGATTGACATAATTTGGCTAGGTAGAGAAAGTAGCCAGCAAAAAAGCTACAGCATCAGGATCTTAGCTGAATCCGAGACACTAATGTCCTTAATCCTTATGACTTCCAACTGTGCATACCGAGGATATATAATGGCCTAGAATTAAGCCAATTTCATGAATTGACAGATCTGCTAAAGGTGTTCTTATTGGCACTGGAACTAAATGCTACTATGTAATGGTGTTGTATATCAAGGAAAGGTTGAAATAGCAAAAGAAAGTCGTTGAAAGGAACCTCACCTTCCGCTTAGGACCAACATTATCTTGAAAGCAAAATCCCTTCACATTTAATATAACTTCAATCCCTTCTTGAACATGATTACCATAACTATCGTACATCTGGGGAAAAATCAATAGCAAATGAATTTTGGAACATGGATTCAACAATCTAAAGTGTTCGGAACATTTTTACATAAGCTATTAATGAGAAAAGGAGATATAAGACACAAAATGGAATAGAACAATAATCATCAGCCACCAAATTTCATAGTTGTAGAGCTGGGACCCATAAAGTTAAACCATTTAGCTGTTTTTGTTGCTTTATTCTATGTCAAAAAAAAAATGACTAGGGAAAAGCCAATCCATGGGTTATTAACATCCAATAGCTTTTGATGGCTAAAGATATGAATGCTTGCATATACACAAACAACAACTTTGATATTTGTACAGGCAATGCTTCAGCAACAAAAACAAGACAAATGTTTAGTTACAGGCATTACCTCTAGAAGCACTTTCTCAATTACATCTCCAGGAAGCAACTCCTTCCCTAGATCTGGGATAAATGCCTCGACATGATGCAAGGGTCCAGGGTAAACTGATACAAATAACAATCAGGTTGAAAATAAGAAATGTTTTCAACGCGAGTTTTAATTTATACGTAAAATATTCGAATTTGGTTGAGTACAGAGATGTACCAGTAAATGGAATGGTCACAGATAACAGTTTATCATGTGAGCAACTTATCCCCAAAGATGCTTTGTACTCGGGTCGAATCTTGTCCAGGTCTCTTCCTTCAATCAAAATATCCTACAAAATGTGGCAGTCATGGAAGTATCACAAATGCTATTCAAATAAACAACATTCTGGAGGATGTTTTATGGGGGTACAAATAATCATACCGAAACTTGGAGAACCATTCTCTTGTTTATAAATTTGACCTTTGGATTGTCAATATGGATAATCATAGTCCCTTGGCGGCATGACCGGGATGTGATTGCAACTTCTAGTTCAGGAATAGACGGGATTTGTATGTGGTTATCGTGTTCATCGTAGCACTCAATGAACAGTGGTGGAAAATATGAGCCAACCCTGTTGCATAGAGTATCAAAATTATTGCCAATCAAATACAAATAGAAATACGCCAATCAAATATGTCAAACAATACTTAAGGTTGATAAGAAGACTCCTACTTGCAGCAATGTATATTTATTTTAACTTGTTAACTAAATCGCTCATATCATGTTCTGTAAGCAGTCTAACCTTCTTAACTCACAAGTGTTGCAGTAATTTGTGGTTTCAAGACTACCAAATGCATAATTGAGGCTCTAGATATACTGATGGTTAACTTCATGGTGTACAACAACTCGAGCAAAAAAACAAACTTAGAACGCATGAAAATAAGATACTATTGGAAAATGTAAGGATTTCAGACTGAATTACCAAAATAAAAACAACATGATCCAATGACAGTGAAGGAAAACTGGTAGCTTTTAGATAACAAGGCATGTATGACTTGTCCCTTACCTTAGATTACATGATGAAAGACTAATTTCATCACTTAGTCTCCATTGTGAGGCCTTATTACGCGACTTGACAAGTGATGTTTTCTGACATTTTATCTCGCTGGAGTCTGTACAGATCTAAATAAACGAACCCAAAGATAGTGATACAGTTGATCAGGACGTATGGTTGAACACTATGACCGAAGTCAAGAAATTAAAACATCATAAGAACTTAAAAGGACATAAACTAACTCCATCAACCTTCGGCTGCTGGCAATGTTGGGGACTATGTGGGTCAATCTTTGAAGGAGCTTTTAGCTGCAACCTCCCAAGTTGGTGGTTCCACTCAGCAGGATCCATCTTGGAACACTATCAAAAGAAATTTATTTATACATTAATTACTTAAAGAAGTAATTTCTGGAAACGATAACACTTCTAAGTGAAGGAAATGAACAACCTCTCCAGAATCAATCACATTGACTGGGAACGATAATGAGCGTTTTACATCCAAATAGGAACTTTTATCATCAACTTTGAGAAAGCAGCCTTTCTCAGCTGGAACATCAATTGGTCTTTCAACAAATACCATAAAAACCATCAGGAAGGATTATCTCGACTTGGGAATACAATGATTAACTTAAGAATCTAAAATAATAAGATCTACCTGCATATAAGGCGCACCTCTCCTGTAACAAACAAGAAAGAAAGTCAGAAATTTGATAACCATTCTTGAGTAAAACAATACCAAAAGAGTAAGACATTTAGTATCTTGAATGCATCTATCTAGAACACTACAACATCCGCCACAAGAACTGTAGGTTCCATGTACTAGTAGTATGATCAATATGTTAGTTGTTCGTGTGGGGGTGAAATTTCCATGTTCCAAAGCATTTCCATAAAAGAAAAATATATTGTTACCTTAAAAAACAGAAGGACAGGTATAGTAATAAGCCAAGAAGATCTCTAACATATGCCATTCATTAATCATCAGAAACTCTCAGAACACATATCATGCTAACTATACCTGAAGCTACTACGAATGTTGGTTATTCAGAGAAACGAGAGGAGTATGCTATTTGAGATATTCTCCATGTAAGAATATAAACTGAATATACTATATGGTAAACATATAACTAGGGACAAAATCTTGACCGCATATTATTGTAAAACAGTCAGTTTATCAATCTTAAATTGTCTTGATTACATACATTACTAAATATTTTGGATATGCTCATATGTTCCCATTATCTTTAAACATAAACTTTAATCTCTAAGAATGATAATTAAACTGAGTAGAACGGCACACAATCAAACACTGCATTAGTATTCATTGGTTTCTAAAGAGTACTTACCACCAGCATCCCCTTCAAACCCTTCTAGCAAGAAGAACTCTAAGATTGCATAGATTTTTTCTTGCTTGTCCCGGGGAATAATTTTGATAAAATTACCAGCTTTCCAGGATTGACCTTTCCTTTTTATAAACTTGTGCACTCTTATAACTACATGTTATAAAGAAAACTAGGTAAGCAATTTATGGTCAAGAGACTTCTCAGTACAAACTAAAGAAGTACATCAGAGAACTAGACCGAATTCTCAAGAAACAACAATAGAAGAAAAATAGAGTATGAGTCAAGTATATAGACTTCCTTACCATCGGAAGAGATACCAAGCCCCTTTTTATTGGCTGGATTCACCACAAGAACAGGATGATCTTGACCACAACCAAGTTCCTGGTCATATGCGTCATGCATTTGCAGTACCCATTTATCATACTCCTCCTCGAGTTGTAAAAGACTCAAAGCCTTTTGATCTCTGTGTATTTCAAGCTTAATTCCTGCAAATAGAAAACTGAAGTTCAAATATGTGGGAAGGTCTTTATATTTTAGAGAAATCTAGCTATAGAAATCACCAGACTTCACCATGAGTCGGTGTTGATAACACAATAGAAGATACATAACTTGATATGTTCCTTAGAAGGCAATGAAAAGAAAAATATTACCATCATTCTCAAGCAGTTTGCAACCCATGTTCTTCAAAGCAGTAGTAAATCGATGCTGTGGCGCTAAATCATTCTACAGTTGCAAGGTATAACTTATTATAAGAGAACACATGATTTCACAGAAGAAATGACAAAAAGCACATAGGTACTTTCTGCAACGAATTTGGAGTAGGTGACTGAAAGTGATGTAGCGAGAAATGTATGTATTTGTAGAGTGTATCCAATACCTTAGAAGGAGTAGGATTGAAGCCAGCGTCTGTATCTGCAAAAACAGAAGAAAGTCACCGAAGAAACTTACTGGATGGTATACATGATCTAAAAATAGAGAAGACGTCAGTGTGCTTAATGCTACTAATAAGTGTTAAGTAAAGGGGTAAGGCAGTCAGTTACCTACGAAGCATTTAACTCTCAAGCTACATCTCCTCAACAATTCTGCCCTATCTCCCGTTCTGTGTTCAAGGTCCATGAAAGGAAGCCTTGGCTGTGGAAAAGCAAATATATAATATCACTATCAATCTTTTGATATGCATGTCTGATGTTCCCTTCCATGTAACAATTCCATACACTCACCAATGGTGTAACAATCACGTAATAATATAGCGACGACAAATAGAAGAAGCAAATTTAGGTCCATCTTAAGAAACTGCCTCATATAATATTAAATCTAAAAGCCAACAGATTTTATCATTAATAGGCATAATGGATATCCTTTGCCTCAGCATACTCAACTAAAGGAAAAAAGGTAATGCATCTGCCTTATACAGAAAAAAAATGATAAGAAGAACAAAGAAAAAAGATAGTAAACAAAATGAATATAAAGTACAAATTTGGGCCTCACCCAACGAGCATCTGGAAGAAGACGACCTAGCCGACGAATGGATACGCGACAGAAAGTGTCAAAATTTTCAGAAATGCCACATTTATCAGCTTCTAGCTTCTCCAAAATCCTATCAATGCTTTCTTTACCCTAAATAACAGATTTACAAACAAATAAGAATATTGAAATGCTACAATAATAACTAGTTACGGTTGCTGGACATAACAGTACCAATCTTGACCTACCTCATGAACAGGAAAGTAGACGCATTTCAGTCTGGCATTAGCTTCGACTAACCTTGAACCTGAAGAGATAAGGTGATACCATTTAGACATAGACATAGACAGATGAGAGTATAAAGTACCAAATCGGGATTTTATATACCATATAAACTAAGCAGGCCCATGAAAGTTTTCTACAAAATACATTCATCTGTCCCAGGAAATTATACCCAAAAAAATTCAGAAAAATAATTAATGTTTGCTCATCTCTTTCAGAACTTTCATAACTACTAATTAGAAATATTTCAGGGACGCATGATTTGCCCCGTAAGGATAGTATTGGTCATTCATGAATAAAAGAACATGTCAGATACTTAGATAGATACAACAATTTTTCAAAAAAGAGCATATGATGCGCTTTTGAGGAAGAAAAGTGGAGTGGGGGAAAACTGTGCTGTTAAGAATACTGATCAAGTACTGTTGACTGATGTAAAGCTGGTTAACTGTCTTTAGTTCTGCAGCTGTTTTGTTTTTGTTAATTCTTTTAAAGACGTTATTGCTAATACACTTTTAGAGCTATCACATATGCAAACTTTACCTGGGCTTCTTGATGTCCCACCGCTCTCATATGAAAAATGAAGCTGGAGAACAAACTCAGGACCATTACATGAATGCAAGTTTGTAATGGCCACTTCTCCCCCCTGGATTTCAGCTAAATCTTCACCATTGACCTAAATCATTACAACAGATCCCTTTCAGTTTCCTTATCGATTAGATAAACTTTAGAAATAAGGATGGGAAGACGAAAATATGCATAAAGGTCAGTAATTAGTGGGGATGTTTGAGGCTGATAGGAAGCCTAAAACAAACCAGATGGTCTCACTGAGAACAAGAACATTTCAACTAAGCCTCCGAAATCAAACCTGAAATTCCACTGGCCTGCGAGTTTTGCCCGTCATAAGCTCATCATACTGCGACGCAAAAAAGAGATAATAAGAAATCAATGAGGAGTTTGTTAAGCAAAGATTCAGTGGGTTATGTTTTGGTTATGAAGATAGGAGGAAAGATCTCCCAAGAGACATGTTTACTTTACTTAGCAGGAAAGAGGACCGCGAAAATCGATAAAATGTGCCAGCAATAACACAAGAATGATGGAGAAAATGAAGGACTATACCCAACAAAAAATTATGCCTCCAAAGATGCAAGCAGTATGTACATAGTACACTCACATTTAGAACAAACTAGCAGTCACTAAAACTGCGGCACATGCTTTACTACTATATCCAATTCAAGTCATGTGCTTCAGCTTAAGAATTCACTTTGGAGAAGCCAAAGAGATGGCATCAAATGTAACGCATCAGTCATGAGATATATGATAGAAGCAACTCAAACCTGAACAAATCTCACCCATTCATCTATAGTACATGTACTGGTAGTTGACCAAACAAAATTAGGGAATAAATGGTGCTAGGAACCGCTGATACAGAAATTGCAGATGCTTATGGCAGAAAAAGACCAACAACAATGATGATCAATCTCTTGGTAGGACTCAAGAGGGATAAACAGACCTGAATGTATGGAAAATATATGTCTTTTAATCTGCATTGGAGCCGAAAGGCATTTATTGGAGTTCGTTCCGGCTGAAGAATTTCTACCTGCCAAGCATCCAAAAAAGAAAAAAAAAATTGATAAGTTAATTGTACTGTAAAAGCAAAATAACATGTCTTTCACCCATAACCCGCTATCAGAAAATGTGTACAAACATAACCATA
The DNA here is from genome assembly GCA_023531105.1 of Papaver atlanticum. Classification (NCBI taxonomy): domain Eukaryota; kingdom Viridiplantae; phylum Streptophyta; class Magnoliopsida; order Ranunculales; family Papaveraceae; genus Papaver; species Papaver atlanticum. Next base: position 2,404,445 of record JAJJMB010010087.1, on the reverse strand, counting down.
TGGCAGTAACTGATACCTTTGTAAAGCTCCCATGAGGTGAAGAACTTAATTCATCGTCTAAGGGGTCCCTTAAGCCCCCAGAAATCTAAGTCAAAAACAAACAGAAAAGGTTAACATGCTATCCTTGGTGACAAGAACATTCTCAGGGATATAAAGAATCAAAGACTGGCTTTTGCTGAGTTGAGCATTAGTAGCTAGCTAGTCATTTAGGAGGTTACCAATGAATGGTTATAATACCCTCAACAGGTAAATTATGCATGTCACCGTCCCACTAGGGTAGAGCATTATTCATACTAGAGAATAGGAATACCTTCCAACTCATTCCACTAGAGCTATGCAGCAAAGCCTCCCTCTTTATATACAACACGTATACTTTATTGGAGTTCTTCATCTTTGACGAAACTATAGTCTGCCTGTTATGAAAAAAAGATGACGTAAGTGACGTTGATGTTTTAACTGAACGGAAGATAATGAAGTGAAGAACTATGTAGAAAGCCATACCTCCCTAAACGCATTGATGCAACAGGTCCTCCATAGCCAAACATACCAAAATAGGGCTGCATTGTTTAGAAAGCATGCTTAAATCGACAAGATAGATTAACATTGCTGGATTATAGAAGAATTTAATTAAAAAAATGCTTAATCTGGAGCAAGAGCAAGCAATTGTAGATTCCCAAACCACTCCTAATATAGGAAGGCGAAAAATAAAAAGGATCGACCTATAAATCGCTTATGCATATTCCTATTATCTAGTCCCAATAAACTTTGTTTCTATAAAAACAATAGAACAGACAACAATTTTGTGCATGAAGCTTTACCTTCAAATATGGAGGCTTCCCACCTATAGCTTGTCTTCTAGATGAACTATGAAGCGCCAAACCCGTTTTACCCCTAAATAAAATGTTGCGAGTCAAGAACAAAGTTAGCATAAAAAATGGAATAACAGTAGACAAAACTTGACATTTCAGAAATGTAATCCTCCATTGTGCACTCAGTACATCAAACATTTTCTTTTTGCTGTCATGGGATACAATTCCATCAGTTTGGACTCATGGTGTGCCACTCTTAACGAATATGCTCTAGAATATATTCAAAATCTCTGCAAATAAGTAACAAACAAAAGAAGATATACTTATGCAACAAGAATTGAGTCTTCGGATACATGAAAATGTTCTCGAACGTACCACTTGGCTATAGAATTTTCACCAACACCATCCATCCCCGGCCCGGTATCAGCTATCAAAATCCCATCATCTTTTACAACCACACTGCATACAAAGTGGAAATGATCATGTTTATAAGTTCTCAAAATTGAATACTGTAACATTTATCCATAACTGATTTTTCGGCAATTAAAAAGTGCAGCAAGTTCACTGCTTCTAAACAATGAAAGCAAAATACCATAACTGCATTACCTAATCATTCGCCTCTCATTACCGTTATTCGACCATACTGCTTGCAAGCAATTATCCTGATAAATCAACCACATTATGAGTTACTAAAAAGTACAACCATGCAATGTGACCAAGTACCAACAACTAAATACCAATTAAACACATCCGTTTCAAACAGAGCTTCAGGAACTTACAATTAAGTCGGCAAGAGCAGTCAAGAATTTATAGGAATCTGGAAGCTTCAATGTATTTGGAGTGACATCCCACATGTTCTGCAACAGTAAAGGATAATGCAGGTAAGCAAAGCCCCTAATTTCATATGCTAGATTTCTTATAATCAAAGAGAAAATGCTAGCTAGCTGAGTTCCCTGCAACACCCAAGTTGTTGCAGAAATCAGAGTTAGAATCCCAATCGTGTTAATTCAATCTCAAATTCAATATTGTTGCCTCAAATTCAATTTGTTAATTTGACAATTGAATGTACATTGAGAAAAAAACAATTTCTTACCTCAAATTTCTTTGCCGGATTCTCTGTTCCATCCTACACCACAAAAAAAATCAACCCAAAATCATCATCAAAAAGCCTAATCAATCAAATCAAAAATGAACCCTAAAAAAATAGACTTACATTGAGTCTCAATAGAATCCATTGTTTCTGCTCATACCGTCCAAAAAAGATCCTTTCTCTCAACTTATAATCATCAACAACATCTTGTAAATACAACCTTTGATTCATCCAATCAATCTTCCGTTTCGATTTCTTCTTCACAGTCTCATCACTAGTATCCATCAGATTCCTCACGTACTCTCTCCTAACATGTTCCAGAAACTTCTCTACAGTCATCTGATCATTCAGTTGTTCCAGTGTTAGTCCAACACTTAGTCCATTCGGTAACAACACTTTAAACTTATAAACCTTATGAACTTCTTCCTCTTCTACTTCTTCAAATCGTCTTTTCCTTCCACTACTGTTACTCTCCATTTTTTACCAGAAATCTCTCAAAAATCAAAGCTAGAAAATGAGATTCAGTGATTCAGAGAAAGAAGAAGAAAAAAGATGAAATGTAGATGAGATCAGAGATGATGTTGAAAGTTTAGGTCTGAGTGATGTTTTGAATTTGGGGGAAATAATGGCTTCTATTTTTGTGTAAGTCTTATTTTTATTTTTTGGTTCAGGGTTCAGAGGCTATAGCTAGGAATAGGAAGAGACTTCTGAGGAGACAGAGAGGAAAGAAAGACCAGACGAGAAAACAATCAGCACGCTTCTGTAGGCTGACGCGTGTTTATTGAATGGTAAGATTTCATTTTGTTGTATTGTATTTTGATGTTCTCTCTCGTGATGGTATTAACTGCACCGTGGGTTCCATTTTAATAGCCGGAATTAGGATGATCATCGATGATGTGGGTTCTCTTGTTTTGTTGGGATGTGTGTTGGATATGGGACCCAGAATGAGTTGGGACTTGATGGAATGGGTTATCTAAATTCTTGCTGCCCTTGTATGTAAATGTAAACTCCCTTAAAACACCTTTATTTATTGCACATTTAGATACGAGAAGTTCCAGAAATAAAAGTCCGAAATAAATACTTTTTTTCATGATGTTTCTGTTTCTAGAAGTCGAAGTCGAAACACAAGTCAGAAGCAAAACTATTTTGTTTCACAAAAGGTTAACTTTTTGACTTCTAAAAGTCGTTTTGAAATTTGACAGGTAAATTGGCTTCTGACTTTTCGACTTCTAGAAGTCGAAATGCTACTTCTGATTTGTTATCCAAACAGGCTATAACTTTTTGTATTTTGACTTCTGGAAGTCAAAAAGCTATTTTGAATGTGTATCCAAACGCGCTATTAGTAGGGTGTTTGGATACAATTTAAAATATTAGTTTTTGATTTCTAAAGGCAAAAAATCAGCCGCTAGTTTCGGAACACCACTTCATAATAACTTTTAAAAAGGAAAAAGTTTAATAGTTTGTTTCGATGCATTAGAAATTATTTTTCGATTTTTGAAAGTAGAAAAGTCGAAAATTAGCTTTGGTATAGAATTTCAAAGATTTTTAGAACTTAACTTTTTGGGAAACAAAATAGTTTTTCTTTTGACTTTTGGGATTAGTTTTTTGCTTATAGAGAGGTAAAAGAACTTCTACTTCTGGCATCCAAATATGTTATAATTTTTTGTGAAACAAATTATTCTTATTTCTAACTGTTGGAATTGATTTCGGCTTCTAGAAACAGAAGCATTTTTGTTTCTGGCATCCGAACGCCGCTCATCAACTATAAAATCTTCTGGATGTGAAATTGTGGTTGTCCCCCAAATGATAGGTACCATTGGATGATAGCTTTGGGACCGAGTCATTGTATGTAAATATGTTACTTTATGGTCCGTTGTTTTCAAAATTTTATGACCAGGTTCACTTTGTCATTTAAGGCTGAGTCTAGTGGAGAACGTAAGAGGGGACCTGTACAATCGCCACATCATATTGGAGGGAGGTCTTACTCTAGTAGCGAGGGAGAGAGGTCTTAGTCTAGTTTTTTATTTATATAAAACACTAAAGGTGGACCCAAAATCTAGTATTAATATATTTTATTAGTATTTTTATTATAATAAAAGAGTAAGCGAGGATTGTTTCCTCGTTTTTAGCTTTTTTCTGGCGAGAATCTTTTCCTCGCATATTTGTAAATCCCCTGCCACCTTACCTGCTTTCGAGCAGAGAGAAAGGGGATTTAAACTTTTAGATGTTTTAGCCACGGAAATCTGTCAACATCTTTACCCAAAATCTATCCACTACACTCAGCCTGATAGTAAACTTAATTACGGCCTAACCTCGATAAATGAAATATTGTTCGGTCCGGAAACAAATATTCGTTAAGCGAGGATATTTATTTATCGATAAATTAATATATTAATTATTTATCCATAAATGAATACTTATTTATTTAGAGAGTACTTTTAGTTTCATACGTATATAATTTTGATGATCCCGAATCAGAAGTTGGTCAATTAGAAGAATTAATTGATGTCAGTTCTAACTTATGCTATAGAAATGGGATGGATGTCCAACATTTTTTGAACTATCGTAACGAGAATAATGCATTTATGAAATCATCCACGTACAAAGAAATTATCGAGTCAGTAATAAATGATGAGAATGATCTGAGCCGGACGATAATAGCGTCATACCTAATGTGTCATTAAAAGAGACATTTGAAGCAGTAATCACTGTAAAAATGAGTTGCTACGATACGAGCAAAATATTCCATAAATTATGCATGCATTACAAAAAAATCAAGGATCTAATGCATTTTTGTTTAGGTTAAAGAAAAAAAAATCAACTTTAAATGCATTGTTAATTTGAGAAGAAATGACTTCTTATACAAACATTGTTGATTTGATGAAGTATTTTGGGTATATATATATATATATTACGTATGAAATCTAATGATATTCATTTAGTATATTTTTATAAGGCCTAAAGAATTCATCTTTTTATTCATTAACGTATTTAGCGAGGTTATTCATTTTTCCTCTTTACCCAAGTCGGAACCGAAGAAAATTATTCTTTGGTGAGGTTACTCATTTATCGAACATTCATTTATCTAGGTAAGGCTATAGTATTTCTTAGGCGGGTGAAACTTAACTATTTTATCATCTTTACGCGTAACGGCTTTTTGAAAGTATAAAAATTTAACTAATACTTCTTTAAGCGTGAAACATCGGAATGTAGATTGAATCGGAGGTTGAATTGATTAAAAAAAAATTAAAATAAAAAGAAACATATAAAGTCTTAATATTAATAAGATCTTTGAATAGAAATTTTCCAAATGTTAACAATCACATATGTTATTGAATAAAACTTATTATAATAAGATACTCCGTCGTGTAGTATTGAATTTTGAAAGTTGATTCAAATGATACATATTCCATGACGAATAATACTACATAGTACTCATATCTATATGCTTCATTTTTCTTTTTCTTTTTGATTACCATAAGGACTAGCAAGCACATTGCAACCTATTTATAAAATCGGTTATGAAGTATCTTGAGCTGGAATACCATCATCTTGAACATCACCCTCTTAATTACCCTCAGCGTCATCGGCTTCCAAATTACCTATGATACTATAAGTTTCGAAATTACCTTCAATATCAGCAACTTACAGATACTTTCAAATTCGGCTAATGAAGTATATGTAAAGTTGGATCAACGCCATCATTTTCAAGTACATCAACTTATAGAACCCGCAAAACAAAATGCTTATTTAAGGAAAAAATTCGAATAATTATCATTTCATTTTACTTATTTGGAAAGTGTCTTATGTTAGTAGAGTTCCTAAGCAATTGTATTAATGACTATTCATGGTAGTCCTACTTTTTTGGGATAGCCGATTTAGAGATTTGAGGTTTTCTTATGGCAACTTTAAAATTTGTAAGGGATTCTCTACTTCTTTGATCCGAAATCCATCCATTTCAAATAATCAGAGCGCTGCCGATTAATATTGAGGTTTTATTTTCTGCAACTGCTAAACCTTGCATCACAGATTTCAAGTACACTCATTAAAGATTTTATAGATGAAAACTAAAAGAATTTGGATGCTTAAAGGTAGATCTGTTTTGCAAAAATTTGGAATTCTACAAAAGGTTGAAGATGTGTGCTAGAAGTTTGTGAAATTACGACATTCTCTCAGTATATGAAAATTACTCTACACTGGGTAATGATATAATTTATAATATATCTCAATAATTAAGGTGGTTTTCGTAATGTCTTGTCAATGTGTAGAGGCGTTATACTAGGTCCCTACGGTTGTTTACACATGTTTATACGTGACTTTGCAATCTTGATCTGGTATATATATTTTTTTATTTCGAGAAATATTTTATCTTGATGATATTAGGTATTTTATATTCAAAAAATTTATGATCACTTTGTTGTTTGTATTAACGGTGTTATTGATGAGGGTGGGTTCTATTTAGATATTCATTTTGGTGCCTATATTAAATCTGCCATTAGGATGATACGGGGAGACATAGAAAAGTTTGGTCTTGGGCTAGATGGTATGGGTTATCTAAACTCTTTCTATCCTTGAAGGTATTCAAATGTAATTCAAATGTTTTGTTAAAGTCCCCTACAACAACTACCATGTCTTATTTTGGGCAAATAAGATCAAACCATTGTTGGTCAATATGTTACTTTGTTTATTTTCCATTGTCACTAAAATTTTATGCCTATGTTCATTTTTTCCATGCTTGTTATCTAAGACTAAACTTATCTGGCGAGTTTGAAACCTATTTCGATTATTCGAGACCTACCATAATTTTTATCCCACCTAGATTAAGAATGAGATAAAACAACTAAACCTTGGTTTACTTCTTCATTAACCAGTAGACACCTAACCCTAAGCTTCTTCTACATAAACAACCAAACAGGCAACTAACTAATATATAACCCTAACTTATGCCCTTTTATTGAATAATCCAGTTAAACAAAGGAGGCCAAACCCTAAACCAGGGTCTTCATAATAACCATCCAGAACTATTTAAACAAAATTTAACATACCATAAAGGAAGAACTTCTCATGAAGGACCATGTTCTTCTCTTTCTTGTTGCATAAAATATCTTTATTTTCCATAATAACCGACTTCTCAACATATATAAGGTAAACTTCCATCGGATATGAAGACGATAGTAGTCTTCTTGTTGTACCATTTTTTTTTCTTACTCCAAAAATGTAAGAAAGGAACTCTGTCATGTCTAATTTTGCAGGACAGGTACAAAATCGGAAAATGACTATAGTCGAGCCGGTATACCCATGTTCAAGAGTTCCAAAAAAGTTTCCAAGATAAAAAATGAGTTCACTGAGCACAAAGAACAGATGAGAAATTTCCAAGTATTTTCGTGTGACTTTGATACTTGTGGTATGGTGTTTACTAAAACGTGTGATGAGTCCATTGTGGAAACACATAACACAGTTTATCGAAGAAGTGATTATTATTACAGTGATAGGAAATGGGATATGGGAAGGCTTTTTATGGAAGTTAATTATACACATTAATGTTGGAATTGTTGTTCTTGGTTCTACTATAGTTGTAAAAGGTTAAACTTATTCAACTACTTCTTGTGTACTTCTCTACATCAACATGGTGTAACCATGATAGAAGATGGCATATGAAATTTATTCATCATCCTCGGGTTCTAAAATCGCTATAAACTCTTGTTTGAATGCTTAGAAGTACATCCGCTCCTCAAGCACTCCCATTGTAAGTTTATGTTTCTGAATACGAAAAGAAACTATCTTGACACTTTGTGTCTTCTGCAGGTTTGGGTTTTCATACCCTGTCATCTTTTTTTTTTGGTTTCTTTTTCTCCCACTGCATTGATATCTTCCCTAGCCTCTATTTCAGAACTGGAAACCTGTGCAATGGTATTAGCAAATTAACAAACCCATAATCATTTTAAATTAGGTAATCAAAACTTGGTGGAAAAAATATATTCTTACAACGTTTTCCATTACTTTTGGTACACTGACAATTGTTGTTGCCTTTTGTTGCATCATACCTTCAATTTCTTCTCTCGTTTCAGTAACCTTCTTCTTTATCTCCCCCACACGTTTGCGGTCATCTTCTGCAGCAGCACCACCTCCTTCAACTTTCTCGAAAAGTTCTATCAAAAGCTCATAATTTTTGATGTACACCAGAGGTTCTTTCTTTCTCTCTTGAATCATTTGTTATGTTGCCCAGTTATTCTCTCTTTCATCTAGAGGTTCAATGAAGGAATTTGAATTCTTTAAAGAGAAAGATACAATGTTTCTAATTTTGCTAAATCATTCAATATAGATACCAAACACCAAAAATTTCTTACTCAATTTTGGACTTGTGAAATCCCTTCGTCTTCATCCACTAACTTTTTCATCACGCTCTTTGTGACCTTGTCAGTATCCCATCTTATGAATCAAGGGAATTCCTTTGCTTACTTCTCCCTCTTTCTAAGAATATTGGTATACTCTACAAAGCAGTACTTGAACACCAAAATAAAGCAAACAAAAGTTAGTATTTTTAAAGAGAGAGAAATATGAAGAAAAAAACTAAGAAATGAAAGATAATAACCTACTCACCGTCATATACACAACACACCCCTTTGTGCTTTTAATATTTTTGCCTTTATTAACTTCATCCATCAAGCTGTAAATACGTTCAGGCCATGAAACCCTTTTCCGACTCCCTCAAAGTACTCAGATATCTCTCTTTCTTTCTTTTAGAAAAAAAAATAATAAAATGAAAATAAAATAAAATACCTATACAATGATGATATATGTCTTATATTTCTTTAAAACGTGCATTAAATATAAGAACGTAATCTTTTTTTAAAAATGTTAAATATCGTACGAATGATGTTTTTATTATAAAAAAAACAAAATTTCAAGAAGTTGAAATGCACTCTTAAAAAAATCAATTTATGTTGTGGTTATCATTTTTTCACATTACTTATTTAATAACAACATCTTAGTAGCACATTGATAAGTCAAGTTCAATAAAAATATGCATGGCATGAATGGTTAAAAGGTTTTTTAGTATGAAACTTTTCGGAAATACAAATTAAAAGAATATCAGAACATGAGTTTCTGTTCGAACTTCGACGTTACACTACCATTTAATCTAACTTCCTAACAAATGCACCCCGACAGCCACATTATGTGTCGATTGGGTTATATAACATAGAAAATCGAGATGGAAGCATAAATTAAAGGCATCTTGAAAACCTAACCCTAATAACTCTCATCTATTTATTACAACATTCTTCCTCTTCATCTGCGTGTCGGCTCTAAACACTCGCCTTCCTTCTCTGGTTAAAATTCTCTGAAAGAAAGAAGAAAATTGGTTGTGTGATCTCCAAAATACTGAATCTAGTAGCTACACAAACTATAGAAGATGAGAGTGTCATGAGTCATGTGAGAAAATAGGGAATACAGTTTATTTATGAAGTTTTGAGTACAGAGGCTATAATGAATCCGATTTCTAAAGTGATGGGATGGCTAAGGAATTTGATAAGAGTTTATTCTACATCAATATTGGGGTTGTGATACTTGGTTGTGGTATAGCGGTTAATGTTGGGTCGAACTTGGTCCGCTAATTCTTGCGTACTTGTCCACATGATCTACCAGCACAAGATATTGGTAATATGGGAAACTCATTCTTCATGGGTTATTTCATGTTGGGTTCTGCATATTGCTATCAATTCTCTTTCGAAGGTTTACCAGTACATCCGCTCTCCTAATCCCATGGTAAGTTTTTTTTTTTGTTGACATTATGATGTTTTGATCTGCTTTAATGGTAACTTGATATGTTTATTTTGTACAATAGAGCTAGAGAACCGAGTTAGTGCCTTTAATTGATTATTGTAGGTATTTAAGGGTTTATATGATGATTTAATATAAGGGCTATTTATAGAAGTACGCCTTTTTTTTTCAGGATTAAATTTTTTGGCCCGTTCTTTTGCATTTTGCAAAGATAGGATGATTTTGACTGTTTTTTTTTTAAACGGTAAAGGAAAAGTTATGTTCAGTTATCTGCAAGTTGTCCACATCCCCCTAGCTAAAAAGACGTTTTGGTTCTTCAATCACTGAGTTTTCTAGTTGACTCAGTTTAGTTTACTCAACATTTATTTGAATTATGTCGTCATATTAATTATATATTAAAAAAAAAACATCGAGCTGCCAAAAGAAAAAAAATCAAAAAAGAAAACAAAAAATTACATGGAACCAAACAGATCAGTATATATATAAAATAAAATAAAATCCCTCTTTTCAATCGAGACCCCTTTTAAAAAATAAATATAAATCCCTTTCTTCAATCTTCCGCTCATCGGACTCATCTGCGCGATCAACTCATTCAACTCATCATATAGAACTATACCAATGGAAATAATGAATCCAAACAAGACCTAAGATAGTTACTATTAAGTTGATGATGAAATTGATGATAAGGTAGTGAAGCTAGATAGGACTTTCTGTGGAACAACTTGTGAGCATCTAATTACAATTAATCTTCTAACAGGATTTCAAAATACTAGTCACACAAGTCAATTCATGACCTCAAAACTAAAAACATGACAAGCCATTAGTTAGATTTGATATTAAAAAAAACGAAAACATATTAATTATTAAATCCATGATCTCGTGTACGCTTCTTTGTAAGTTGCAAACAAACTGTTAGTTAATATAATGTTTAAAGTGTAATAGAAGTGTAAGACTAAGTAGTAGTAAGTTAGTGAGTGGACATGAGTGTTCCGGATGCTTTTGTATCAGGTTTTATGTATGCCTAGTATATAAAGAAAGATATGAGGAAAGAAAATGTAACTCAATGAAATAGAATTGAACATAAGAGGTAGAGAGAAGCTTATTCCCTCACCTGCATTCAAGTGAAACTTATCAAATCCATTCCAATATATTACTATAATCAATCAAATATCCAACGCAAACCCTAATTCAAAAATACTGAAACTAATTGCGCCATAACATGAATCCAATTAACATATTATAACCCATCATACTAGACCTACTAAAATTTCGAAACAATCGTTTAAATAGAAGTTACTACCAGACCAGCAACAACAAACCAAATCATCATGAACGATCATTATAAATCAAGAAATCCAATTCTCAATTTCCTTTTTTTATCTTGAACCACATCGTCATCATATAAACAATCCAAAATTTACCATCAAGCTACAATAACAATTGAAATAGAAAAGCACAGAAGATTTTTTTTTTTTTTTTGACCCATAGAGAGACTCTGTGAAGAAGAAGAAGATAGCGAAGAAGTAGATCTACTACTATTAGTTTTTCTTAATATTTTAGAGTTTATATGGGTGATTCACTGGGCACCGCTGGTTATTGTCGAGATGAACATTGATAAATGATAGATTGATTTTCTTTGCGACACGTGGAGACGTTATGTTCGGTCCATCTGAATTACTAGTGCAGCACCGGCTCCAATTAATTTCATCCCTTCTAACATGACAGGTCATTCTCGTACCATTCATTTTTTCGAGATCCAGATAATTTTCTCATCAAATATTTTTAACTTACACGTGTCAAAGTTAAATTCCTACACATATAAGGATACATGGATGGAGGGTAATTTAGTAATATGAATATCATCATATCATCTTAGTCAACGAGAAATTGACCAAAACTTACGAGAAATTGATTGAGTTAACATTTTCTTATGGAAACATGGATGGAGTTCTAGTTTTGCAAATTGCAAAATAATGGGCCTAGTTTTGTCTTTCGGGTTGAATACTAGACCTACTTCTGTATATATTCCTTAATCTAACTGGGGGGTTTTGGTAGAATTTTGTTATTTTAGTATTTTTATCTCAATTGATTTGAGTTATGGTTTGGGTTTTGATTTCACTTGAATTGGGGGGGGGGGGGGGTTATCTTTTCCTGAATCAGGTTATTATTCTTGGTAGCAAATGTTAGTTAAGAAACAATATATTGATGGTAAAATTGGAGATCAGATATTAGTACATTACGCTAAAATGTAGTCACTCTTTTTCATTGTAAGCATAAGCATTTATGACGGTGTTGTTACATTCTCGGTTTAAAATATCTCTGGATTCGACTTTTGTAACTTGGGTTTTGACTAGACAAAATGCTTGCACTAGAAATAGCTTGATCATGTTAGAGCATTGCTCGGTTGAACCCACTAAGCTTGGTATGTCAAGTTTGGTTGTCATATTTTAGTATCAAAACTCAATTAGAGTCGCTTGATTAAATGTACTAGAGTCAACTTCAGTTAGGTTAGACTAGAAAGTTTGAAAAGACGAGGGTACCCAAATACACCACCATCTTTTAATATCAACCTATAAGTCATATACCTTGTGTGATTGTCTATGGACAAAGTCGAGACAATACGACCACAAGATTTTTACTTGGCAACCATATATAGTTACGATAATAAAACCGATTGACTATAGGATCAATGTCAAGTAATTCGGATTAACGCACAATCGATATTATAATGCGTAAGTAAAGTAAATAACACATCACAATATTTTGTTAACGAGGAAACCACAAATGCAGAAAAACTCCGGGACCTAGTCCAGTTTTGAATACTCTCAGAATAAAGCCGTTATACAAAGAACAAAAGCCAACTTGGTATAGTTGAGACCAAATAAACTACCCCTAGTTACTTAGTTTTCTCGGTATCCCTGCAAACAGTAAAGGAATATCAACTCCTTTTGATCACGCACGTGAATCTCAACTCCTTTTGATCGTATTGCAAACAGTAAAGGAAGAAATATGTTTGGTAACCATTCTATTAATCAATCTTTAAGAAAAGATATATTTTAGTTGTCAACAAAGGCTCTTCTGTTTAATCTAATAAACTCCTTTGTATGGTTAGATCAATCTGAATCTCTATTATCAAAATAATTAGATTTCGGATTTGCAACCAATCAATATAGAAACTCAAAGAGAAACTATAAAGAGATGCCGATCTTACACAACTAGATAATCACAAGTTTATTGATAATCACGTTACTGTGATGCATTTTCACCCATAACTACATTAGTTAGGACTCATTTTTTCGCTAATAAACTTGTTTTAAGTATTTTGAAGGAAATAAAGCTCGATGGACTATAATGTGGAATTCTGATCGTAAAATGGAGGAAATGAAGTGATTTGTAATTTAATGGGCTAGGCCCAATAGGAAGAAGATGGAGAATTATTTCATTTGGTCCAATTATTTGGATATGGGAGTGTGGAAAGTGTGGAGCTCATTATGTCGACATCATTTACAAGATATTTGGAGATATTTTATTTATAATGAAGAAAATAAAAGTGTTAAGTAAGAAATCTACATGGAGTAATTAATGAGAATTAAATATATGAATAGTATGGAAAGAATATTATTCTTTATGGTTGGAGTTAATAATTCCCAAATAGAGAATATTGTAACTGCATGAGAATTATATTATTTGATGCGTGGCAAATTCTTATTGGAGGATTTTTCATTATCCTGACATGTGGCGCATTCTCATTGGGCGATGATGTGGTAGTGGTAAATAGAAAAGGAAAGTGGGTTCCTTTGAAAGCTATAAATACGCTGTGGATACAAGGAAAAGAGGTCCGAGGTCCATAGTCCAAAGCAATATTATAGTTTTAGGATTTTTCTTTTCTTTATGCTTTTGTAATGGAATAACTCTGTACTAGGGCTAGATGAATCCCTATGATGTATGCAAGAGTATTTCCACTATTTTTCTATAACAATTCAATTTGGTCCTTGTTCTCGTTTCGTAATGATAGTAATTTTCTTCGCATGTCCTCGTGCTTATTTCATTGAGTTTTATATTCTGTTCATAGAGAACAACACTTTAAGTGAAGATAAATTATTAGTATTTTTGAGAACTTCAATACAGTGGGTTATAATGTTTTACCTTCCAAGTCGTAAATTTTCCGGTCCTAAATCGCCTTGAAGCAGTGTTGAAGAATTTTACAGAAAATGGTTGAATAATCAAAGTCCCGGTGTCTTTGATTATTTATTTATTTTATTAACTTTCATTAATTTTTATTTTATATTATTCTTTGTCTCACTTTATTTAATTAGAAATTAAAGGTAGCAAATTTAGTCCCTCTAGAACGAACTACATTTGTATACTGTCCTATCGACAGTCGTGCACTTGCGGCATAATAAAATATCCCATCATCTATCAAAGATAAACAAGATCTAGTGGGATCCCAGCCGATTAAGATGTGTGCACAAAATTCACAAGATACGAAAACTAATAAGAAAATATTTTATTATCTCCAAATCTTCAATTACCTTCTCAATAACCTGCACAACACAAACTTGAATCCTCTTGTGATCAATCACACACAGAACATAGTATGTTAACAATGGATTATCACAAGATGTCTTGAAATTTGAATAACATTGGTTGTTTATTGACAGCACACAGGAAACGAAACTGAACCTTGTACCTCACCATCAAATTACAAAAACTTGTTCTTATTAGTATGTCTCAAAAAGAAGAGTAAACTTAGTGTATCCCTTGTAGAACCCATTATATGGCAATTTGGAAATATAGGTCTGTTTTTGTGTTTTCAAATATAGGCCCGTATTATTATTATTTTGAATTTTTCGAATATATGCCTGTTTTGACTTGGTCTCATTGTTTTTTTTTTGAAAAAAATGGATTTCATCCAGTTAAGTGCAAGGTGGCAGTTATCTCACCTATTAAAAAAATCTTATTACCCCTGAACCACATCTCCTTTGTGCAAGGTCAATTTCCCACCAACTAAAAACCCTGAACCCTATAAGTTGGGAACCCTGAACCCTAATACTTGGGAACCCTGAACCCTAAAATTGGGAACCCTGAACTTGGGAATGGTGGACCCTGAATTAAAAAACCTGAACCCTAAACCCTGGACTTACGAATGATGAACCATTTTGGGGAATGATGTAACGAACCTGAAAATTGTGAAACGATCCTGAACCGAGATCAACGAACCTTAAAAATGATGAAAAAGGTCAACGTGGCAATGAGTAAAGGGTAAATAAGTAAAAATATAATGGAACTTAACCAAAATGGATGGAAAAGTGAAAACAGACCTATATTTGGAAAGTTGAACAACAACGGGCCTATATTTGTAAACTGGGTTTCAAATAGGCCTATATTTTTCAATTTCTCTTTGTATGAACTTTCAAATTACACAAGTAGGTTGGTTTTTCTTTATTAAAATGAGAAAATATCCTTTTATGCAACACCTTGAAAGTTTCGTTTACTACTCTTAACTCAAAATGTGTGCATATGATGATAACAACTGATCTATATTCCTCATTTATAGTTTCTGCTTCTTTGGATCATTTGGCATATTCATGTTATCTAATTTAGTTACCAAACACTTTCTCATCTTTCTTTGAAGAGATCATCACACTCAGGTTGATTCATTTCTCTTGTTATCTTTTCTAGGCCTTGAATCCAATGGGATTTTTTTTTTTTTTTTGTAGATCATGATCTCAACTGCTTTGAGTTATGGGATGGGTTTTGATTTCACTGGAATTAGGGGGTTATCTTTTCCTGAATTGCGTTTTATTTTTGGTAGCAAATGCCAGTTAGGTCACAAGTTTTTGATGGTAAAATTAGAGATCATATATTAGCTACAATAGTCCTCTTTTTTATTTTAAACAGTCTATAATGATGATGCTGTGACATTCTTGGTTCAAACTATTTTGGATTGGATTTTTGTAACTTGGGTTTTGACTAGAAAAAATGCTTGAACTAGAAATAGTATTGATCATGAAAAGAGTAGTGAGTATGAATCAATATTTAGTAATGAACTAGTTAGTATTCATAAGTTGATTATTATTATCTGTGAATTTACGAAGCCTTTTGAGTTATCTTTGCTTTATTATATGTGAGCTATAAGTATAAATTGTTAATCCTAATCTGATCATGCTTTTTAAAGCAAAAGTAAAAAAAATTGCATCTACCTCACCATCAAACTGCATAAATTTGTTATTATTAGATGTTTCAAAAAGAAAAGGAAACTTAGTGTGTCCCTTGTAGAATCCATCATATATGTATGAGCTTTCAAATTGTTGGGATGGTCACTCCTTTTGGCCCAACAGTTAGGTGTCCCATAGTCAAATAAGGGGGATCTAAATAAAGGAGGTTAGGTTAAGAAAAGAAAATGTGGTATATATATGTCTTGTTTGTTAAACAAGAAGGAAGCCGTGAGCAAAAACATGGAAGTAGTTTTTTTTGCTGTTACCAGAAAAGCAAGATGAAAGAGATAAAAATCACAGCCACCATAGAGAATTGATTAGTGAGGTTAATGATTTGAGTTGTGAGCTTGAAGAAGAAGGGTGTTCTAGTGATGGACCGGTTTGGTTGGTGAAGATTTATCCACCACATCCTACATCTCTTCAAAGGGGTAATTCTAGGGTTTGTTCAAATCCTATTAGTAGTAAGTTTCTCAGCTTCCTTGTTTTGTTATTGGTTGAATCTACCTAATTATTTAATAGATAATTAGTTATCCATCATTAGTGGTGAGTAGAGAAAGAGGGCATTGTTATCCAAGTGCTATATGTATCTTGAAGTTGTGTGAAACCCCAATTTGGGAGATATCGTTGTAACACATTATTTGTCATAGGGGAAGTTTGTCCTTAATCTTTGGTGTTGTGTAATTGGTATTATTTTCGTCGTATTGCGTATTATTGCTTGTGTATGTTCCACATTGTGCATAGTGTTAGAGCATAGCTCGGTTGAACCCACCAAGCGTTGGTATGTCAAGTTTGGTTGTCATATTTTTGTGAGTCAAAACTCATCTAAGAGTCGCTTGATTATGTACTAGAGACAACTTCGTTTAGGTTAGATTAGAAAGTCTAAGAATGTTGAGACATACAAGTATTACTCGAAGACCTGAAGGACGTGAAGAAGTAACGATCTACAACGACGACATTATCCTTCCTCTCGAGGTTAGTAATATTGACTTGAACTGTTTTCATTCCTAACGTATCTTTCAAGTCGTGTTATATTGAAAACATAACTGCGAAGCTGTATATGGATATATTACTCTAGTAGTGAGACATGATCATATGATCATAGTATTAGGGAATTAGACTACGAAGTATAACGCTTATCTTTTGAACTTCGTAGATATGACGTCGACATAATCTTATGAATGTTGTTATGATTATGTGAATGGGTAAAGGTGAAGATTTCATCCTAGGAAACAATGTTTTACATTTGTTTAAAGGAAGTACATTCATGAACTTGTTTTATGAATCGAAAGGAAATCGCTAGGTTTATTGGTATACGGCTATTCATTGCAAATCTTTGGATTACCAATATGTGTGAGATGGTAGAACAGATCGTAACTTTGTTATGTATCTTGGTACAACTAATCACAATGCCTGACTTATGATTTGGTATGACTAGTATTGATTAATTAGTGTAACCGATCCTAAGTAATCACCTGAGATGGTATGATCGATATTTGTAATTGGTGTGACTGATCCTAGTAATTGGTGTGACCGATCACAGAGAGTTGTGTAATTGGTCCTTGTAATTGGTGTAACCGGTCCTAGTAATTGGTGTAACCGATCCTAATGACTAGTGTAACCGATCACAAGCAATCCATGTGTATATGGTAACCGGTCCTGGTAATTGATATAACCGATCCTGGTAACTGATGTAACCGGTCATGGTAACTTGTGTGACCGATCACAAGTGCTTTCGTATTAGGGTATAACCGATCCTAGTGATTGATAGAACCGATTGAACCCATGGATGTGATTTGATATTTGATCAATCACATAGGTTTCTTGGAATACATATAAACCAATTCTAAACTTGTTTGGAAGTGTGGTATAATCGATTCCAAGATTGTAAATATGAAAGAGGATTTACAAAGAAGAGATGTCAACATACTTTGAACATGAACAATAACTCTTATCTTTTATTGTTCAAAGATATTCCTTAGTACTCAAGGAGATCATGTACCAGAATAAATTAAGAATCTTTTAATTAAGGTTGTTAGATTTATATGCTTTAATTACCAGCAATTAAATGCATATCTCTAGAGAATAAAAATTAGTAATGTGCATTTACTAATTGGAGATTTTCTATTGAGAGATTTCGGAAAATACTGGACAAAGCATTTACTGGAATTATGAAAACCGAATGGGCATTTATTGCATATCTTGAGAATACTTTCGGGTTTGGAAATTCCTTTGTGTCCAAACTTCCTTGGTCTATGAATACCTAAGTTTGCATTTCTAGCAAACTATCCTAAGAGCCAGGCAAACTTCATCTTTTTGTTGTTTATGGTGGAGCCGTCTAATCGGAGAGGAAAGTACCCTAATTAGGTGAAATCTCTTACGACCGCTCGTTTAAAGACTTATGTGGGATCAAGAAGCTCTACGAGTACCGTTGGTGGAAAACTAGATAATTGCAGTGTTATTAGTTTCCGATTGATTTGATTGACTAGCGGTTGTTGAAACTTTGATTGCACCTAGTTTGTTTATTCTTGAGAATCGTCTCTTCTGATATAAGATTCACTCAAACTAGATCGAAGTATCGACTGGATCTTTAGAACTGTTTGTAGATCAAAAGACATCTTGTGATAATCCATTGTTAACAGACTTCGTTTTGTGCGTGATTGATCACAAGAGATTCAAGTGGTGTTGTGCAGGTTTTAATTGAAGATTAAAAGAAGATTTGAAGACGAAGAAGATTTCTTATTGGTTTCTCATATCTTTGTGTTGCAAAAACCTTGATCAGCTGGGATCCAACTAGAATCAGATTTAT
Organism: Papaver atlanticum; assembly: GCA_023531105.1. Classification (NCBI taxonomy): domain Eukaryota; kingdom Viridiplantae; phylum Streptophyta; class Magnoliopsida; order Ranunculales; family Papaveraceae; genus Papaver; species Papaver atlanticum. The sequence continues at coordinate 2,385,740 of JAJJMB010010087.1, read as the reverse complement.
TCGATTGATTAGTTGCGTGAGATCGGCATCACTTTATAGTTTCTTGTTGGAATCTATATCGATTGATTGCGAATCTAAACTTGACTACTTTGGTAGTTCACTACACCATTTTTCCATATTAGCAACAAAAATTTGCAACAGCTTAAAAGTAGTTGCGAATTCGCAACTAGTTTAGCAACTGCTCGAAAATTAGCAATAGCTTTCTGCAATTGCGAAATTCGCAACCGCTTTCAGCCGTTGCGAATCTAACCAGGAAAAGGAGTTTATTAGCTTAAACGGAAGAGCCTTTGCATATGACTTGAGATATATTTATCTTAAAGAATCAATAGAGTTGTTACCAAACAGATTTGTTGTTCCTTTACTGTTTGGAATACGATCCAAAGGAATTGTTCCAGTGCGTGCACTCATCGAAGTCGGAAGCGCATGGATACTGAAGAAACTAAGTGAACTAGGGGTAATTGCTTTGTCTCAACTATACGAAGTTGGTTTGGATTTTGTATAACGTCTTAATTATGAGAGTATTCAATTCTGGACTAGGTCCCAGGGTTTTTATGCATTTGCGGTTTCCTTGTTAACAAAATCTTGCTGTGTCATTTACTTTACCTTTCCGCAATTATAACTGTTGTTATTATAATTTAAAGTAAATTACACAAACGTTAACTCCGTACATACTTGATAGTGATCCTATAGAGTTTGGTTAAGTCCGAACCTATTATCAAGTATCATACTTCGTTGTTGTATTGTCTCAATCTTGTATCCATAGTCAATCACACAAGTTATCTTGTTGTCGTATTTTATCGATCTTGTATCCATAGACAATCACACGAAGTGCGAACCGGTTTGTTGTATTTTCTCGACTCAGTCTATAGACAATCACTTTCGGTAGAGATCTTATAGGTGGATATTAAAAAGATTGTGGTGTATTTGGGTACCCTCGTCTTTTCACATAGCATCCGAGATCGGTAATTTTCCCAACAAGTGGTGTCAGAGCTACGCTGGTTTGGATAACCGTGTGCAATATAGATAGTATCACTATACTAGAATGTTTAATTTGACCGGTGAGAACTACATGATATGGAAGGCGGAGATGAAAGACTTATTGTACTGCAAAGATCTATATGCTCCTATGTAATACCCGGTATTTTTAGTTATTGTTTGGGGTCGGGCCATACCCGAATTAGTTATCCTTTCCGCTTAGTTTGTTGTTCCTTGGCCTTAGCCTAGGTGGGTTGATTGAACTAGAAAGGCTATAAGTTAGGTGGAAATAACATAAAATAATAATAGATTGAATTAGGAGAAAAATAAAAAGACTTAAATATAATAAATAAAGTTAAAAATGAATAGATGATAAATATTAGATCCATCATTAATATAAAGTTTATTATAAATAGGAGGAAAGGTATTAGGATAAGTTAGAAATGAAAAGGCATGGAAAGGGACAAGAAGATGAGATGGAGCTAGAGATTTTTTGAGATGAAGGATAAATAAAATCATAGGAGGATCAATGGAATTGAGGTAGAATGCTAGACCCTTTCTCTTTTAGTGTATTTCTTCACGTGTTTTTTCTTGTATGATTTTGTATTGTTAGGTTACATAAATTTATTCGCATAACATGTATATTTGATTGATGATCAGGCTTGTTATTTGATAGACGACATGATTGAGTATCACTGGTTAAAATTTGAGAATAATTCACCGTAAATTCATCGTTAAATGTTTGTATTAATATAGATGATAGTTTCTGAAATTTCAGGACAATTTCGTTTTGTCATAGTTTTGGCTATCTTAGGTAACCTAAATGATACTAAAATGATTATCTCAAAAAATAAAAGTTGTATATTTGTGATTTATCTATCAGTGTACTTTCGATTTGGTTAATTTTTAGATTATTATGAATTTACCATGAATTGTTTGTTAATAACATGTAATCTGCCCAGTTTTTAGGATGCCATAATAAATTATTTATATTTTGTTTGAGCCGTTGGTTTTATGTGAATTTTGGATATGTTGTTGTTGATTGAAAAATCATATTCTTGTAAAATTTCAAGACGATCAGATCAAATTATCACCATGAAACTTATAACATAACATTATGTAGTTAATGTGTTTGCTTAAATGCTTAAAACAAAAACGTGTTGTTTGTCATATGTTTCTAAGCCATGATATTCTTGTATTTTTTGTGAAAATAATTTCAAAATTCAAAATGAGTTCATGTTTTACTGTTAGATGGAATTAGTTTCATGCTAACAGCGGGTAATGATCCCCGAGAGTTAAATGGGTAATGATCTCCATGTAGGAACTTATGTTTCCTGACCATCGATGGTTGTTGTTCGTGCCAGATAACGAAAATGAAATGGGTAATGATCCCCGAGAGCAAATGGGTATGATCTCCATAGGAACTTTTGTTCTTGACCATCGATGGCGGATGTTTGTGCCGGTGAACGATAAGTGGGTGTAAGAACCAAGGTTTTCGTCCAGTGAACTTATGGTTTATTGGTGACATTAATATGCGAATCATGTGTTGAAATCTTAAATAAATGAATTGTTGGAAACGTCATTGATGTTTTGAACTGATATGTTGAATTCCAAAGGGATAATTTGTTGGCAAAATTATTGGTATTGTGAATTCTCTATTGAACAAATGAATTAAATGATTTATTGAAAATAATACTTGTGTGGTAATTTTGTTGGTTGAATATGTGTATCATTGATTATTCGGAAGCATGTCATATACCCATGTTATATGTTACTTGACTCATTGATATTGTTATGCATGTTTTGAGATTGGGAATGCATTCTACTAAGCTGTCATGTCACCCCAATTGACATTCTTGCAGATATTACGGAATGTGGAAGTAGAATTTTAGAAGTTAGTTAAATTGACGATTGCCATGTTTTACTTATAATTGTTGAAGTGTAATTTTTATCTAAATATTATTTGGTTAATGTTGTATTAGTGAATTTATAATACTTAACTTATGTATTTAAAAGTTAAATTGTGCTTGGTGAAATAAATATAAAAATCTAAAACATAGGCATTCGTCTCTTTCCGTCCCGTAACGCTTCGAGTTCGGATCTCCACTGGGTTCGACCCTGGTACGGAACTCGGAGTGTTACATCCTATAGAGAAGAAGGGAGTAAAGCCTCACAAGACAGATAAAGATGTGTGGCGTATTGCTAACCGTAAAGCTGTTGGTTTTATTCGACAATGGATTGATGATTCTTTTTTTCATCATGTGGCTAGTTAGACACTAGCATATTCTTTGTGGAAAAAATTAGAGGAGATATATGGATGACAATCTCGTTGTGCAAAAGTTCTTCAATTTGCAAAGATTGAAAGGTTAAAGTACAAGGACGGAAGTTCAATGGAGCAACATTTAAATGAAATGAATGGCATCATGAATCAGCTCACATCTATGGATTTGAAGATTCCTTATGAATTGCAAGCTTATCTACTATTAAATACTTTACCGGACAGTTGAGAAACATTAAGGATGTCTCTAAGTTATACTGTTGAAAAACAGAAGTTAACTATGGATATTGCAACAAACAATTTGTTGAATGAAGAAGTTAGAAGGAAGTCATCAGACTCGTTTCATTCTCAGAAGCTCTTGTTACAGAGAAACGGGGGAGGAAAAAAAGAAGAAAAGACGTTGAACGTTGAAACTATCGCAAGAAAGGTCATTATGCAACTGAATGTAGGAAGCCGAAGCAAGAACCCGGGATGGAATTAATAACATAGACAAAGATGCTATAAGTGTTGTAGTAGATGATGGTGATATTATTTTATTGTTAGATTGCAATGATATGTGTATGATTTCTGCAAGTTTCGATTCAGAATGGGTGGTAGATTCAGCTGCATCTTACCATGCTACTCCTCGAGAAGATGTGTTTACCTCTTACGAGGGTGGTGATTTTGGCTCAGTCAGAATGTGAAACGGCGGTGTTTCGAAAATTGTAGGAATGGGTGATGTGAAAGTTGAGACTAGTGTTGGTTGCACATTAGTTCTCAAAAACGTACTACATGTACCGGATCTCCGTTTGAACATAATGTCACCATGAGTATTAGATGAGCAAGGTTACACTAATTCCTTAACCGGTGGACAATAGAAGCTAACCAAGGGTTTCATGGTTATTCCGAGAGGCAATAAGTGTGGTAAGTTTTATATAACCCAGGTGAAGCTGATGAAAGCTGATAAGAAGCAGGGGGAGTTAGTTGAGAAGATCCGTACGGATGACAACAATTCTGATATGATGACAAAGTCACTACCTAAGTACGAGCATGTACATTTCTGCAGCAAGGAAGATGTGGTGGTGACAGGTACCTCGCCATAAATCGTGAGGGGGATATTGTTGGGCTAGTCACTCCTTATGGCCCAAGAGTTAGGTGTCCCTTAGTCAAATATTAGGGGGAGATAAATAAAGGAGGTTATGTTAATAAAAACGTGGTTTATATATATCTTGTTTGTGAAACAAGAAGGAAGCCGTGAGCAAAAATAGAGAAGTAGTTTTTTTTGCTGCCGCGAGAAAAGCAAGATGAAAGAGAGAAAAAGGAAAGCCACCATAGGGAATTGATTAGTGAGGTTAATGATTTGAGTTGCGAGCTTGAAGAAGAAGGGTGTTCTAGTGAAGGACCGGTTTGGTTGGTGATGATTTATCCACCACATCCTACATCTCTTCAAATGGGTAATTCTAGGGTTTGTTCAAATCCTAGTAGTAGTAAGTTTCTCAACTTCCTTGTTTTGTTATATCTACCTAATTATTTTGTAAAGAATTAGTTATCCATCATTAGTGGTGAGTAGAGAAAGAGAGCATTGTTATCCAGGTATAATGTTACGGTGAGAGTTCGGTGAAATAAACGAGGAGGCGTTAGAGACAGATCCGGTAGTAGTACTAATGGTAGAGCTGAAGAACTCTCTTGTGGTGAGTGAAAATGAACCTATGAAGTTTTTAGTGCTGACATTGCCTAATATTCTTGTGATAAGCTTGAATGGAAGTAATAGTTTCTGCATTTTGATGACTCAAGGTCAAGACAAGAGAAATGAATTAAACAGCTCGGTGTGGTGATCTCTTTAGTCTTTCAAATTAAGATCTCATTTATTTAAGTAGAAGAGAAGAAGGGGACAAAGTAAAGAAAGTGGGAAAGAAAGATAAGCCAAAAGTAAATGACAGCATTGACAGGACATGCCAAATGAACCCTAACAGGAAATTTAAAATGTTAATGGAGATAAGTTGCTACCAACATATGCATACTATTTTGTGTGCATGAAACTTTGTTAGTGATGCAGAAAATGATAACTCCCTAGAGGTTTGGAGAGATTGTAGGAGAGTGCAGAGAGTTTGGAAGAGTTTGAGAGTTTTAAGTCTAGGGAGTTTGAGAGAGTTTAGGGAGTAGATTAGAGGGAGTTTGAGAGAGTTGAGGGAGATGAATAGCCCTATTAACTAATCTTGTTAATTAAATCTATTAATGGGAGTAAACTTCTTCCACCATGATTCGATCTAAAAAAAATAAAAAAATGATCATTTTTATTGGCTCTATAAGTATTTGCTTTCTTCTATCTGATTGTGAACCATTCAAATCTTCAAACTTTACTGTAAACAATTTTCCTTTTCCCTTTGATTTTAAGGTTCTTAACTATGATTTCATTGATTTGAACATCAGCGGGTAAAGTGGGTTTTGGGTTTTTTTTTGATGGTTTTTTCTCTTCAGAATGTCTCTCCCTAACCTCTCTCTCAAACTCTCTCCTTTTTTGAGAGATTTCAATCAAGGTAAAAATACACATGAAACTCCCCAGAAATCCCTAAAAACCTAAACTCCTCTGAAGTCTAGGGATTTTCCACTAACAGAGATTTTATGGGTGTTGTGAAAAATCCCCCACGACTAACGTTTTTTTTTTTTTGAGAGAGTTTGAGAGACTCCCCAAAATTCTCCCATGACTAACAGATATTATAAAGGATTCTTCTAAACTCCACCACCACTAACAGGTGATTCTGAAACACTCCTGAAATACATTAAAATCTCTCCAAATCTCCCACGACTAACCCCCTGTTTGTTAGTGATGCAGAAAATGATAGCATGCATTATGGAAATGTGATAGTCTTTTCCCGCGTTAATAAAGCAAAGCCAACCTACTCATATGTATTTTTAAAGTTCATACAAATACAATGAGCTCTACAAGGGACACACTTTAAGTTTCCTCTTTTCTTTGAACCATACGTACTGTTAGTACAAATTTCTGCAATCTGATGGGTGAGATGAGGACATGGTTCAGTTTCTGCTCCTATGTTGTTGACCAGGCCTAGTTCTATCTTGGGGAAAGATTTTGAATTTCAAACACAAATCTGGTGCTGCGTGGGGGTGAAAACAAATTCACTGAGTTATTAACAATGTTGGTGCTAGCTCAATGGCAAAGAGTCATGGACTCACGGTAATGGTTCTTTCCAGGTCAACATTTTACATTTGCAAATCCTACATAAAATTAAAACTTTCCAACAGTATATCAACAACGGTTTCGTGGTGTAGTTGGTTATCACGTCAGTCTAACACACTGAAGGTCTCCAGTTCAAACCTGGGCGAAGCCATTTAACTCTTTTTTTTTTTTTTTGTTTACAGTTCAAGGCACCCACAAACATTCAATGAGTGGGTCTCCATAACTGGTCCTTTATTTATTTATTTACTTCATCACCCTGTTTGATTTTTCCAGAGAGAGATCCAGAGAAAAATGGCAAGTTCTAGATCCATTGAGGAATCGGTTGCAGCTTTAGATATCGATGAATCGTATCCAGTGACTCGGATTTTAATGGCGGTGAACGAGTCTTCCGTCAAAGGATATCCACATCCATCCATAAGCAGTAGAGGAGCATTTGAATGGACTCTCGAGAAGATCGTTCGTAACAACGTTACTGGTTTCAAGTTTATGTTTCTGCATGTTCAGGTTACTGATGAAGATGGTTAGTGTTTTCTCTTCCTTCCTGCCCCAATTCTTTGATATTTCTTAATCAGTCTCCTATGGCTTTTGTGAAATTTGGAATAATGAACTAAATATCTGAAAAGAAGGTTATGATCTGAACGATTTGGTTTTGTATCCCTCTGATTGTAGTGTGTAGTTGTAGGAGTTGATCGATTCTTGTAGGTTTTTACTTTGGATTGAGTTGATTGCTTTTGAATCGGTTTCTATAATTTGATAATGGACAAATAATTTGGGTTTTAGTTTAATTTTGCCAAAATAATAGTACAAGGGATGAAATGGCGGTGAATTTTAGTTTTGGTGGAAGTTTGATTTCTTGAATTTATAAGAGAATTTGTAGCTGGGGTTCTTCCTTTTGATATTCATTCTAGGTTATAATCTGCTGTAGTCTGTAGTCTTTTAAAAGACAGTAAGCCCGTCCTGTCATCTTTATGTGTATGTCAGTGTGTATATGTGAATAGGGGTGCTAATGATGTTGAGTTGAGCTTAGCTGAGTATGTCCTTAGTACTGGTTGTTCTCAGATGAATAGTTTGTGAGCTTCTAAATATAGAAATTATTATGAGGACCCATGTCTATAAAAACCGCATATAAACAAAACCCAACCAAAATCTCTTGAGAATCCTTAAACTACTCTGCAATCATATACTGAACAAAGTAAACATATACTGACTCAAAAGATATTACTTTCGATGGTGTCTGTAGTGTAGGAGTGAGTGACTCGGTTGCTATTTTAAAGGATTCGGTTACCAATTCGGTGAAAACCGCATAGAATCCATCAGAAAAAGAACTTATGGATTTAAGTCAACTGAACTGTTTGTTGGATGAAATCAGTCATACTTATTAAGAGTCAGGCATGCATACTTTTTTTCTTTTGCATGTTTTTACGATTCGGTTCTAGACCAATTCTTATATCTTAAGTTCTTGACCAACTATCCTCGGGGACCTAAATATAAGCAAAAGGACTTTGCAGTTTATATGTAAACCAAGTGAAACTGAATTGTGGTTGAAATAAAAAGGACCTTTGCAGTTTGAATGGAAGTAACAATTAACTAACTCATTTAACATGACAATGTTCATTAATACTTGGTTAAGATGTAAGCACTGTGTCATCGAACAATTCTTATATAATTCAGCCTGATTTCAAGTTATGACAAATTCAAACTTAAATGAGGCTGCATTATATTTCCATATCTGACGGTGGCTCTTTTATTTTCTTGTGATGAATTAAATGAGCTTCAAGTTTTTCGCAACTTTTGAATACGATGAATATCAGCATTTATAGTGCCAGTTCAGGTAGAATAGTATTTGCAGTTGCTTATATTTAAGTAGCTTTATCAATTCCCTTCACACCTTGATGTCCTTACCTATTCAATTTGCATGGTTAGGTATGCTCAATTTGTTTTTTTGAAAAATATACAAGAATCATGTGTTGTTTGCTAGACGTTTTATTGGGAAAATTATGGTTGAAATGGTGTTCTTTACGTGTTTGTCTGTGCAAGATTCCAAGTACTGTATTGTATATAACACATAGTTACATAAAGCACCATACAAGATTAGATATACCAAGTAGAAGATACGAACCCTTCACATAAACAAATTTAGTGTGAACCAGCTAACGTTGCCTGTGGTCGTTTTTCGTAACAAAAACCATTATTCTAAATGAAGATGCCGTGAAGTTTTTCTTGACTTCTGAGCTTACTGCAAGCAGTAAAACAGCCATTTTTCTGGAGATAAACCACCTGAACCATCTGTGTTGAAGCTAGGTAAGATCTTACTTCCATTGAAGTAGTCAAAAACCTGAGACACACTTTGGTCATCATATAAAGACGCTGTTGTGTCATGAAATGTAATGCTAATTTCTCAGATAATATACAGGCTGTAAAATCATTGTCAGGGGTGCAATTTTGTTTCGGTTAAATCGTCTGTTGATTCTGCTAGATTAGTTTCCTGATAGATGATGAACCTTTTCCTGCAGTTATTTGTAATCGTTTGACAGATCTACTTCTGGGTTTCCACTTCTGTATTGGTTTTTAGTCGTGTCTTTTTTCCTCTTCGGTCGTCCTCCCCACCGGTCGTCTAGTTTTAGATTGAGTTGATTGCTTTTGAGTCGGTTCTATAATTCGATGATGGACAAATAGTTTGGGTTTTAGTTTAATTTTGCCAAAATAATAGTACAAGGAATGAAATGACGGTGAATTTCAGTTCTGGTGGAAGCTTGTGGAACACATGATTTCTTGAATTTGTAGCTGGGGTTCTTGTTTCAATTGTATCCTTTTGCTTCTGTTACCAACTAATGTAGGAATGTGTAAGTTGTTCATCCACTAGATAAGCGTTTGTGACAAATGTACTTGATTGATCCGTAGTAAAGTACTTCATGCAAGTTGTGTTTGTAATACCCAGCTGTCTGATCAAAACAAAACAAAAAAGAAAGTTACGTTTGTAATGGTGTGTAGGAATTGGTTTGTTAGTTCATGGCGCTGTAAATTTGTGTTTTCATCTGATTATAACATCCAGTGGAGAAGGGTTTATTATTATTTTCCTGGTGAAAAGAATAACTACAAGTTTAAAACTGCTGCATTACTTGTATATTGCAATGTGTTTTCTTCCTAATTGAGTTAACATGGCGAGCCACAATCCGTTTTAGGTAGTTACCATCTAAAGTTTTTTTTATTGTGGTAAGTATCTTCATTGGGCGAAGGCTCTCATTTTTATACGCCGCGGCTCTTACGAATAAGCTTCTACGAATTGTTTATCATTTCTTTTGCAAGTTTGTATTCTCTATTTATAGTTAGCTCTCTTCTTATTCTTCGCTGATACCTTTGCATGAAAAGTCCTGTTCGGATGCTTTATTACTCGTTTTTGTTCCAAATATTTGGAGATGAACAATTTTCTGTATACGACTACCAACTCTGTTTCTGTTGTTGATCATACCGGGTGATATGGAGGGAAATGACTAATTGTCCTTTTGCATCGTACTTTTGCTAGGGTTCGATGATATGGACAGCATTTTTGCATCTCCCGCTGACTTTCAAGCCATGAAGAGTAGGGACAGGAAAAGAGGGCTTCATTTGCTGGAACACTTTGTAGAAAGATGTCATCAACTTGGGGTATAATTTCCTTGTTTTCACCTCTCTCATCACCACACACACAAGACATTCAAACATGTTCATTATTCTTTGACGGTGTAAGATGAAATTTGCTTGCACGGTTGTATAGTTTTGCAAATGGCTACCATCTTTATTATTATGGGATGTTTCTAGATTTCCTGTGAAGCATGGATCAAGAGTGGTGATGCTAAAGAAGTGATTTGCCATGAGGTGAGGAGAGTTCGACCAGATCTGCTGGTCGTGGGATGTCGTGGTCTTGGTCCTTTCCAGAGGTAATGGAATTTGATGTTCACATTAGTAATTTTATACTGTTCTTTTTTCAGTATCTATCTGTATTCGTGTTGTCACATACCTTATGCTATATGCCTCTGAGTAATTCATAGCAATAGTGCATGCTCTCCTTTCCGATTTGTTAATACATGCTTAGTCCACCTTTCAAGTTCCATTCTTGGTTGACTTAAATGTGTGAAAACGATCGAAACAAAATTGCTAAGACTCTGAGTGATACATGCTTAGTTCATTTTTCGAGTTCCATTCTTGGTTGACATATATGTGTGAAAACAACCAATACAAAATTGCTAAGACTTGGAGGTGACAGTTTCGAGATCACCTTTCTCAGTTCAACCATTCATTCAGTTCCTAGTATTATTTATATATGTTTCTTATAAGAGAATGGCAGTATGCATATGTATCATTTCAATCAATACATCTTGGATGTTCTCTAAGAGATAAAATTTGTTCGAGAAACTCATTTCTTCGGCTGTATGTATATGTATCATTTCAATCAGTACATCTTGGATGTTCTCTAAGAGATAAAATTTGTTTGAGAAACTCATTTCTTTGGCTGTATGTATATGTATCATTTCAATCAGTACATCTTGGATGTTCTCTAAGAGATAAAATTTGTTCGAGAAATTCATTTTTGTTCTTGGACGGTTATTGTTTGAAAATTTCCAGGACACTTACACGTTAATTTGTTTCATAACAGGGTGTTTGTTGGAACAGTGAGCGAATTCTGTCAGAAACATGCAGAGTGCCCCATTATCACTATCAAGCGCAAGGAAGAGGATATGCCACAAGACCCTGTTGACGACTAAATGTTTCCAGATTGTTGTTAAAACATTTTAAGAGTGTAAAGTACATACGACTAAGAGAGAAAACAAATGAAAAGTAAACAGAATGGTTTTCATAAAAATGCCACAGAGACAACTATTGTATGATATATGAAGTGTAAGAAAAACTATCTGTTCTTCAGAATGCCACAGAGCAAATATTTTTTTCTCCTTTAGTTTCATCATATTCTGCAAATTTTGGATCTCTGGTTTCTCTATATCCAGCTGCTTTTAGGGTACTTGATCGAGTTTTTCCAATTCAGAAAATGATACTTGACTAAATTTTGACTCCGAGTTTGACCGATCCATCCGTTTGACAAAATTAATTACCGAGTCGGTACAAGAGGCTCAGAGTGTATAAGGAAAGGGCATAAATAAGCCAAACTCAAACTGTCCTTCCAGTTCTGATTTTAGGGTTTCTTCTTCTTCTTCTTCTTCTTCTTCGAGACTGAGACTGAGATTGAGAGAGATCGATCGAGATGAGGCTTCTAACTCACAACATGCTGTCCTGCAACATCAAAGGAGTAACAAATGGATTTCCATTAGGTTTAGAAATAGTTAAACATGAAGTCAAAGAAGTTGAATTCAATTCAGATTTCATCAGAAACATGTTTGTTAAGATTGAATGGAAAGCATTAGTTGATGCTGCGAAATCAATGGGTTACGAAGAATTACCTGAAGAAGTTGATTCGTCTATGCTTGAGAGTGATGAGTTTTTGAAGAGATTTCATCATGCCCTTTTGGAACTTCATCTTGAAGAAGGTGCACTTGTTTGTCCTGAAACTGGGAGGAAGTTTCCTGTTGTTAAAGGGATTCCTAATATGCTTCTTAATGAAGACGAGGTTTGAGATTTATATATTTTTTATGTTTTGTAGCTGGTGAAATTTCATATCTGATGATGAAAATTAGGGTTTTTTAAGAGTGATGTAATATGAGATTAGGGTTTTGATTTCATTAGACTTGTTCTTTCTCTATAAAGATTTGGTCTGGTTTGGTGTTTGATTTTGATTTTGTCTGCTTATTTTCTTGTATGTTTGTGAAAATGCCGAAAACCCTAAACCCTGTGTCTATTCAACATTTCTGATCCAAAATTGCTATTGCATTACTATGAAATTTCAATGATAGAAATGGATTCTTAAAAAATCCTACGAATGTCCAGTTAGTGTTTGGATGTTGCTTGATTCAGAACATAATAGTTTTTGAATTGATTCCAAGTTTTAGTGAGAATGATTTCAATGGCGTAAACAAGATCGAAGAACTAGTTTAAATGGTCGGCATCCATTACTTGCAAATTGGATAAGCTAGAGAGCATCAAGGGTCTAAATCTCAAGATATGGTTTGGTTTGTTGCTTAATTTGGATTTGATATTTCCTGCCTGAATTACTTATAGTTTCTTTCTTGTGTCTGTGAAATGCAAAACCCCAAACCCTGCCTCTATCTGCATCTGTGGAGATCTGACCATGGATGAGTTACAATCCCGCGGCATCAACACCGAATCTGGTCCAGAATTGCTAGCTAAGCATTTCCAATTTCCAACCAGTGTGTTTTGAATATTGTTTGATTCACCTTAAAGTTCTTGATTTCCATATTTTAGTGAGAATGATTTGAACAGTGAAAACAAGATTGTGGTTGGCCTTTATCCATGCCGTACTTGCAAATTGCAAAAAATATAGCACTGGAATGATGTTGTCTATTGCAATAAGCTTAGTTTAGAACTGAAACTTCTCTTCCAGCAGATCTAGCCATACAGATACAGGATCTAAATTCTAGTTTAATAAGGTTCTCTACCTGTGACGAAATTTAGTGAGAATGATATCAATGGTTGCAAACGCGTCCACTATTCTCCATTTGCACCATGGGTGACTGCAAGGTCCTAGATGATATCAATACACCAATCAGAAACACCGACTGCCAGGAGTTGACATCGTCCAACTCAATTATCTGTCTTCCCTCAATCCTTCTCAAGCAGTATGCCTCTACCTCCTTGATCCTCCAAAGCTTGGCGGATGCATTAGCCAAAATTACAGGGCTTTGTATCACAGGTTAACTTCGCAAAGATATAATGTACTTTGAGATTTGCTTTATACACTACGGATCATTTTTTATTTTTTTTGCATTGTTCAACATATGCACCATCTTTTCATCTAAAAAGGAAAGATATCAATGGTGTGTTTGAAAGTGTGGAAAATTCTGTTTATAGAAGACTTCCAAATTGTAAAACAAAAAATAGAAGATTGGAGTGATACTGTTGTCTAAAACAAGACTATCAATTTGGTGAGATGCCAAAAATTGCTAGTTCAGAATAAAACTTCACTTGTCTGACACTGCATAAACCACAAAACAGCAAGAGAAGTAAACCTTTGCAGCAAGGTTTTGTCAATTCAATAAGTTACATATAATTTTACTAAATACCTACTACCAATACACTGAGCCAGTTAGTCAGTAACCTAAAAGAGAAGCTGAAAACAGAACCGTTTTTTACAAGAGAGTTATTTTTATGCTGTGGGAGGGGGGAATACTATTGAAGCGTTGACATGAAGGTATCATCTTCCAGTAGCGCTTCTAAGTCGATCAGGTCATCATAGCCGCCGCCCACTGGTTCTACTGCAGTGTTTTGATCCCAATCATTCATGGCCTGTAAAAGAACAACAAATTATAGCATCCTGTAAGTAGAGTGGTACCGGGATCCACTACGATGTGGATCCAGTCTTGGTGCCAACAGCGACAATAAAACAGATACGTAGACTGGTAAAGTTGTTTAAACCCCTGACTAGAGGTTGGAATTTTTTAACAAAAAATTCTTTTGACCAAATAAATATAAAATTAAGGCATTGGATGAAATTTAATGAATTACAAAAAACTTAGTACCTTGGATTCCTGAATCTCTGTGACAACAGTGAGCAACCTACGGTATTGATCTCTTGCTTCAGGATACCGGACCATGGATTTCACCCGGGAGAGTGCTTTATCTAGCCTTTCCTCCGTCTGTTTTCTGCCTGCCTTCAGGAAATCATCATCTTCTTCTTTTGCGGTTTGGCTTGAAGAGGGAGCCTCTGGAAGTGCTTCATCCCTAAAACCACGCAAGCCTCTGCCTTTTCTTCTCCAGCGTAAAATTACTTTCTCCACAATTCCTACTGACCAAACGATCGATTTGTAATGTTTTCTGACCTGGTGCCCTCTTACATGAGCCTTTTCTCAACACCACGAGTCAAGTCAAATAAATATATTAGTGGGAGTTTAGCCATGAAATAATAAATACTGAAAGACGATGAAGTCATAACTGAAGGTCAGAATATAGGTTTACCTGGATCCTAACAATCCGTTGTCGGGTAACCAGAAAGTCCTTTCTCCCTTTCCAACCACGGAATTTGTTTTGAATTCGAACCGCAGCTGCAGTCACAGGTTCATCATATCGTCCAGACTTATTTGACTTCATGGTCACAAGTGACAGGGCACGCTCATCTGACATACTTAGTTTATCATCATTAATTTTAATTAACTGTTTCTTTTGGAATGACTGAACCCTGAAGACTTGGTGAATACGAGCAGCAGCTTGATTTGCATTACAAAGAGCAGTTAACGAATCCTTCAGTGACACATCCGGAATACCAACAGTGTTTGGCGTCGGACTACGCTCTGAAAGTGTTTGTACAGCTGACACATCTGAGGTCTCTCGAAGGTCATTTTCCTTTCTTTCCTTCAAAGCAAGCGTAGAAAGATGGGTGGTCAAGGAACACTCTGCCAAGTAACCAGCAATTCCTTTGTGTCCATTAGCAGAAGCAAGATCTGCAGGTGTTCTCCCAGAAGGAAATTTGGGACTAGGATCTGATAATGCTCCAGGAGCAGCTCCCAAAGATACAAGAACACCAACAGTTCGCTCCCTGGGATATAAATATAAAAAGAAAAAAGGTGAGAATATTAGACAGCATAAGATCCGCTTTTGTTTTACAGAATTTTAATTCAAATAAATCAGCTTTTAAATTATCACTAGACTTCAGAGTCGGTAACAATGATGGAATGAGGATTGGATCATTTGTAGGTTTCACACCTGCCACAAAATGCTGCCCAGTGAAGTGCCGTCCATCCATTGACATCACGGAAGTTGATACTAACACCTGAAGAAATAGTTGGTTCAATTGCCCAATCATAACCAAGCGCTGCAGCCAAATGTAGAACACCTTGACCCTCTTCATCTAACACAGTAGGACCTTTTTCGCCTTCAGTTACTTTCTGAAGCAGCCATACATGGAGCTTCTCTTTCAGCATCGTTTGAAGCCTTTGCTCTTTCTGCTTACCAGGGAAAAAGTCCTCCTCTGAAGTGCTCTTTATCATTTGGAACCACTCGTCTTCTTCTTCTTTCATTAAAGAACTGACCTTACTGTCGATTTTAAGAGATAGTAATTTACCAAATCTTACATGATGATACATATCACTCATAATGCTGGTATAACGATCTGTCATATCCAAATCTTGAACATTGCTTTCTCGGAATTCAAATTCTCTCACTTCACTACAAGCCAACCTGTTGGAACATGTTATGTAAAAAGGAACTCTCCCTGCTGAGTGGAGAGGTGCTTGACAACGAAGAACACCGTCTCCTAACACCTCTGCCAGAACCTCCGTCTCCCCAAACATGCATGACCATCTACAATTTCCTAAATCTTGCCGACTCTTCAAGAAAGTTCCAGTTATTATAACCTAATTAAAACACAAGGATAGATGATTAAAACCAAGAAAAGGGTACTACCGTACTATTTCTAGTGATGATGATGGGTTAAGATTCACATAAAGTAGAAAAGGGGACATAAGATTTAATACCTTAGATTCTGAATTCGTGTAACCCCAATTAGGCGAGAAGTCAGTAATGCTAAAGAGCTGGTCCTGAGCGACCGAGGGACTCAACAAGTAAGCATCCAAGTTCAATTGAGGAGGTATGTTGGCATTGTTAACCACATTTTCGCTTTCTGTGCTATCCCAGTAGAAACTAGATTTTGTATGTGAATCGTTTACTTCCCCAAGTTCCTTACTCATCCACCGGTTGAAGCTATCAGTTCTAGATTTCTCTAAGAGTGGCTTTTTCTTTGACATGGAAGGATAATTAACAGTTCCATCTACTGGAAGATCATTCTCTAAAAATGATTTGAGTATCCCTCCAAGTTCTGCATCTGAAAGCCGATTTTGAAGATCACCCTCCAGAACGTGCACATCTTTTTGCTCAAGGTGTCCAGCAAAAGGCTCGGGAGCGCTGATATAATGAGTCGTCTGTTCGACTGACCATTTGGGCACATATGAATTATCCATTCCTAAAGCAATCTGAAGAGAAGTTTTTTACGTTGAAACAAATTCAGTTTTCCCCTGACTAATATAATGAACTTAAAAGGCCAATGAGAAACACAGCAGCAAGTCTCCAAACTTCAAAAACAAAAATTCAGGAATTATGGCTGAGTGGCTTTTTTTCTAAAATACAGGTATAGTGATATGTCTTTTAATCAAAACATGAGATACTACATGTACAGGTTTAATTTATCGATCTCCCTACGACAAATCAAAAAGAATAGCATTGCGGACCAACACATAATGTACTTACTTGTTCTTGAGTAAGAGGAATAAAATTCATTCCAGCATTAGCCGTTTGACTGAAATCATCTGCCAAAAAGAATCAGTTTGGTATAAGAAATCACATGAAACTGAAAGACTATAACTAATAAGCCTTCTTTTTCAACTAGTAAAAGATGAACATCATTTGAAAATGATAAAATGATGCGTAAGATGGTTACTTGTGGATGTAACTGGAAAGTATGAGTTGAACAACCCAGGATCTATCTGGTTCTCCAATATGTTGGACTGTGGAACCTCATAAAAAGGTTGGTATGTGGAACTTGGCTGACGAGATTCAGCTGCAACAAAATTAAAAGTTTAAGTGAATCTTCTTAAACAAAAAATCTAAGTAAAAAAAGAACTTCTTAAAGCTGTGATCAATGAAATGATTACAAATCCTACTATGAATTTCCTACAGATAATCAGTAAAAAAGAATATTCCTACAGAGAAAACAAGAATACCAGATTCTATTTCATCATAGTCTGATGTCTGAGCACTAGCCAGGCTGGTGGAATCGGTGGGGGAACGCAAACAATTAGATGATACAGGACTGACTGTCTTAGAGCCAGGGTAGCCAAAGCTTGTTCTGTTCCCCTAAGAAACAAAAAAGACTTGAGTCAGTATATATAATTATATAACTCAAAAATAAATAAATATTAAAACCAAATATAGGCAACAAAAAATCAGTCGCATCATCAAAGTATTTATTTTTATTTTCATCAATTAACTATAGGCAAAAAATAGGAGTAATTATTTTAGGCCCCTTATGCCGAAATGTCATGGATAAAATGGAATTAAGGCGACTACTGTAAGTGGAGAAAGGTACTATCTGGCAATCTAAGGTGACGACCTTACAAGAACTGTTTTGAGGAACACACTAGCGAAACAGAAAACTTATTTGGCAGATGCTTGAAACAATTTTTTTTCCAAGTGTTACCGTTCAGTCATTTAATACCTTGGAAACATGACAAGGATTATAATTACATTCCTAAAGTTAGTAAATAGGTGGAGAGTATCAACCTTCACTTCGAGATAGTGGACAAGGACAATGTGCATGTAATCCCTGCATCATCAGAAACACATACGAACCAAAATGATTACTCTGACAAAAAATTATTATTACTGGAACAAAGAGAACCAATAAACACAACATTTTCCCTGGAAGTTGTGCACTTGCAGAACATTATATGTTTGCCACATTTGCATTTACTGAAGAAATGTGATTTCTTTAAAGAAAGTGTAGGTGACATGTGACCAGCAGAAGCAAGCATACAGGTTGAAAGAAAGCATTGTTAGCATCAAATATGAATCTGCTTTTTATACTCACTCTTCGAGCATCCAATAACATCGTCTTTGAAAGTTCTCATTGTCTTCACCATGGGCATAGTAACAATGCAGAACATCGATGCTCCCAGCCTATAATCATGTATATATGTTAGTTTCGCATGCTGTTAAGCGTACTATGAGAGAGTACAACAACATGAATAATACACAATGGGAAGAGAGAATCGAATTTGAAAAAACAAGATCAGAAGTAAACATAAAACAGGAGAAGCCTACTTAAATTACCTTCAGTTTCTCATGAGCTTCTTTGACTGTCTTTCCGTCTTTTTTCTTCCGCCAATTATGGCCATCCTTTCTGAAATATCTTAATATCTTGCGGTCGAAAAGGAAAAGCGAACCACCTAGAGCGGAAAATTAATGTAAATCCAAGAGAATTGGTGAACCATAAATTACTATAAGCATATCACATAGTACTGATAACAATTTGGTTTAGAAAACATACTAGGTGGCTTATCCGGAGGCGACGGAGCAATTTGATACTTCTGATAATTTTGAAGGATTTCACAAATCTCAGGAGGACGCAGCCAACGATTCTGTGCTTCAGCAAGTATCTGATCAACATCTGCATCCAGCACAAGACAAGTGTGTATGAGAAACATAATATCACAGTGCGCAACTTGTACCTCCACAACTTATCATCTTTTCCGGTCTTGTAATTTTGAAAGCTGTTCGTTTGATGACAGCATTGGGTACAGTACAATTATGAGTTACCTAAGTTTCACGACTTACCAAACTTCTATTGTAGTGATTTCTACTGAAAATTGAATTTGTAATCCCTACTTGAGCTTGACTTCGTCTCTCTGTGCAAATTTGCAGGCTCTCTCTCTCTCTCTTCTGATTGGGGCTCATCTCATAGCTTTTGTGCCGAGTTAGACCCCATTCATGAACAATATACAAATTATGTCCTTAATAGTTATTTGCTTATAAATTTATGATTCAGACCATTGTGATTCTGAAATTTCGATATTCGTTCCGAGTTGATAAAGAAATTTCAAAGCAAGAAATAGCTAATAAGCTGTCCTCACTTTCTATTTTCTAGACCATATTAAAGCAAGCAAATTCATATGCACACAGTGGCAACTCCCAGGAGGGGAGAAGATAACCACCTGGAAAAGAAAATTATTGTGATGCAAAAGAGGAGAGTTCTTTTGGAAACTTTGATGAGAGGTCAGACTAGGAATCTCATTACATAATCAGTTGCTATATCAGTTTGATTTTAGGGAAATAAAATGTTTATAACGGGTATCACAATACAGAAATACTGTTTCAGAGCATGGACGTGTCATGAATGAAGAATATGTTCGGAGTACAAATATGCTAAATAAATAGCCCACCATTACCAGGAAGAAATTGCATATGATTTTAATTGGTTATATATAAAACTGGGTGCGATCCACCAGTCTTATTGGCTATTACATCCTGATATTAAAACACAACATCTCAAACAAACAACTATACCCTAAAAGGAAATAGATAACCCAGAGAGGCTGCATGCCATGGATAATAGGGTGGGTGGGTCAAATTGGAGTTTATTTGTTTGCCAATAACTACTATTACCCATGGCATTCAGTCAGTTCCCTATGGTTTTCTATTTCCTTTGTGTAGTTGTTTGAGATGTTTTTTGTATGGTCCGTTAAGAACTACTCGTTAGACTCTGTCATTGAGTGTCATGTGACCACACCTATAAAGTGTCTAACTGTCTACATGATATTCAAATTTGTACCACACAATTAGCATGTGAAACCTGATCAGCATAGAGCATGTCCATCTTCCTTAATCAAATTCTAATGATCAGTTAAAAAAATGACCCGTATCCAACCACAATGAACCCAACCCATACTGCAAACTAAGAATTGCACGAGTCCACGTAATTCGCACACTTCAAAGTAAACAGTTTTCTACTTAACTTGCTTACCCTAACTGCTGTCCTGTAACATGTTAGTACGAAATATCCTCAAGTAATTTTAGGTTTTCTCTAAAGCAGAATTAATTTTAGGTTTTCTCAAGTAAGTATTCACATGACACTTGATTTTGATTGGCAATACCGGAGTGAGATTGAATGGTCCATTTACACTAACCAATCACAATTGAGTGCCATGTGAACACACTTAAAGGGTATGTCCACAAAATTTCTATTAGAATTTTGTCGACACACCTTTAAAATGTGTCCATGTGACACTAGATTTCAATTGGTTAAACTCTAGAATGTGATCCTAAGCATGTGGCATAGTAGGACAGCATAGATCCAATTTATTAGTGAGATAAGCGGTCATAATCATTTATCACATGAACACAATTAAGAGGCGAGTAAATCCTATCCAACCTTAATACTAGACTACTATAATTTCCCTGTGAGTGAGCCATTCAGCAATTACTCTCAGATATACTCCCTAATATTCTCTAACCATGACATTCATGCGATCCTCCTTGTAACTCTATAACACCCCAATATTATTGGCT
This sequence comes from Papaver atlanticum, assembly GCA_023531105.1. Lineage (NCBI taxonomy): Eukaryota > Viridiplantae > Streptophyta > Magnoliopsida > Ranunculales > Papaveraceae > Papaver > Papaver atlanticum. The sequence continues at coordinate 2,365,149 of JAJJMB010010087.1, read as the reverse complement.
TACCGTACCCACATCAGAAAACCTAGCATGCACCCGTATTAGTCTTTGGTTATCCTATAGAAAGAAGACATTTCTAATACTAACAAACCGTGTCAAAGAATTCCTTGTACCCTCTCTATCCTCATCTCTTGTTTGACCTAGTGAGTAATTCAAAATTACAATTCCTCTCACATTTGGTAACACCGATCTAATCTTCTTGCCAATACCATCACCAGAACAAAAACAGTTATGAACAAGATACTGCCACTTTTTTACAATAGGATGTGGTCACTACATAGCCAAATTGCTACCACACACAATTAGCAGGTGGGCCATGATCTGGGAAGGATTAATCAATCTTATTTAATCAAACTAAAAAATCAAAAACAACCATATCCTCTATAGCTCTCTCTTCTCCACAAGATAATCAAACAAAACATTATTGTTCATAATTCATATGTTGGTAAACATTCTTATACTTCAAATTGTTTTCCCTACCTACTGTAGAATGAATTTCAAGGTATCAAGCAGAGAACAGTTGGATTAAAAATTTCAGTCAAACGCAAGTCAAAGTTAACTCCAGTGAGCAGCAGTACACTAAACACGAATATTATAATAGATCCAGAAAAAGAAAATCATAATACATACCTAATTTATCAGCTGGATTATATCTCCTTGAACTAGTATTCTCCGCCATGGGAAAAATTCAATCAATCGATCTCAAAAATGAATCAAACCCTAGTTCTTGCAAAAACGAACGCCGTCTTGTCCTTGTTTCATGAAATTTGAAAGAAGAATTGGGAATTCGTTAAATTGAGTAATAAATGAGACGACGACGAAGAAGAAGAAGAATTAATAGGAGATGAAAGAGATGGTGATGTGTTTGTTGGTGTGAAACAGAGAAAGAATTACCAGTAGAAATACGAGAGAAAGTGAGAAGAAGAACAAAAGGGGAAAGGAGGAGAGAGAGAAAGCGAGAGAGAGTATTAGATACGCCTAAGCCTAAGTGTGAAATGGAAATGGAGGATAGTCCCTCCTACAGTCCTACTCCAATAGTACAGTACTAGGTGGTAAAACAAATAATAACCCCCACTTCCGTTGACTGAGTCGTTCATTTTCCATCTCATGGCCCTGACCGGTAGGCACAAGGATAAAACCGGCACGGATGGCACGTGAATTATTTTTCTTATTGTTTTGCCACTCCAAACAGTAAAAGCAGAGTTTTCTTTGCGTAAAATCTTGCACAGTTTTCTTAGTGTAAAATCTTTTCACTTTTGCCTTTTTTCCGATCGGTAAAGAATTTGGTTCTGGCGAGTTTCGAACTCACCTGACCGGTAGGCCATAGGTACAAGGGAATTACTCACATGTAAAGAATTTGGTGTTAGCGAGTTTCGAACTCAGGACACTGGTATCATCACCCAATGACTTTACCACTGTACTACAGTGACACCGGCTTTCACTTTTGCTTATAAAACTCAACCTTGCCAATTCATTTTCATCATCTAACATCAGTATATAACAATACACTTGCTCTATCCATATCTCGAAACCAGTCCTAATTTCCTCTTATCGGAGTAAGAGGCTCTTAAAGTTCAACAGTTTGAACTGTTTTGTAGAAATATTGATAGCTCAGTTGGTGTCAAGCTAGTGCTTAGATAAATATAACCAAACGTAAGGTATTAAAACAATAGATGAAATGAACTTTCGAATTTCAATTGCAAAAACTGTTTATGTTCAAAATTCGCAACTGGAAAGCATATTCTTCTGATCATACACATTTTTGAACAGATGTGTACAGACCTTTCAGATTTTGACATTTCTTTGCTCTCTTCTCTTCCTTCTCAAACCAGACACTTAATGGGATCACTTGATCGACCTGGTAATCGGCCATGTGTTGTCTGTTTTGAAGTTCATAGTAAAAGCTACTTACAAGTGCAAGAAATGAGCCAGTACTTACTTAGCCTTGAGATTACAGTTAGAGACTTCAGAAAAGCTTAATGATACAAGCTCATTCAACTTTGAAAATTATCTTCATGAACTCGTAGACGAAGTAACTTATACCAGCCGACGGAAGAACCTGAAAATGCAGCACATGACAAATTATTTACAATTATTCACACACACACACCCTAAAGATACAAACTTAAACAAATACAATGATCATACAATAACAATGATGCATTTTTGAGAATAATTATAGCATGCATCGCATACAGAAGACTCCATAACTGTAGACATGTAAGCTACATGAAGGAGTGATGAAAAAAGCAGTCTAATTGCATCGAAGCGGATTCAAAGAAAATTCACACAGCACACTTATGGTTGTGATACATGGATAGTCCAGATATCTGTCAGCGAGTACAATTAGAATTTTCTAGTAGGGAGTCTTATCAATGGCAGTTCATTAGCCTTACTTGTAAACCATATGACGGGAATCACTAACATCTACAACAGTGACAGTTTAAACTAAGCATGCCCGCTTGCCCTGTCCCGCTGAACTAAACAAAAGTTAATGCACATAAAAACGACATCCCACTCCTTGTCATGGAGACGACGAAACCAAAAATATCTTATCAAGCTTCTAAAGTTGGATGAAGTTTAAAGTATTCTGGTTGAAAATGTATTTGTTAATCCAATTTATTACTAATTGCACCATAATCCTGCAGCGAACATCTGGTTGAACTTATATCTCAATTTCCTCCAGGAAAATGAAACCACTAATCTCAACCTTGGAAAAATGCATTCATTTTTATTTTTTAATACAATAAAAAGTTTATTTGTCTAGTTTGAAATACCTGTAATAAGCTGGGGATTAGCCCTGCATAAAGAGCTGGAACGCCTCCTCGCTCTACTATCTTAGCACACGTTGCCAGAGGACTCAACCTTGTTGCCTTAACTTGCATTTGAAGTTGCCTCCTCACAACTTCAAATGGGTAAGTCGCAGCTTCAGCACAAGCACCAGAAATTGCCCCATACAGTAAAGTTCTAAAGGGACCCAACTCCAACTGCTCGAAAGCATTCAGTTCCTGTCCTTGTTGATTCATGTACTTAGTTCTCTTTCTTCCTTCTGGTGAATGTAAATAAGCTGACTTCAATATGTCATACACTCCATAAAAAACAGCACCTGCAGGTGCCATGCTGAGAATAGATGGTAGTAAGCCCTTGTACAGTGAAAAGAACCCTTCAGTTTGTAGCATGTGTCGGAAAGCACCAACAACACCACCCAAGGACTCGCCACCAGGTGCTACAAGTTTTGTTCGGATCTATATATCAATTGGAGGAAGAGGTCAGTATCAAAGCACTCGCAAATTAGCAGGATACATTTTAGAGTGGGTATGATGTCCATTACATGTATGATCTATAAAAATAAAAATCAACCATGATCAAACAAAAGAAGAAAGCTTAATGTAATGGCCCAAGACGCATACTCAATGTATCATAAGCATTGAAATTAATTTCATGGAGAAGGTAATACCCTAGCCGACCACAATGTAGTAACTAGTAAGAAATGAGCTTCAAATCGAAGTCAAGACGTGGTTGCATACCGTGTCCAATGGTAAGCAGAGTATGGTAGCAGTAATGCCAGCTGAAGCACCAGCAAGAAACCTCTCTACATTCGTGGTACTTTCGTTCCCAGACATTTTGAGCAGATTCTTTCTGTATGTATCATATGCATAGAAATTGATAGCTTTAAATGGGGCTGTACGAAGTATATTAACAAAATTCCCTTTCCAGAATCCTTTCAATCCTTGACTAGCCGCAATTGTCTTAATGAGTTCAAATAGATTCTTCTTCTCACCACGTAGTATGTATTCAAGCTTTAGTCTCTCAAGTGGAGCCACAAAGGTTCTGATACACCAACATTCATAAAGATGCGAATCAATGAGAACTAACCAACACGTGAAAGACGCCACAATTAGTATTTGTCCAATCTCACAAAACATCATTAAACTGAAAAAAACTTGTTATACACCGGAACTAAAAACTTCTCTAAATTAGTGAGTCCCTGGGTAAACTACTTGAGAACGAATCTGTCACTACGATGAATACAAAGCGTTTGTCGTTGTGCATTATACTTGAGATAGTTCTCAAACAATCTTCTACAATGGAATTCAAAAAACCTGAGTGTGCAAATGATTTATATGCATAGACAATTGCATTCTCATTGTTTCAAACATATTCAGCAAAACATTTAAAGCAGCATAAAAACACCCATCAATACAAATAACTTGTCTAGTTGAAATCCTAAATTATTGAATAAGCACAAAAACAATCTAAAATTCCATCCATCTAAACAAAATACACCAATTCAGCGTAAAACAGAAATAAAAAATGGTGAGAACCACAAACCTAGAAACCATAGCAGCAATTGCACCAGACCATAAATGCTTAGTAGTATTCATAGCACCTTTCTGTCTTAACCTAATTCTATTCTGTTTCTGTGTCTGTTTCTTCTCTACTGATTCCTCCTCCACATTCATCATCTTCTCCCCATTCTCCTGATTCAATAAACTATTGGATGATTCTTCCACATACTCACTATTCCCACTACTTGACAAACTAACACAAAGAAAACCATTAATTCCCCTCTCTTTTCTCTCAAAAAACCCATTAGAAGAAGAATCCATTTTTTTCAAAACCCTAGTTGAATAAGAAGAAGAACATAAACAAGGATTTGAGCAATCAATTCTTGATGAAATGAAAGAAACAAAAGAAACCGGAACAGTTGATTCTAAAAATAATCCTCCTCCACCACCACCACCACCATAAGGATTCTCAAAGGAATCAATCCTAAATCCTAACATTATCTCTAAAATTGTATTGAGAAATTAAAACTGGATTCTTAAATTGAATGTTATAATGTAAAATTAGGGTATGTTAATAATGGGAATGAGGGATTTGATTTGGATTTTTCCATTATAGTAAGTGAATAAGTTGAGTGCGGAACTCACTAAACTGATTTCACCACCATTATCAACCAACTGAGACACGCCATATCAATTTCCTCGTTTTGTGGCTACGGATTGCCGTTGGATTGCCGTTATTCTGTTTGCTAAAGGCACTCTACCTAGGCGTAAGGAAAAAAAGAGGCACACTTCATGGGAAGCAGCTGGAAATCTGTTTCCATGGGGCACATGAGTCATGACCATGGAATTCTGATTTAGTCATAAGAATGATATGGCATGAGTTCTATGTTTTGACATTTTGTCTATAAATAGTTTTAGATTGTTCTCTTTGAGCATAATAATATCATTGCAGGTAGTTAAAACTTGAAGGGATGGTGGAGGATTATGCAATTGAACTTGTACTGGCGGATATTAATAGAGATATCGGGGAAAACTAAAAGCGATAGCAGGTTAATCGGTATGTCATTGCCAACTCAAGGTGAAGGAAAGCACCAGTTTTGGATCCTAAAGATGAATTTCGGTTTGATTCGCTCGTAACAACGTGCCACTCGAACTGTTTAAATATGGTTGAAAGACAAGTGAGCTAATAACCTCAATACTTGCCTATAAACCAACTGAAAGGAACAAGTGAGCTATCAACATCAAAGGAAATCTCCATATAAACCCTGAATATATTCGATGGAGAGTTATTTATTGTCTTCACTACTCATCATCATCGCAGTCGATTAGTTGTCTTCATCACCATATGAATCGATCGTGAAGGAAGGGTTATTTAAAGTCCGCTGCCATCAATCATGGATGATGAGTTATAATTGAGAACAAGTTGGAGGAGCTGAGAAGAAAAAATGATCATTGTTGCTGTTGGGTAGAGTTTTACTATAAGAACTAAGAACAACCAAGAAAGAAGGAGAAGAATAGCTAATGGAGGAGGAAATGGTGAAGGATAAGTTAGTAATTTAAGTCATATTGACTAATTCAATGTTATTGACCATTTTGGTGGGTCCGGGTGGAAAACTTAACGGTTTGGCCAGTTTATATAAGAGCTCAAAAAACTGGCCGGTTTAATAATTAGGGGTCCAGAAGTTTGTCACTTTCTTAATTTTCCCTAATATTTTACCAAACGTCTAAATGTTTTTTTTCTCACAGCACAACACGTCAACGCACATCAGAAAAGTGTTTTTACAAAAGTCGCATCAATACCAAACTATGCCTAAGGCTGCGTTTGGTTTTTTTTTTTATTTTTTTATTTCCAAAAGCATTTTCAAAACCTATATATGTCAATAATTTTTGAACTATTGTTTGGTAAAAAAAAAATTTAAAGCGCTTTTTATCCAAATCACTTCCAAAATTCCTCAATTTTCAAAAGCTGGGTTGGAGGAGCTTTTAAAAGCTACAAAAGCATAAGCTTTGGTTCCACCAAAATTTAATGCTTGATTTATCTTTTTTATCCCTATTTAATTTTATAAATGACAAAAGTTACCCTTAAATTTATATACAATCAATTTTTTATTTTTTATATTTTGTTCTTTAAATATTATTACTTTTTATTTCCAAACTATTTTATATACCAATTCATTTAATTTGTCAATAATAAAAATAAAAACATATATTAAATATTTATCAGCCCCACCATCCGCTTCGGCTCCCTTGGCTAGGTTACCCATGAGGATCGCTGGTAGGCTAACATGACAACCTGTTCAATTAATGTAATAGTATGTTGTTGGAGCTTATCTTGTTAGGCTTCCAACTAGTTAATGTAATATTCTTTATCTAATAAAAAGAATTTATAAATATTACATAATTATATTATTTTAGTTTGACTTTTTGTTTGAATATATATATATATATATATATTAAAAAGTGACTAAGTAAAATATATTTTTTAACAATCATAATAATAGTGATAATTAGTAAATTTAATATTATTATATATATATTTATATTTAATAGTAAAAGATTAATTATTTTAAACCCAATAAAATTGAATTAAACTATTTTCAGAGATATGTCTGTTTTTGTCATTTGCTACAACAACAATGGTTGAATCTCATATTTTACCAAACACACTTTGATTGTTTTTTAAATCAGGTTTAACTTTAACTAATTTTTTACCAAACGTCTAACAGCTTTTTTCACACAGCACAGCACAACAACGCACAGCAGAAAAGTGCTTTTACAAAAGCTGCAGTAATACCAAATAAGGCTTAGTTTATAGTGGGCTATAAAAAATATCTAAATAAGTCTTCCATTGCATAACTCATTGGAGTGTTGGTGTTTGCATAGGTATAGGTGCAAACATATAAGGCTGAAGTACTAGTGGGTGATTAATTAGACTGAACCACAGTACTTTCCGGTCACGGTTACACATAAAATTTGCAAGGTGTGACACCAGGGGAGGCCCAAAAATTTGAAAATTTATTCTTTTAGACTTAGCAATTTAGGTATTTACATCGTTCTCCTCAATAAGATTGCAAATTTTTTACATTTTTTTATAATTTGTTTTATGAAAAGATTAACAATAAATTAGAATAGTATAAAATTTTATATAAAAACCAAAATTTGACAGAGAGAATAAAAATTATCCAAATATTAATACTCCTTCTGGTCCTGGAAAAGAGATACGTACTATCAGTTTTTTATTTTAGCCTAAAAATATGTCAAACTTAATAATAACTCTTTTCTGGAAACAGAAATAGTATATATAACTGAACATTTTATAATTTGTGTAGTACTTTTTGTTCAAAAACATTAAAAAAGTTTAGACAATCTCCGACCACGATTTTACATGATGGTGGTATCTTTTAATTATCCCCAACTGATAATTCTTGGCTCCGTCACTGCACAGAGACTCTGGGACATGTATCTTCATACTTTCACAAAAGAAGGTATCAAATCGTAATGCACAATATATGTATATGTACAAACAAATAAAAATTTCCATGGGTGCGGGATTCGAATACCGCATTGTACATACTAACTTGGCAGCTGCTGATGTTTTACGCCATTTTTATTGCTTTATATTTTATTTATTTTTGCACTTATATTGCTGTTTGACTGTTTAAGGATTGCCTTTATTTTATGTTCTCCAACACATTTCTGCTGTTAACCCAGCAAATCTCCATTTCAAATAATAGAAAATCCTTAATTAGGGAAAAAACAGGTCAATCAGCATATACCCAATTAAGGATTGCTTTTGTTTCAAATAAATGGATATAAATTAGATACTTACTTTAGTTTTTTTCGCAAAAAGTGGATTGCGTATATAAAAAAACTCTCAGTTTTAACACAATTTCATACAAGTACACATTAATAAACATCTCCATTTCTCATCTGCATTGCAGAGAGATTAAGAAAGAAGAAGAAGGAGACAAGAAGAAGAGAGAAAAAGAAAGACAAAGAGATGGCAGGAGCAAATATGATGGGCTGGGCAATGTTGGTGGTTGTGGTAATGGCCTTGTATGTCGGTAAGGCTGAAGCATGGCCGTGTGCATTCGATTGTGCAAGAGAACATGCAGAAGAGCAAGGTGGGAATTGGTGGGATTACGCAGTCCAATGTACGGGAGAATGCAGAGACCATTCTCCCCCTCGTCTTTCATCAAACACAGACGAAGGTAATATTCAACTAACTCCAAATCCTATATACATATAACGAGTCTTACATTTTCAGCAAGGTTACATAAGGTCGTGAGTTATCAGCATGGTCGTGTTTGGTCCGCATAATTGCTAAATGGTTTTGGGACAAGCGTTTCATTTTTGCTTTTCACTGGACCTTTTCTTTTATGTTAATATAACAATCATATTTTTACCCGATGGGGGGGTATTCCTTCTTGCTTGGGTATTTATTTGTATGCAGTTAGAGCATCACCTCAGTTGGCAAAGGCCCTCGCGCTTTTGGCTCAAGCACCCGAGTTACAACAGGAATTTATGAGGTTTCGATCAGTGTCGCTGTCGATGGTTCCTCATTCGAAGAATCCAATGAAAGAGCGCCTACCTTAACTATGTTTGAACGCATCATAAACTGTGCCGTTTGTAACTAATAGTTGCTCTCCTGCCCTCTTTTGCTTCTAATTCTCTCTTCTTTTTGTTTTCTTCTTCTTCTCGTACTTGTATCACAGTGAAATGATTTTCACATTTCATTTCATTGTATATTAATAAAGAACCCTATATTTTACATTGATGTTTCTCTATTTTCTTTATAACCAGGGTTACTTGGTTTCCCTAAATGGTCTTTTGAAGCCATCTCCAATATGCATGTGAATCCCACTCTGATGCGAACCTTCAATATTGCAGGCCACAGAAGAAACATACGAAGTTTTCCTTTTTGTGAAAAATGCGAAATAGGATACCGCTACTGAAGACAAAATCATGTCAATATATGGTCTCCCAAATTCCCAATGGACAAAATCTCATAAAATTTGCGCGAATAAACTATTCCAAAAGGAGATTTAGTAACTGACGCTATTGGGGACACGGATAGAAAAAAGCATTTTGGTTGATACTATTTTTTTTTTTTTTTTTATTAAAATAAACCGCCTCATGAGGCCAATATATTAGAGATTTGGTTGGTAACCTAGCAACAAGCTGAACATATGATTAGTGTTCGCATCATTGTTAGCTCGATTATTATGCTCGAGATTTATTTATTTATTTTGATTAAAAAGGGTTAAAATTCATTGATAAAAGGGGAAAAGAATACAAGATAAGAACGCCTAGGGGTAGGACTTGGATTGGTTGGTCGGATTAGAAGGCTTGGCCGAGGCAGACTCAAGCTATGAATCTTTTGCCATATTGCCCATGGAACCCATGGAGGCACTGCCCAAGTACGCCCAAGTTATGTTCTTCGGATTTTTCGGGTTAGCCCAAGTTTCACTGGACCTACGAGTTCCTTAATATGATAACAACAAATTTTAGTAATAATAAGTTTTAATTGCTCCATTTGTATCAAATTTCTTAATAACCGAAGATTATTTACAATAATATAAACTTTTTTCGTATTGAATGATTAATGAGATAAATATAATTTATATTTTCATTATTAGATTTGAAGATAATATCTAAAATTACTCTAGATAGATAATAATACCAATTATAAAAATAATTTTATATAACTATGTCATAGTTCTTCGGGTTGTGCGGGTTGCTTGGGTTAAAATTTGTTTGCCCATGCTCACCCAAATTTAACTCGAGGTTATAAAATTTATGCCCAACCTTGCCCAAAGTTTTGAAATACGTTGCCCATATCTGCCCAACGTTCGGGTTGAGTATGCCTAAGAACACCTAAGTGATTCCACGGGTGAGGAAAGATGCAGCACCCAAAAACAAAGAAAACGAACCAAAAGTGTGGCCAATCCAACACCCAATACAAACCAGACAACAAAAAATTATAAACAACAACATAACTTCTGCAAACTAAGAGATACAAAGTCAAGCTACTTATGCTTTCTTGATGCTGATCTTTGGCCTTTACCCAGGTTCTCATCAGGAAGACTGACATTCCATTTAAGCCTTGAACGCTCTTTCTCAGTTTTTTTGCCAGCTTTGTCTTCATAAGCCATGTGATGATTATACTTCTCATATTTTACATCTGACAGCCAAACACTAACATCCCCACACTCTTCGACAATAAATGTATCTTTATCCTGAGTAGAAGGATCATTATCATTGCTCAACAATCTAAATGTGTTATTACAGTAAAAACTCCATATATTAATAGCTTTGAGACTTCACTAAATTATTAATATATGAAGTTTATTAATATAGGGAGGTATACCAAAAGAAATATTTTTTTTTGCTAATTCAAAGTATTAAATGATAATGGGTATGAATGTCTCTCTTAATCATCCAAATGAGCAACAAGTCGTATATGCTTTAACCAAAGAAGAAATCATCGATGGAATTAGAAGAAGCAAAGGGAGATAATCCTGATGATGATAATACGGAAATACCAAAAGTTTCATTTCAAGAAGCTTTAAACATGCTCGACAAGTTGGATTTTTTTTGGATTCAACAAGAAGGTGCCCATAGTAATAAGGTCTTACTCATCCGCAAATCAAAAGTTACATCATTTTCTCAAAAAACTATATATAAGTATTTTATTCTATCTTAAATTTCGATTTAACAAGATCTATAAGTTTCCAATAATGACGATTATATTAATATATGGAGGTAAATTCTTCGTGGCGGGACTAGAAAAATCTATTAATATTAAAATGTGGAGGTTATTACTATTTATAACTGGCCCAAGTTGGGACTATGATTTTTTATTAATTTATAGAGTTTATTAATATATGGAGTATCAACTGTAGTACTCACCTTTGCTGAATTATCACTACTCCTGGCAACGTTGTTGTTCTTGCTTTTTACTACATTCCAATTCTCAGTTGTTTTTGCTTCTGAATTCTACTCCTAATTTCTACTTCTGGTATCCAAACACGCTATAATATTTAGGATTTTATTTCTAAAAAAAATCTTAAAAACGATGCCACATACAAAACTCCCACATTTACCATTAGAGAAGCTCTAAAATTTTCTATTTTTTCATTAACACATACGTGAAATCTTATAAATCACTAATCATGGCCGTGATTTATGCTCACCACACACTCCCAAAGGTTCCATCAAAGGGTCGTGCTATCCCACGTGGCTGCTTATAACTCAGTTGTAAGCTAGCAGGATTTTAACCATTGGATGATAAAACATGACAATTTTTTGCCGTTGATGAAAAGTGTACAGCTGTCTATATCATTAATTGTAAGAAAGCCCTAGAATTTAATTAAGAAAAATTAAAACCATCCCCACATACTCCTATATTTCATTACAAGACCTTTTCCCTAAATTGAAGAAGATGGAGTTCTGTTCCTTTAATGGCGAAGGAGAAAGGCCGAAAAACTTGCCCATTATTGTTGTCGATCATCTCGGTCGAAGTGTTTAAAGATCTGATCCTGTTGTTTTCCTGATATTTCTTTTCTTAACGATCATTGTTTCCTAATTTGATTCTGATAATATTCTCTGTTGTACCTGAATCTCAACGACCTGGTCAAAACAAACACCAAAAAAATCAACCTGGTTTCATTAATTTGGTAAAATCTCAGCTTTAATTCTAATTTTTGATTGGTGATTTGCAGCGTTTTTTCAGTTTTTATCATTCAAAGCATGGGGAAGAACAATTAATCCTGTTAATGGTGCTTCAAAAAAACAAAAATCTTGTTCATGGAGATGTTGGGTTATTATGGACATGAAATTGGCAAATTTGTCAAACAACAGTACAAACTGTTCTTAGAAGAGGAATTATAAGTCCAGTTTTTGATGGAATTTCACAATAAAATCAAAACAGTAGTAGAAATCTAAAAAAAGCTCAACTTAAGAATCTCATTGTATGCTTTCTTTTTCTGGTCAAAGCTAGGATTAATTAGTAAATGTGAAATAAGTGCGAGGATCTATTAAAAGTTGTGATAACTAGTAACAATTGTCACTTTGACAAACAAAGCAAAAAAACGAGAAATCTGGTACATCGGACGGCCACAAACCCGCTAGCTTACAACTGAGATATAAGAAGCCGCACAGGATAGCGTTAGCCTCCATCTAAACAAAAGTATATATATACCCCAAAGTTAAGTCATTTCGTCAAAACTTAAGCGTGGAACATTTTTCTCCGAGCAAGTTGATCTTTTTTAAGAGCCAAGGTATTTAAGCCTCTCAGAACAGCTGACTACTACCTATGACAAATTAAGAGTAGTTACCTCTCCATTTATACAAAATCGGGTTGAAATATTTATTTTGAGAATGGCTTATACTTTTATTTTAGTTTTGCTAAATCCACAAAAATACTACTGAAAGGATAAAATCACTTATAAATCCAATTCTCAACATGTAGAGAACAAAAACCAATTGTTACACAAAACAAAGTCGAGAGCATAACCGATCATGCTGTTCTAATTCATGCAAGAAAAAAGGTCTTTTCAGGTATATTCTAGCTTCCCAGCGACCTCGAGCTAAGCATGCACCTCTTTTTAGCCATACGTCAGTTAGTGTCCCGCGAAAACTAGGAGCCAATCTTCAATTTGTGATTATTTATTTTGAACATAGTTTTGGCCGCTCAACCGAAATATCGCGCCTGGATGTAGCAAGATGGCCTCTCATAAATTTCATACCCGGACATGGATTTTATTTTACAGAAGGTGGATGTCAAATTGGGCCGATACCTTATTCCGTGACGGCGTGACTGTCTTTCAACGTTCCGGTAAATAAATCGAGAAATCGCGACATCTCCGGAAACCGAGAGAGCTCAGATACTGAAAAATACATTCGAGCGGTTTCTTTTGTTTCCTGCACGCAATTTTTTTTTTTTTTTTAACAAAGAACTTGATGTTGATTCAGTTTAGTTGTCTCATCTAGAATTAAGTTTGTGTTTGATCTTTGATTCAAAGCCTAGTTTTTTTTGACAACATCGGTTCCAAAGCCTATTTTTTTCATCTTTATCTACCGTAAACTTTTTTTTTGTCTACCCACGCTAGATTTCTATCTCCACCACAAAAAGTGTAAGAATTGGGATTCGGGAAACATTGGCATGTAGATTTTAAGTTCCAATGAACATCAAATTTATCGTGAAGTGCAGTGCTGCCATGAAATTCTGATTTATCATGAGATCGAGATGTTTCATTTATGAGCGCAAAGAGCATTTTGTCTATAAATACTTTTAGTGTTTGCTATACTTCTCTCATGATGTTCCAAAATCCTAACTCATACAAAGTCTCTTGGTTGTAGATTTCATCCCTCAGAGTATAGAATTTCACCGAGTTTTCACCGAGGTCTAGGGACGGAGGAAAGGGGTGCAAATGGAGTCACTTGCAACCACTAAATTCTAAGTTTCAGGAAAAAATGATTTGGGTTTTGTGAAACTTCTTATGGGTGCAAAAACTGATAGTAAAATTAAAATTTGTATTATTAATGGGTTAAAGTGTTATATATCGGCTATTAACATCAACGAGCATAATTTTTTTGCCGAGATTGGTGTATTCCGAATGGGTTTAAAAATGTGGTCGCAAAAGTGCTAAGTTTTATATACCCGAGCTTTGGCATTATTGCAAATTGTAGCTTATTATATGGATATTTTTCTTTTCTGTTTTATATATGTCTGAAAGAAAATTGTTGACCCCATAGCGTACGAGTCATGGCTCCATACCTGGTCTTCCATTGTGTTGGTTAACCTGGCATGTCCAGGTGTGGATATGCTAGGCTAATTGTGATGGATAAACTCACAACAATTATCACATTTGTTTCTACAAAAAAGAAAACCTTGACAGATCTGACAGTAGTTAGAACATAGAACGGCTTCTCAAGCATTCACGATTAATGTTGTTTTACTTGTAACTCTAAAAAAGTAAATTTTTTACCTTGTTGATCGAGAGAGAAAAAAAATAAACAGAGCTCTTTCGCTTATGGTTCAGTAGCTTTTTCTATCTTTATGATTGGTTTTGGCCTTCTCTATTTGTGGGGGTAAAATACCCGATCGCCACGTGTCAACATCTCAAGGGATGGTTTCATGATAAGGTGATGAGATAGAAGTATCAAATCATACTCTAAAAGGTGATTTCGTCTGAATCGAGATGCCTTCTACAACACTACATGAATGACGCGTGTGAGGAGTGGTCTAATCAACTCAGACGGTCAAGTATAATAAGAAGGAATTCATTTAATGAAGGATCCGAAGAGATGTGGACGAATCTACATCGTATTAGAAGGCTCGGGCGATCTATACTATGACTCGAGGATGGTGCAATACGAGATCCCCCTAGGAGGAGCAGCACGATGACGTATGAAGCGAGATATATCGGAATGAGTGATGTGTTTTGTAGTTGTAGTGGTAAAAAGGTTCGTTGCTCAAACTTGTGAAGGATTTTTTTAGACTTAAATTAAACTCAACAATTCAAATAGGTTATATCAAAAATATAAAGAAATACCGAGACTCTGGATTCCACCATTGACCAATTAATTGATAAACTCTAATCAATATTCATGCAATATTTTTCTTTAAAGTGACTCTAATATTTTCCTCTAAAAGATTTTTTAAGTAATAATTGTAAGCACGAAGCATGAACATCAAAAGTATTAAAACCAAGCATGTCCCATCAAAACACTTCAAAACTACTCAATAAAAACCAATTTTTCTTTTAAATTCTATGCAAATAATCATGTAAAATAATTGCAATAAATAATTAAAATAGAACTATACCACTTTTCATGGAACAATGGCTTCCTCCGTCGCCTCGGCTAAGGGGTTTAGCTCCTCATATTAACCACTTGCTCAAAATACATCTTTGGTGTTCAAAAGTTGATTAAAAGAGTGAAAAGTGCTAAGCAACGGATTCTGTAACTAATATAATTGTTACAGAACCTATTTTTACAGAGAAACTGTTGCGAACTGAAGCTAACTGTTGGAAAAATTGTTACAAAGGGTATAGAATTTGAAAGCTACGGTCACAGTTTCTGCGACTTTCTTTTTCTGCTGTTCTGTGTTCTTCGTCTTCTCCGGCAACAGCAGCGCCAGCAGAAACCCGAGCTTCTTCCAATGATTTTTCTGGCTTCTCTAAGGCTCTAAACTTTCCCCTAATTTGTTCCTCTCCTTTTGTGACTCCTAGCAACCCTTTTTATATCCAACAAAATCCCTAAAACTCGATTTAATTCCTTCTTTTCTTCGGCAGAAAGTCTCGGACTTCTCCACTTTCCAAACACCTCTCTACGCGTTTCTAAGCCGTACAGGTCATTCCAGTCCCTCTATTAGATTGATACGAATCTCTGGAAAGGTTATCCTGCTTTAAATCTCCCGAAACTGTCAAATACAATCAACAGAAATTCCGAAACTTTTTCCTCCCCTGATTCACCAAGATGTACATGGAAAATGGTTTTTCTTCGACTCAAAGCCAACTACCAACCCTGTTTTAGTATAACAGGCCCAAACGAACTTAGTCCAATGCAAATCCACGAGAAAATCTCGTTCAAATCGAACTCAGAGAAGTTCGGCCTTTGTAATTCTTTTCCCGCCCTTTTTCGTTTTGGAAAGTTGAAAAGAAATGTGACCTCCCCCTATCCAGTCCCGGTCTGTGCTTAGCAGCTGCTTGGAAATGGGTTACCCCTTATCCAAAATGAGAGTCCGAATAGCAAATGTCCTCCCAGGATCCTTTAGCAACTTTTCGAGCCAATTTTTCCGCAAAAGCCTATTTCTCCAAAAACACCTACAAAGAGATAAAACACCATAATAAGTACAAAAATGGGTACTAACAATATACACAATAGAGATGAAAATAGACACATAAATGCGTCTATTAATGAGAACCGAGCAGGGCATCACGAGGGATAATATAGAGCTCATCCGAAGTAATGAGAAGATGTAGGATAGCTCCACCAACTCGGCGAGATCAGGCCTCCACGAGTCTAGTTTTCCTATAAATACCTGTCCATATAGAAGGAAATGGGCATGTAATGTTAGATGGTCTTTCTACAGAGAATTCCAGAGAGAGACTTAGAGAAAGAGAGAGTGAGAAATCTAAGTGATATTTGTAACTCTTTCAAGGGTAAGACCTTAATCAATACAGAAAACAACTTCTTTCCCGTGGATGTAGGTCTTAGTGGACGAACCACATTATATGCGTGTGTCAATCTTTACTTTCATGTTCTTTACATCTCGCTTATCTTTGAATCTTGAATGTTAGTAGTTTTATAGCCTTTAGATCTACTTGGGTGTAGCCATCAGAAAAGATGCAGTTACATTTTGGCGTTAGAAACATGGAGGTATGAAGATCCAATCTACCTCGCTAGTAACAGCTCTATAGTTTTTTCATAATCTCTCTAAGAGAAGTGGTTTTCATACCACTGTGTAGTATTCTGTAAAATTCACGAGTAGATCTCGGACGCAACATGATCCATACGATCAGTGAAGTCCTGAAGAACCTCAGAATCATCAGATCTACATCTTTTTCATTTGATTTTCTTTAAGATTTTCGTTCTTTTAAGATTTCTTGTACCTTCCTCAAGATGCTCAGGAAAGTTGAAGGTCGGAGTGAAGGTGAAACTTTAAACACTTCAAAACAGCACTCAAACGATCTCCTCCATGAAAGGGATGGGAAGAATTTTAAGGCAGTAAACTTCATAAGAGAAAATATCATCTTATGAAAGTTGAAAAGACGAGTTATTCATGATGTTTTCATCTTTTAAGAAACTCAAGACAATCCACAATCTTCTTCTTAGAAATCTAACTCTAAGTCAAGGGGAAAGGTCCATGAGTACATAATCATTCATCAAACTCAAAGTTTGTTCAAAATCAAAAGTTTAAAGATGTTGAGAAATGTTTCCTAAAAAAGGAAAACGTGCTCAATCGTCATAACTTGGTATTTCCCCAGTAAAGGTATGGCGTGTAGAAGGAGGTAGTTTTCTTGAAAAAAGAGACAAACAAAACACCTTTTTTCCATCACTAAAACTTTATGCAAGTGGGGAATGTTTTGACATCTTCATATGTCTCCAAAATTTACTGAAAAGTCTTCCTGTACTAAACTATGACTTAGTAATTGCACACCTGCAAATTTAGGGTCCCACTTTTCTGAAAGGAAAGACAAATTAAGTATTATTGCATATATCGCAGGTAAGGCGATGGTTATGAGACGATCTTCTCGCACGAGCCAAGGTGAAACTGGTGGAGCCCAACCTGAAGGACTATACGAAATGGAGATAGGAGAGACTATGCACAACGGTGTACTCCTAGGAGAGGGACAGCCTGATAACCAATATCGGGAAGGGTTAACAGAAAACTCTAGCTTTGACGAAGAGGGAAGTCCCTTCGAAGGACAGGGCGATATTCATCTAACTCAACCAGGAGGGTTGAATCGTTTGCCAAGGCAAACGGTAAACAACGGGGAAAGAATGATGACACTTCTAACCTCGGGGACACCGCTGCAACTCTTGCAGCCATCATGGAAGTGCAAATGGCGCAGGATAAAAGAATGAAAAAGCTATAACGACGTAACAAAAGGCTAGAACGGAAGAATTGTAAGCTAAGACATAAAGAAAATAAAAAAGTACCACTCCCTATCATAGAGGAGACCCCCGAGGAGGAGAATCCTTTTGAGAACTTGCAGGACGACGAGCAAGTCCACATCCCTGACACCCCGAATGAGGAGACATAGGATCGCTTTCCTAAGGGAAGCCGAGGAGTCCCAAACGAGGAGGAGAGTCCGTCTGATATCGATCCCAAGCATAGACGATAAAAGAAGAAATAAGACAAAACTAAAACCAACTGCGTGGCCGAGAACCACGCAGTCATAAATCCTAAGCGAGGGGAAACGTCAAAGTCAACTCGCTCCAAGATAGTATCGTATGTCGAACAATCGGACGAGGACTCAGGGCGATAGGGATATCGCAAACAAGAAGCTCCCTTCTCGCCCGAAAGAACACAATGGCGAAGGAAGAAAGATGAAACAAGGCACATTGACGATCAATTACAAGCCCGACTATGCCTACTCGAAGCGATGTGTAGGGAGGCTACAAGGAGACAAGGAGGCCAAAAGTTGGCAGAAGTAATGCAGGAGGCAGGACAGTCCCCCCTAGCAGGGAGCCTATTGGCTCAACCATTTCCAAGGAAGTGCTCACTCCCAACATTCGCATCTCCCTTCAGCAGAACCGGTGATGCAATTGAGCATCTAAGGTCTTACCGCATGACCTTGACATAATGGAGTCATTACGATGTCGTGATGTGTAAGTTTTTCCAGCAAGCCTTAAAGATGATGCCCTATTGTGGTTCAATAATTTGCCAAAAGGGTCGGTTAAGTCATTCGACCACCTATCTGAGCTGTTTTTGGAGGCATACATGCATAACAGCCAAGTCAAACCAGAGATCGACATGCTATTCCAATTAGCTCGATGACCAAACGAGTCTCTCCGCTCTCTTGTAACTCGCTGGAGAAAATTGTGTGCCGAGATCGGAAGAGTCCCAGAGGCCTATGCGATATTGGGTTTCAAAATCAGTCTCTGGAAGACAGATCCCATATTCATCCGCATGTACGAAACCATGCCCCCATGCCTAGGGAAATTGAGAGGGATTCAAGAGGACTACATATCCCTTTAAGAACTCCAAGACGGGACCTATGGAAAATTGGTCATAGGAAACAGTAGAGGCGCAAATGTGGTAGAACCACAGAACCCTCAGGCACAAGTCCGAGGAGCAGGACGACCCAACAATGGATCCACGCAGTTCGATAAACATCGAAGTTGAGGATGGAAATGACAAGACCAAGCCCAACAAAAGAAGGTAAAATTTGTAGACCCAGTCTACAAAAAGCTAAACACTCCTATATCCGAGATATTCAAGAAGATCGACGAAAAGTGTAAGATCACTTACCCATGGAACAGAGGACAGCAGCCCGAGCGCGCTTAAAACAGAACAGATTTTCGTGAGTTCCGCCAGTTCTATAGCCACAGAACAGACTCGTGCAGAGATCTGAAGAAAATGGTGTAAGACATGATTGATGAGGGAAAACTCTAGGAGTACATCACGCAACCAGCGATCCAACCAGTGGTAGGACCACCCGTACATCGCGTGGAAATTTCTCGTGAGGCATAATATTTGGGATGCAACACGATATCACACTCGGTTATAATTGCTCCCATACTAGAAGGGAGCATCAAAGGGCGAATTCACAAGCGAAACTTCGAAGGTGACGAAGTTTTCAGTGTGGAAAAGGAACTACCATGGGCAATGCCTAAGATATTGATCGACGGAGGAAGTTCTGTCGAAATCCTGTTTTACGAAACATTCAAACAAATGGGTCTAAGAGACGAATGCTTAATACCATATACATATAATATATTTGGCTTCAATGGCTCGTCAAACCGCCCAAGAGGTGAGGTAACTCTAGAGATCCGAGTAGGAAAAATCCTCACCTTAACCACATTCTGTGTAGTGGACGTACTTTCACCATAAACAGCAATTGTCGGGCGATCCTGGGTCCATGGGATCAAAGGAGTCGCGTCAAATTATCACCAGAGACTAAGGTTTCCAATCCCCGATGGGATCACGGAGATCATCGGAGACTCAGGCGAAGCAAAGTACTGCTATAACATGGGCGTACAAAATGGCTAGAATAGAGTGAACTCCCCTAAGGCGAAGAAGATAAGAGCCAAAAGTTCCAGGAGTCAAGAAGAAATCGACGCTTACATAGCAGAAACAAATGAAGCAAGGTGCTCGGACAATGTGCCTACCTCAGACTCACCCATGGAGCCCTTATAGCAATTACAGAACCTCTCCGAAGTGGGAGAGCTTAGGTCAAACTTCTCAGCCTCGGAACCTACAAAGGAGGTAAACATCAGAACACCCGAAAGCCCGGGTATGGTTAAGATCGGAACACTCCTCGATAAAGAGGAATAAAAAAAGTTGGTGCGAGTATTGAAAGAATATTCTGATATTTTTGCATGGCGCATGGAGGACATGCCTGGGATAGATCCCGAGGTGTGTTGCCATCACCTAAAGATTAACCCAAAGCATAAGCCCGTGAGGCAAAAGATGCGAAAGGTGGCACCAGAGTATCACGAAGCAATTCAAAGCGAACTAAAAAAGATGGAGGCATCAGGTGTCATCCGAGAGGTACAATACCCGATATGGATATCTAACATGGTGATAGTTCCAAACAAAAATGGAGGAGTGCGAATCTGTATCGATTTCAGTGATCTTAATAAAAGCCTGCCCGAAGGACAGCTTTCCACTCCCCAATATTGATCAACTCGTAGAAGAAACATCAGGATACAAATTGTTATCCCTGATGGACGGATATTCGGGTTATAACCAAATCCCGCTCGCCGAGGAAGATCAAGAGCATACCGCCTTCTTCACTCCCCGAGGTTTATACTGTTATACTAAGATGCCATTCGGACTAAAAAACGCTGGCGCGACCTACCAAAGAATGGTATAAAAAATGTTTGACAATTGGATGCACAAAACCCTAGAGGTATATGTGGACGACATGCTCGTTAAGAGCAAACTCCCACAGGACCATGTTAATGATCTCAAAGAAATTTTCGAACAAATGAGGAAATTTAAAATGAAAATCAACCCGGCGAAATGTGCTATTGGGGTAACCTCAGGAAAATTCTTGGGATACTTGGTCACTAAACGAGGCATCGAGTTTGATCCGGCCGAGGGTCAAGCCATACTAGAAATTCCCTCGCCTGCAACAGCTAATGACGTGCAGAGACTAAATGGTCGGTTAGCAGCCCTGGGAAGGTTTATAGCTAGATTGTCCGACAAATGTAAGGACTTCTTCAATACCTTGAAAAAGGGCGAAAAGTTCTCATGGAGCGCTGAATGCGAAGAAGCTTTCCAAAAGATCAAAGAACATCTGGCCACCTTGCGATCCCACAGAAGCCCGATCCCGGTAAAAAACTTTACATCTACTTATCGGCGACTAACACTTCGATCAGTGCGGTACTAACTCGCATAGACAAAGAGGTGGAAAAACCTATTTACTTCATAAGTAAAACTCTTACATCCGCAGAGAAGAACTACTCTAAGATCGAGAAAATCATACTGTCATTGGTCTATGCGACGCAAAAGTTGTGAACATATTTCCATGCACACATTGTGACAGTCATTACAAAAGCTCCAATAGAATCTGTCCTGGACCATGCCGATAGAGCAGGAAGAATCTCCAAATGGGGGGCCCAAATAAAACAGTTTGGTGTAAAGTATCAAGCTCAAAATTCAATAAAAACACAAGTCGTGGCGGACTTCTTATCCGACTTTCCTCTAGACAATGCCGATGAGATTGAGGAAATTCCGGGAATGGAGGACGAGCTAGAAGATCCACCCGAGCTGCTTCGCTCGGAAAACCCAAGACGATGGGAAGTCTTTGTAGACAGGTCATGTAATTAGGAAGGATCTGGCATCGGAATGGTCTTTACGACTCCGACAGGCCGCGGGATCGTTTATAGTCTAAGGCTAGAATTCCCCGCTACTAATAACATAACTGAGTACGAGGAAGTCATACATGCTCTCTGAGTAATAATTGCACTTGGCATCGACAAAGTGAGACTCACGAGTGGCTCGCAGCTTATCGTCCGACAGATAGATGGGATATATCAATCCTCCGATGCATGTTTGCAGTGATACCTCCAACTCGCCAAACATTATATCGGGCAGCTACCTAACATCACTTTCAGACACCTAAACAGGAAAAACAATAGGCATACAGATTCTTTAGCTTTCCTTGCCTCCATGACAACAGATCCGGAGGTTACAACTGTAAGAATCGAGAGGGTCATGCTTCCCTCCACACCAATAGAAGGAGATATGGAAATTCTTAATGTGGGCACAACAATCAAAGAAGAAGCTTTGCCCGAGGACGATTGGAAAACCCCGATCATGAAATACCTATCCAAAGGCGATCTCCCAAGCGATCAGAAACTCGCACACAAAGTCATATCACGATCAGGAAACTACAACCTTAGGGAGGGCGTACTGTATCGGCAGTCATACTTGGGACCCTTATTCAGAAGCCTTTCCTTTGCTGAAGGCCAAGAAATATTAAAACAAATACATTATGGTTACGCAGGAAACCATAGTGGGGGAAGATCCCTAGCTCACAAAGCCAGATTACAAGGATATTTCTTTCCTCGCATAAACGAGGACTCGAAGCAGATGGAGAAATTATGTTTAGAATGCCAAAAATTAGGTAAGAGAAGGCATGCACCTTCAATGGATTTAAAGTATGTACTAAGCCCTTAGCCATTCGACAAGTGGGGAGTCGACATCATTTGACCCCTACGAGCTGGTACAGGGCAACGAAAATACTTAATCGTGGCCACAGATTACTTTACCAAATGGGTAGAAGCCTCATCCCTCAGGCACATCAGAAACAACGATGTCTTTAAATTCCTCTTTGAGCACATCATATGTCGCTTCGGTATCCAAGCCTCCATCGTATAAGATAACGGGGCCCAACTCCAAGGGAAAAATATTGATCTCCTCTTTAACTGCTTCAAGATCAGGAAGAATAAATCCACACCCATCTACCCCGAGAGTAATGGTCAGGCAAAGGCCACTAACAAAACCATCGCCGACATGCTCAAAAAGAAGCTGGATGGACATGGGGCCAGCTGGTGTGAGCAATTACACAATGTTCTATGGGCCTATCGGACCACTCGAATAGAAACAATAGGGATGACCCCCTTCGCTCTCACCTATGGCACGGAAGCGATCGTACCAACTGAAGCGATGATCCCAACAACTAAGACCGAGGCTTGGATAAAGAACCTAACCTCGGACATGATACTCGCTAAGCTAGATGATCTCAAGGAAAACCGAGAAATAGCTCTTCAAAGAATAGAAAATTACCATCGAAGGTTAGCCCGAGAATACAACAAACGTGTTCATCAGAGGCAATTTAGCCCAGGCGAAAAAGTCTGGCGTGAGATCCCGCCATACCAGCACGAGTTGGGAAAATTTACACCCATATGGGAAGGCCCCCTCACAGTCATCGCCAAGGCAGGCGATTGAGCATACAGGTTGCTCAAACTTAATGGAGAAGAATTAGAACGCCCATGGAATATTAAGTACCTCAAGCAATACAATGCTTACACAACTTTTCTCTTAGAAGGACAAATTATGAAAATATGGTTTGAATCCCTACTTGTAAAAGGTCATGAAACCTTATCTGAATGTACTAAGGGATTATAAACCCTCTTTTGAGAAAAATAAAATTCCTCCTTTTGCTCACTTATGATTTATTTACTTTGATCGTTTTTTCTTTTTATTATCTATTTGTCTGTCTCTTCGTTTAATTATGATTTTCTATGTCAAATTTTTTCCTTTAATCCTTTCTTCATTTTTTGCACTTGCATGTAGAATAATCATTCCATATTTGCATCATAATCAAAGCCCATCAAGACCATGGCACAGTGCTAGCCACACCTTCCATTCTACAATGAATGATGTGGGTAAAATACCTAAGCTGCCCAAGAGGGATACAGACCTAAGGAAATGCCATCTAGCTGAGTGAAGCAAGATGAAGCGGGGGACACCCTAAGCTACCTAAGACGGATGATGTCCTGCCATAACAAGAAATATCCAGAATCAAGATATACCTTTTGCTAAGGAAAGAATCACTTGACCGAGATATCGCCTCCAAGCAATGGTTTAAAAAAACGAGTGACTCAAATACCTGATCACTTAACCCAGGGGCAAGTGTAACCAAAACTGGACACTATTAAAGAATCTAGCCCATGAAGGCATAAGACTAAGGCGAGAAAGGAAATATGCCTTACTCAAGGCCCAACACCGTAAGAGATGCCCTGTCCAATTAAGGAACTGATCACTCCTTGGCTTTGTCACCCATGGTTGGACCAATAGTACGCACAAAAACTCCCTCAGAGCTACCAAAATAAACGCATCATGTGATATAATTTAACAAGATAAATTATCATCCATATAAACAACTACTTCAAAAGAAAGTATTCATTTCCTCCCACATATGAGGACTTACCAAACAATGATTAGCAAAATAATGCCTCCAACACAGAAGAGGACTTGGTTAGCATACTGACTAATCAAACCAATTAAACATTTCCTCGCAAGGAGCATGGGGACTTACCAACCAAATAGTGTTTTTAAACATCACCTCGAAAACAGCACGAGGGTTAAGCACAAAATGAAGAAAATAAAGAGTTCTTAAAAAGCACGGCTTACACGAGCAAGAAAATTGACGAACTTAAGCATGTCCATCGCCAGAACCACCCTGATAAGTATCCATCCGATCCTCGCCCTAGGAAACATCAGGAGCAACTTGCTCGGGCTCGGGCTCAACAGGTTAAGGCGAAATCACAACATTGGCAGTAGCTGCAGCAACTCTTTGACGCTCACGAAGAATGGCAGCCTTGCATGCATTTGTCATCTTGACCTTGTACTCAGCATGAAGATTGCTCATCTTCTTATGATTATCAGTGCGTTCAGCCTCCAATTCTTCTTCATGACGATTCACCAAGTCATTAAGCTCATCATCAAGATTTTTCTTTGCTCCCTTTACTTCCTCCAACTGCCTCTCCAACTCTGCATTGCGCTTACGAGCCTCTGTAATATAAGCAAATGGAGACAGTTAATCTGAAGGAAATTTCACAAGGAATGAAATATATAAAATCAAAAGTTGCTAATAGGCAACCTTCATGTTCAACTAAAACAGAAGCTAAGGTCTGTTACACTTGGAATTTCTGATTATCTAAAGCACTAATCTGTGCTTCAATAGGTGTTCTAGCAGCATCACCGGCCGGGCATGATAACATATGTCTATCGCGCTCCTTATCGAGTTGGACAAATTCTCGCTTGAGAATTTGGTAGTACATCCCAAGTAAATCACTATGGGATTGATAACTTTTCCTAGAATCTAGAAACTAAAAAGTAGGTCATTTAAATTTTTAAGAAGAATTAATATGGGTAGAATTGGGAAGATTTTACTCTCTCTGATATTTCTTAATCTCCGTGAAAAATTCTACAACGTCAAGTAAATCGGAACGGAGGGAGTAGTAAAGTATTAATACATACCGCCTGCACAAGCTGCTGCTGAGAGGACCTGTCCAAGAAAGACAAGATATGAGCTTGCTCGTCCTCGTTCAACCGAGCATATTGATCCGATCATAACATTGCCATCGCTTCGGATCCTCCACCAAAAACGGTGCGAGACGATCTAAAAGGAACTGCTGGAGCAGTAGGAAAGCCTCCAGTAAAAGCACTTGGTACGCCAGTTCCCACACCATCACCACTTTGAACAACACCAACACCACTACCTCCAATCTGCACACCTCCATCGGAGGGAACACCCTTATCAGCGAGATTACTCGCCTGGGGCACCCCCATCTCCGATATGGTAACAGTGCCATCGACATTGGCAGGTTCATGTAATAATGCTTGATCCACATCATCAATAAATCCATCACAAAGGTCCATCATCTCATTCTCACCAAAAAGAGCACCAATATCAACATCCAAAGCCTGTTTGGCAACCTCCACATGAATAGTAGATGGGACAGAACCATCAGTAACCCTCATCGTCTGTCAAAAAATGACAACAAATTCTAAGGCATAAAATAGGGGCAAGGTATATATACGTTAAAATATTAAGACAATATTTTCTACCTTAGCATCCTCAATAGCTCGGGTGGCTTGCGATGGACGCCTATGAGGAATAACCTACCTAAGCTCCCACGGCCTATAAGGCGGCAGATAATTATGCATCTCGATAAGCTCCAGAAGAACATTTCCAAGATCGTCCCAGCCATAAATATAAGGACCCACAACACGAAGAGGGACTAAGAACCACTTTGGGTCGTACGTCTTACGAAGGGTGAAATTGCTGGGATTATGAGGATCCAAATCGGACATGAGCAAGGGACCCTTCAGAGTTTCGCGAGACCTGGAGATGCCCACCCCAAAGCCATCAAACTTATCGGACTGCTGACACCAGGAGTTCTCCACGAAGTTCTGGGGAGAATACAAATCCCTTTGAGAAGGAACAAACTGATTCATTTTATGATCAGTAACCTTACCTTTATATCGCCCAGCACTTTCTCGGACGATTCGGTAAAAGTTACCATTTGGATGAAAGATGGCTCTCTAAGGATCGAGCAGGCAGAGTACCTCGTACTTGAAAGAATCCAGCGGGCAGTACAAAGGAAGACGAAGCCCAGCATCTAGATGCCCCACCGTCACGATTATCTCGTTGGGACCACAAGGGTTATTCTCTAGAATCTCCTTGGCCAAAACACCGGCATTATCCTCTGGGAAGGAAAAAGTGACTTGAAACATCTGAAGACCATGCTTAGCCTTCACCATCTCTAAATATGCAGCATCAGACATGTCGGAAGAACGACTGGTGCTCGGAGTTCTCGCAGGTCTCTTCTCAGCACTACAAAGTGTGAACAGAAGAAAAGAATCAGAACTTATACTGATAAAAAAAAAATCCCATCAAGAAAAAGACGGAGACGACAATGGCGATCCCTAAGGAACTTTATAGTTAAAAAACAATGGCGAGAATCATTGATTAAAGTAACCTTACAAAGGAAAAAGAAGGAAAAAGAAAGCCCTTACCGTCTCAAAGCACGAGATGGAGAATCCCTCCCAGACATGATGACTTTCTTTATAGCAGACAAGGAGTTAAGAAGGAACAGCAAAAGACAGAGAAAAAAAATAACAAAAGTTCTGAACTCTGTAAAAAAGGGGGAAGAAAATAAAAACATGTTTTCTCTATCCTAGGACTAGGAAGATTATATAGGAGATATAACTTCTTAGACAGCGAACCGGCGTCCCCACTTAACAGATGAAAAACACATTAAAGGCGATAACGTGGCAATAACTCCAGACGTGGCTAAAAACAAGGGGCGGTTACGAAGGTTTCTCCCCATCGTGCCCTTGGTAAGATACAAAGAAAAGGAGAAAATTGTGAGGGTAAAATACCCGATCTCCACGTGTCAACATCTCAAGGGATGGTTTCATGATAAGGTGATGAGATAGAAGTATCGAATCATACTCTAAAAGGTGATTTCGTCTGAATCGAGAAGCCTCCTACAACATTACATGAATGACTCATTTGAGGAGTGGTCTAATCAACTCAGACGGTCAATTCTAAAAAGAAGGAATGCATTTAATGAAGGATCAGAAGAGACATGAACGAATCTACATCGTATCAGAAGGCTCGAGCGATCTATACTATGAATCGAGGATGGTGCAATACCAGATCCCCCTAGGAATAGCAACACGATGACGTATGAAGCGATATAACTCGGAAGGAGAACCGAGCATGGCATCACGGGGGATAGTATAGAGATCGTCCGAATTAATGAGAAGATGTACGATAGCTCCACCAACTCGGCGAGATCAGTCCTCCACGAGTCTAGTTTTCCTATAAATACCAGTCCATGTAAAAGGA
>JAJJMB010010087.1:2164438-2327311 GCA_023531105.1 Papaver atlanticum | reverse complement strand
CCTCCACGAGTCTAGTTTTCCTATAAATACCAGTCCATGTAAAAGGAAATGGGCATGTAATATTAGATGGTCTTTCTACAGATAATTCCAGAGAGAGACTTAGAGAAAGAGAGAGTGAGAAATCTAAGTGATATTTGTAACTCTTTCAAGGGTAAGACCTTAATCAATAAAGAAAACAACTTCCTTCCCGTGGATGTAGGTCTTCATGGCCAAACCACGTTATATGCTTGTGTCAATCTTTACTTTCATGTTCTTTACATCTCACTTATCTTTGAATCTTTAATGTTAGTAGCTTTATAGCCTTTAGATCTACTTGGGTGTAGCCATCAGAAAAGATGCAGTTACACTATTTATTACATTTAATTTATATCTATGCTATCCTCTCATAGACTCACAGTACAGTAGTGTATATAATACATATTGTACGGGATTACATATTCATCATTATTCCATGGTTAATTGAGGCATCATGCAACACTTTTCCATTTAGATAGGAACTCATGTGGTTCGAACATCCCAACTTTATGAAGCTCTTTGCCGAATGGTGGGCATCATTCCACTCACAGGATCCCCCAGTTTTACTATTTTGAACAAACTGCAAGCTTTGAAAATTAAGCTCAAAGAATGGAACAAAAATGTCTTTGGTAAAATTCAACCAAAAATCCAAGAATGTCTTCACTATAGCGGAGCTGGATCGTTCAGATGATGATTTTGGGGTCTCTTCCTTCACCTAAATTCTCGCGGAGGGATAATGCTAACATAAGTTATAAAGATCTCAATAAGAAACAAGCAATATCATGGAAGAAAAAGTTAGGTAACAATTGAAAAGTCTCTCTCCTCAAATCAAAAAGCCCGGTCTTATTTGAAAAGTTTATCTCGAAAAAGCTTTCAATAGGGTGAGCGAGCTGGGTTTTGTTTTTAATCTTTTCTTCGCGAGAAGGGTTTTCAGCCAAAGTGGATTAGTTGGATAAGATTTTGCTATGGCTCCCCCACCTTCTCAATCCTCATCAACATCACACATTTGAAACTTCTCCACTTCTCGGGGACTCCGACAAGCGGATCTACTATCACTTTTTTTTTTTTTGTGCTAGCCATGGAATGACTATCCAAGACAATAAATAATGCTGAACACATTTGCTTACTTAAAAGATTCTTGAATTAACATGGTGAAACAACCATCTCCCACTTACACTACGCAAATTACTCGGTATTTTTTCTTAATCCCTTTTGGGATGAGTTTTGAAGCGAAAAAAATAAGTTGCATTGAAAAGATTAGACCATTACATGAGTTTGATCTTCACATAATTGTGCTCTTATCTCAACAGGAAAGGTGCTAGGCCACGTAATAGTTAAAGCATTCTCTCTATCTAACTTGGAGAGAATGTCAGCAACTTTATTACCCTCTTTAGGAATGTAAGAACATTTCCAAGAGTTAAAACTACGAAACAAAACTTGAATGTCTTTTATCATATTGAATAATTGCCAATCAACTGAGGCATTGTTATTAACTGCTTCCACCACTCTCTTTGCATCAAGTTCAAAATGCACTCTATCCAGCTTTAACCTTTTATCCCAATTCACAGCTTCCCGCAAACCCATACATTCTGCTTGCTCTGCATTTCGTATTCCCGTCAGATAGATACACCTTGCGGCTTGCTGAGCACCTGCAAAATTTCGTATTATTAGACCAATCCCACCATTATTTTTAGAGTTTAAGAATGAACCATCTACATTAATAGAAACAACATCCACAGGGGGAGGGGACCAATGCACATTGCTACGCAGACTCTGGTGGCAGTGTTATGAGTCATTCTTCTTTGTGCTAAGTGATCATTGATAAAGATGCGACATTTTAAAATAGTTCTTTCAGGGTTAGGGTTAACATTCTGAAAGACTTTGTCACATCTATCTTTCCATAAGCACCACGCAATGATAGACCTTTTACAGATTTCATCTGTCGAAATCTTTCTTTCATGGAAACCATCAAACCAACTTTTTATCCAATCCGAGAAGGAAGTAGAGTGAGATGAAGAGAAACCAGCGATAGAGAACCAAACTGCTCTTGCTAGATTGCAATCCCTAAGAACATGTGCTGGAGTTTCTTGATGTTGTTCACAGAAAGGACAGACAGGTACAGTTCCAGGAATTCTCATGCTAAGAATATCTCTTGTAGATAGAAGAGTTGAAACAACTTTCCACAAGAATTGACGGATCCTGGGAACCAGTGGCAGTTTCCACAATGTCTTATAGATTTTTATCAGTCTTGGCCCAACGGATTCTGACATATTCTGTTCTTCATACATCTTCCTGTATGTAGATTTCACCGAGAAAACACCATTTTTTTCATGCAACCAGACTAATATGTCTTCCTGAGAGGTGTAAATCTGGATACCGGAGATGAGCCTGACAATATTGGGTTCAAATAACTCTTCCAAAATGTTGAAATTCCAAGTCCTGTTGTGACAATAATGTCTGAGAAAAGAGAAGAATAAACCAGGTCCAATAATGGATGCTCCCCATGATGAAAAGGATGAGGTCCTGCAAGAAGAATTAAGTATTCATTATCTGGATTAAAACCAAACAGACAAATAATAGATATGTTTAGAACATAAAAAATTCAAAAACGCAAAGAAAGAATGAAAAAAACCAGAATAGAGAGAAGAAACTAGAAGAAATTGAAAACTGAAACAGAACTTAAAAAATGAAAATAGACAAAGTAGAATAACCAAAAGGGTTATAGAATGAAAGCATAATGAAGATTAAAGATTAATCATGGAGATCAGAAAGTAAGATGAAGAAGAGAATCTCATGACAAAAAATCCATTGAAAGAAAACACTTGTAACATCGATTTCATGTGCTTGTTTCAGTGTTGGAACAAACAAATAACACTGGATTTTTTGTTTTTGTTTTTGAAATCTTGTTTCACATGTTCAATTTTCACTGATAATAATATAATATGCAAGTGCAGTTGGTTTCGATGGGCAGAGAAATTGAAGGAAAAGATTAAATATCTATTTTCTATGACAGAGATAAAAGGGATATGGAAGGGGCTTATCCAAAACAAACGTTTTTGGGATGAGCTTTGCAATCTCATGAGACTGCTAAAATATATTGATGCAGTTTCAGGGCTTCGAGTAAATCAACCTAAGACAAATCTTATCAAGGTGGGGGTTGTCCTAGAGATCAACCAGTGGGCCGCGAATCTAGGATGCCTCACTGAAGATCTTCCTTTCTCATATCTAAGAATGCCCTTTGGAACATAATCCAATTCAATATCACAGTGGGATCCTGTTGTAGAAGCGTTTGAATGCAAGTCAAGTGCTTGGAAAAAAAAGTCTACTTACCCAGGCCGGTCGACTGGTGCTAGTTAAAGCAGTCCTCCCTGGTATCGTAATCTTCTACTTTTCCATATATCAGCGCCAGTTTCAGTCTTCAAGGTACTTAAAAGGTTGATGCCTAACATTATTTGGGATGGTGGTGGGAAGAAACCTCACCTAGTCAAATGGGAACAACTGTTCTTATCCATTGAAGAAGGGGGTTCGGGCATTAAAAATCTCAGGCTTATGAATCAAGCTTTACTCGCGAAGTGGGGATGGAGATTTGGGATAGTTCTGAGTCATTATGGCATTCGATCATCACTTCTAATTATGGAACTTACAAGTCATTATGGGCACCTGAAATTCGGTCTACTTATGTTTGGAAGCACATAGCTATGCAATCCCAGCTGGTAATATCTGGTTCTACCCTTTACATTGGCAATGGAGAAACTATCTGTTTCTGGTTAGACGTATGGTTAAGGGAGTGAAGCTTCTAATTCAGGTCTCCTACTTTATTTCGGGTCGCAAATTTCAAACAAGGTTCCCTCAAGGATCACATCTCTCACGATGGTCTAAGCTTGTACTTCAATCTCAAGAGAAACCTCAAGGAGGTTGAAGTGTTGCAATTGATCTCTCTATTGGATATATTGCCAACTGTTCCTACATCCCTATCTAATGTCCCAGACTCGAGATCCTGGCCCTTCTCAAGTTCCGACTCATGCACAGTGAAGTCAGTATACAAACTCTTATACACTCCGCCTGCAACATCACACTTCCCATACAAACACATATAAAATCCCTACTAACACCCCAAACTAAGTGTTTTCTATTGGTGTGCTTCCCTTGACAAAATCTCCACACAAGATTCTTTGCATCCTCGCAACTACAAGATAGCTAGCAGATGCCCAATGTACCTAAACAACTTCGAATCCACCGCCCACTTGCTTATCAGATGCCTATTCGCGACCACATATGAAACTCTCTTACGCCATCATACTATGTCTGGATCCACCCAACATCCATCTTGGGGATGGCCAAAAGCTGGTCTTCACGAAACATCCAGGGTCCGAAAAAGAACATATAGGATTTATTACCAGCAGCTATACTCGGAGGATATGAAAAGAACGTAATCGAAGAACCTTTCAAGGCCTTAATCGATCTCCATCTCAGGTTATCATAGAAGTAAAGGCTAGCCTTTTAGCTTGGAGTTCTGCCTTTCGAAGATAATTCAATTTTACTCCAGACTGGTGCATCCCCTCATGGGAAAGTACTTTTCATTAACTAGTTTTCGTTGAAGGAATTTAGACATTCTCTGGATTTCTTTTCAGCTCTAATCTAGCTTGCATCCTTTTTGTCTCTCTTGTATATTTGTATGCTTACTCTTTTCTTTGCAATAAAATCATTTCTCTCGATCAAAGGCAGCAACCGACAAAATCCAAAAGCCAAACCTAACAATCAATTGAGCATTCAGAATCAGAGTTCACAGAGCATTAAAGTTTTCGGGTTATGCTTCAAAAGAAGAAAACTTTACGCCGCGAGACCCGAATCTAATGGCCATAATTTTTAGAGGAGGAATATGATATCCAATAGGGCCGGCCCAGCTGGGACTGCATATAAATGCAGATAAATAGCGACCTCTATAACTTGAGACCAATTGAGATCACCATAATGGATGTCATTTCTCCGACATGTCAAAAATTTCCCATGTTGAAAGAATATTCGGCTAGGTGATCGCCTCTCTGAGCCATGCCTTTCTTTCTTTCTTTTTGTTTTCTTTTTTTTTTTTTTTTTTTTTTTTTTTTTTTTTTTTTCGAAGTAGTCATATCCCAGTGCGAAGCCAGCTAGTTTCCAAATTCATTTTAGTTTTATTAGTAATTCTGGTCCAGCAGGCCGAATGGATAAACAAGATTTTTGCTTGCCATTGGCTCCGCCTCTGGTCCAACAACTCGCATCAGTGACGGAGCTAAAATTTATAATTTTATTCTTTTATTCTCCCCGTTAAGATTATAATCTTTTTACATTGTTTTAAGAAAAGATTGGCAATAGATGTATCATGTAAACGTTAAAATTTTGTGGAGAAATTAAAAATTATCCGAAAGTCCTTTATAATTTGTGTTTTTTTTTTTTTTTTTTTAAGCATGGGTTATCTAATTATCTTCATACTTTGACAAAAGCAGGTACCAAATCGTAATGCACATGACATGACACATATATATGTACAAACAAAACAAATAAAACAGTTTATTGTTTTCACATGTGCGGCATACGAATATGGAATTCTACTTGGCGGCTGCGGAAGTTTTACATCATTTTTACTACTTTTTTGTTATTTTTGCACTTACATTGCCGTTCGACTATTTAAGGATTTCCTTTGTTTTATGGTTCTCCAACACATTTCTGCAGTTAACCCACCAAATCTCCCTTTCAAATAATAGAAAATCCTATATTTGGGAAAAAGCAGGTCGATCAGCATATACCCAATTAAGGATTGCCTTTGTTTCAAACAAATGGATATAAATTAGTTACTTATTTTAGTTATTTTTCCTGGCTAATTTGGGGCCTAGGGTGATTATTTTGGATCTACGACTACAATACAAAAAAGAATATTTTGAAGTAAAATGGATAACCCCTTATCCAACTATTTTACTAAATGGTAAAAGTACCCCTGATTAATTAGTGCTAATTTGGGTGATTAAATGATGTTTAATCAAGTTAACCCCGAAATCAACTACCATTAATTGATCATCAAAACTTAAAAAAAAAAATTAATTTTTTTTCTCCAAAAACTCGAACCAGAATCGATTGATGTTAGTGCAGTTGTAAACCGATTCTGGGTTGAGTTTTCGAAAAAAATGAAGTAAACCCAGAATCGGGTTTTTTCGATACTCACATAAACCGATTAACAGAATCTGTATTTAGGGATGTCCACATAATCCGATTATACCTTACTTTCAGAAACAAAATATTCATTACATAGTTTAGTGTGATTATCGAATTACATATATATAGGATTCAGTATGGGAATTCTAGAATTTAACACACCAAATGTTCGTCAATGAACCTCCAAGCACGTCGGTACAACGTCGTATATTCTTTGTGGTGAATGAACTTAGTTTCCCCATTACGAATTCTCCATAGCCCATTGAAACGTTCCAGCTGAAATTGAATGAATACGTAAATGTTAGTATGCCAACTTTTAACGATGACATAAATATAAATATTATCGGATTACTCACTTTTTCCCTAAGAGGAGCTTGTGGATGATGTTGGTACACCATATTTCTAACTTTAACATACTCTCGTATTGCACTTTTTATGTAGTTGAATCGAAATGCCAAGTCTCTCCATTTGCGGTTGTTGGGATTCGTGGTACGCCCGTAAAAGAACTCTTTAACTCTCTTCCAAAACATTGAATAGATTTCATACGGACGTTCCCGGAACGTATTAGCAAACGATTTAACGAGACAAAAATCTTCATACGGTTCCCATTTCACGACCTGCATATCTTCTTCCGGATTCCATTCCATTTTCTAGGCTAAGTGTGTGATGTGGGAGTGGCTCAAAGAGGTTGTCCTTATATAGATATAAAGACTCAACGACTATTTTTTTTCAAATTCAATTCACACAATCGGATCTTAGGGATGTCCACATAGACCGATTGTGTCCTTGCAAAATCATATAAAATATGCCTCTCGGAAATCGGTTCTTAATATTGAACATGTAATCGAATTCTTGGCAAAAAAAGTTACAGATAAACTGCCACTTTTCTATAAAAGAATCGGAATACATGGGATGCCCACATATATAGACCGATTCTAAAGGTTGTCAAAATATGACTCTCAACTAGGCCTGTCAATGGAAGAATATCTGTCGGATATTAAGGAATCCGATATCCGACAGGTTAAGCACTATCGGATATTCGATATCCGATAATATCCTATAGGATATCAAAATCAGATATCGATTCCGATATGTTAAGCTATCGGATATCGGATAAATATCCGACAATATCCGGTTATGACAAAAAGATGTTAAAAACCCTTTAGAACATGTTCATAATTGAAATTTAAGTTCAATTTCTCAAACATTTCATATCGGATATCGAACATTTTTATCGGATATCGAATATTAGGGTAAATCACAAATAAATCCATGTTCTATCGGATATCGGATATTAACAATTCGGATGGAGCCTAATCCGATTCCGATATATTAAGGAAGAAATATCCGATAGAATATTCGATCCGATATCCGATATCCGATAAAACGGATAAAATCCTATAGGATCTCGAATACTCGGAAACGGATTCCGGATATCGGACATATATTGACAGGCCTACTCTCAACAATAGGTTTTTAGTATTTCACTTGTAATCCGATTCTTATCAAGATACAGAAAGAATGTCACTTTTCCTCAAAAGAATCGGATTACATGGTATTCCTACATAAACCGATTCTTAAGGTTATCAAAACTCTGGATTTTTTTGTTTTCTCAGAATCGGACTTTAAAAGTGTCCGTATAAACCGATTCTGAACACCTACAAACCAGGTGAATGCAATTTTCAGAATCGGTCTATGTGGTGCACCCTCAAAACCCGATTCTGAAATTGTACCCCTGGAGAACTGTCAGAATCGGATTTTATATAGGTACATGTAAACCGATTGTGACATAAAAAAACAACCAGAATCCTTCATTTTTTGCACACACACACATTGTATTTGGTTCTTTTGTCGCGTCTTAGACAGACACAAACAATTTTCAAAAGAAACCAGATTCAGTCATTCATAAACTAGGAATATAACCAAACATAATTCGACAATAAGTTTAAGAAATAAGTTTTAACTCTATAATTATCCATAGTTAAAGACATAAGTTTGAAACCATTCATTCATGAACATCCCCACCACGACCACGTTCACGACCACCTTACTTGCCACCACTTTCTTCTTCATTAACTTACTCCACACCACTTTCTTCTTCAGCAACTTCTCTATCACCACCTCCTTCTTCAGTAGGTGTATCGGTATCAGATTCTTCTTATGTTGGTTGCTCCGTTTGAGGTGGTGGGTAATTGATGCGGATCGCTTTGGCTTTACTCCCCGAGCCCCTTCGGTGGGAAGCATTTAAATTTTGACCACCCTCTCGACGAGGTCTCAAACTCTGAGGAGAATCAAAGTAATTTTTCCTCTTATATTTCCTTTCGGCTTGCTTTTGTTGCTTGTCCTTGTTTGGCCTGTAGAATACGGAAATATGCGACAAACAACAATGAAATTGAATGCATAATTTTTAATTCAAGGTATACAATCGGTTTACTCGATACACATTTAAAATCCAATTCCTAACATAACACCTAACAATCGGATTATATACGTGCTTATGTAATCCGATTCCAACAAGAAAAAGTAACAGAAAAAATTGGTAATTTTTTTTACAAGAATCGGTTTACACGATACACATGTAAAATCCGATTCTAGCATTACACATCAACAATCGGTTTTTATAAGTGCTCATGTAATCCGATTATGGGTTAAGCAGATAAGAATTCAAAGGCTACACAATCGGTTTGTGTGGACACATATGTAATCTGATTCTAACAAAAAAAAGTTACAGAAAAATGGTTATCCCTACAATAACTGAATCGGGCTATGTGGATATTAACATTGTCCGATTCTGGTTCAAATTTCTCGAACCAGAAAACACATGCAGGACAATCGGGGTATGTGGGCATGAACATCAACCGTTTCTAAACACAATCGGTTCACAAGTACATTAACATCAACCGATTCTGGGTAACCCGGAAAATTTTGATTTCAAAAATGTCAATTTTTGAGCGATTCCATGTTACTAAAACCTAGTTTATAGTATTGGGTTGATAGAAAAGTACCTGATTCGACCCATTTCCTCCTCTTGTGCGATCAAAGATGGTTCGTCTTCCTCAACCGTTTTCTTCTTTGGTTTGTTTCCAATCGCTTCAACAATTCCGGGATCACTCGCACTCGGATAGTTCCGGTTAGTAGCATGCTTCACTCATTTCGTCATTATATAGAAGAAAAAAACACCGATTAATCTTTTTTGGATCGTCGATGATCGATGATGTTTTGGTTTCAAAAAAAATAAAAAAAGAGGGAGAAAAAGAGAAGAAGAATCGGTTTTTAAGTTGAATTGAAATGATTTTAGTTTTAGGTTTTATTATTAAGAGTTAATGGGGTAAATTGGTAGTATTAATATTTTTTAGAGGGTAAATTGGTAGTTTCAACAAATTTAGACACCCCTTATCATTTCCTATTGGGTAGATGAAGTAATTTATAGGGCCCAAAATAATCACACTAGACCCCAAATTAGCCATGTTATTTTTGGGAAAAATGGATTGGGCATATAAAGAACTCCCAGTTTTAACACAATTTCATACAAGTACACACTAATAAACATCTCCATTTCTCATCCGCATTGCAGATTGAGAAAGAAGAAGAAGGAAACCAGAAGAAGAGAGAAAAAGAAAGACAAAGAGATGGCAAGAGAAAATACGATGGGCTGGGCAGTGTTGGTGGTTGTGGTGATGGCTTTGTATGTCGGTAAAGCTGAAGCATGGCCGTGTGCATACGATTGTGCAAGAGAACGTGCAGAAGAACATGGTGGGGGTTGGTTGGGATACATACCTGAATGTATTGAATCATGTAGAGAACATTCTCCCCCTCGTGTTTCAGTTTCAAGCATAGATGAAGGTAATATTCAACTTACTGCAAATCCTATATATATATGTATACTTCTATGTTTTCTTTGACGTTCTCATATGGACCCTCCACCACGCACACACACGCCCAGATTCGAACTGACCCCGATCAATTGACGGAGGCACCTACTAACATAACCAACACTTGAATCTGATCCATAAGTAACTGCGGCTAGGAGTCATGCAATCCCAACCTCGATTATATCTATATCATTGGACCAAAATAGTGGGACCGGTTGTTTCGGTTCTGGTTATAGAATTTAATGGTGAACCCTCTTGGTGGTTTTTTTAGTGTTCGTCAAGTAGTATTTGGCTTGTTATGGTCGTGAGTTATCACCATGGTCGTGTTTGCTCCGAATAATTGCTATTCCCTCTTTTTCAAAATAGTATGCTGGTTTCATATATAATTTATAGATGAAACCAACATGTTTTTTTTGAAACAGAAGCAGTAAATGGTTCTGGGACAAGCATTTCATTTTTGCATTCCGCTGGACCTTTTATTTTATGTTATAATAACAATCATTTTTTTTTACCCTATGGGGGTATTCCTTCTTGCTTGGGTAATTATTTGTATGCAGTTAGAGCATCACCTCAGTTGGAAAAGGCCCTCGAGCTTTTGGCTCAAGCACCAGAGTTACAACAGGAAATGATGAGGTTTCGATTAGTATCGAGGTCGAACGTTCCTCATTCGAAGAATCCAATGAAAGAGCGCCTACCTTAACTGTGCTCTATGTAATTCTTGAATGTCACCATGAACTGTGCCCTTGGTGACTAATAGTTGCTCTCCTGCCCTTCTTTTCTTCTTCTTCTTCTAATTCTCCTCTTTATGTTTTGCTTCTTCTCCTCGTACTTGTATCACATTATAATGATTTTCACATTTCATTTCATTGTATACTAGGATATGACGGCACGGGTTTAGATCTTTTTTTATTACTTGCAAATGTGACCTCCTACAACTTGGTCAACGACAATGTGCTCATTACAAATGAGTAATTCCACACACATCGAATTTATTCCCGAGAATTCTCTATAAGAAATTCAACGGTAGCAGTCTACTAAATGACTCTTAACATTTGGATGGTAAGCATTAAAAAGAAGGTCATTTTTTTATCTCTTGTGGTTTGTTTTTTGGGATTTGTCCCTGGGTGAGTAAAATGTTCGCAAACAAAAAACAATGTCATTAATTTTGTCTACCAATAATTAATAATTACTATAATTATAAAATGCATAGATTGAGTGTAAAAAGGTGATTTTAAAATGGAAAATGTAAAAGAGATTGCAAAAAAGAAAAGATAGGCTTGTCAGTTACCAAAGTATTACGATAGTGGAAACATATTTTAGCATTCCGTTAACCATCATCTCGGAATCAATGAAATTGCTAAAACATTGGACTATTAATTGTGAAATGCCTTGCTATTTCACTTCTTTAACCCAATATGGATGCAACTTCACATCTCGAACATGTTTCCAGTTTCCTTCAGAGTTGTATCCAAATAAATATGCGGAATCATGCAGGATTACTTTAAAAAACAAATAATGCGTGTGGTAAATTATCAATCTTTAACGCTTGTTTACAAATAAGAATACAAAACCACTACACAGAGAGTTGATTTGATTTCCTTAAGGCACCGTCAGTAGAGTCAATATTTTCATACTCTCTGCTTCCTGAAACATAGATGAAAAGTCTACATTAGTGGGAAATAGAAAAGAAAAAAAGAAAGCGATTCACACCAACTTAAAAAATTAATCTGGAAAAAAATGGACCTATGAAACATTAGTGATGAAAAATTCTAATTAGCGACAAGGTAAGCCACATGTTGTAACTAATGTATGCTTTTCGGTCTATCCGATTCCTTTAGTCCCACTTGAATAGTGGTTTGTAACTCTTAGCTAAATAGTCCTTTGCAATGTATAAGCAAATAACTTGAAACAAACATCTTCTTACATTTCTTCACCTTGATTCTTGATCAAATAGTCCACTCCTAGCTGCAACATACACAATGTTGGCTAGAATCCAACCAAAAAATGGTCACTCTCAACATTTCTAGTTAACAAAACATTATATGCTATTTGACACAGTTTAGAAAAGGTAGGTAAGTAAATCATGGTGGAATACATTGACACAGTTTTTTTACCTCATTTTTGTACCTCTGGTTTATTAATTATGCTATGTGATTCATGTTTATGAATCTACATAGGTTTTTGTAACTCTCCCATCATAATGACCTCTGATGCTGGTTCTAGGACAATATTTAGCACCTCACTATCAAGTGCAACAAAAATTAGTTGAGCCGGCAGGGTCTTGGAATTCTAACTGTAACATGAACCTATTTGAAATAGAACGATGAGAGGTTTAGTGCTCATAGAACAAATAAAGAAAGTTTTTCCATAAGAAACTATTATAACAGCGGCTGGGTGTGGGTACATCGAGCTTTTCTTTGGAATTGTTGCATCATTGGTCACTCTCTTCTATAATAAATTTCGTTGTGCAGTTGCTGCATACTCAGTAGTAAAAGCTAACATCGGTCATAAGCCGATTCGCAGTTGCACGGCACAAATATATATTATGTTCCTGCATTAATCTGCAGTTAGAAACATAGCTGGTATGGTTGGATTTTCCAATTCAAAAATTAAGGAGAAATATACATTACACCCGGCATCTCATTTGGCCACCAGTAAGTCAGAGATTGTCCTCCGGTTCTCAGACATCAAAAGTGCGGCGGTGGAATCCCCTCTTTTGAAAGGTAGAATTACTTGACGGGGTGTGTTCTTCGCCAGTATCTGTATGACACATTAGTTTAATATGAGTGTGCATCATTGTATGTGGAGCACTCCAAACCATGACTAAGAAAATATGAGATGGTTCCTTACCTTTGCCGCATATCCATAACTTCAGGAAGGTCCATTTTGAAGTGGATCTTGGGGACATTCGTCGATGACAAAGAGAAATTCGTTGGGTAGGGGCTGTTAGTTTCTTGTATAGGTGTAAAAAAAATTTCAAATTCATATTCAAGAAAATAAAGCATGATCAATGTCTAACCTAGATTATTATTTTTTTAACATAGGATCCACTACCACAAATACAACTGATGTTTTTCCAATGTCATGTTGGTCCAAGTTTCGTCTTAGCTTTCTCGTTGAGCCACCCCCACAGAGTAAACTTCACATTAACACCGCTGCACATGAACAATAGAAGTTCGATATTAGCGGTCATCCAAATAGTTTATAGAAAATCTTGGCTATACATCCAATATTAGAGATGTTAGATGTACAACTTAGCATACTTGTACTTGAGGTTTTGGAGAGTGAGGTTTTGTCCAGTTGCTCTCTTTGTGTGGGTGTAAAATACCGCACACTCATTTTATATGCGAGGTAACTCCTTAGAAGTAAGTGAACACGAACGCATACGACATATCCAAGATGACGAACCAGATGACGTCACTTAAGTCACGATAAAAGTGTGAAGATCTATGCGGCAGTAAAGAAACTGTGCGGCAATGATAGAGTCCACGCGACATTGACGCGCGGAAGATCCGAAATTAGGGGCTTTATTAGCTGTCCTCCACTATGTAAACTCCTATAAAAGGAGCGAGAGACCATTGTGCGTAGAGAGAGATCTTTTTGGTGAGTTGAGATAAGATATTTAAGAGAGAGAGAGAGAGTTATTTGCTTTCCAAGTTAGGTTTTCCCTCATCATCTTTGTACTTGTTCTAAAATTTAATAAAAGATTTTTTAGTATTTCATCATGGTTTCTTAGATTACTTCATAAATTATCAATAGGGTGTGGTTGTGGGATTTCCTACAACTACACTTTGTTTGTCGTAGAGTTGTTAGGCTGGTTAGAAAACCGACCACATTCGTTTCACCATAATATAAGCGATTTTTTTTTTTATCGAACTATATGGAAATTATACATAGAAGGTAGAAGGATTGTCCCGAGCCAATATTGGGAATTTGCAACCATTATGGTGTGGGGTTAATGAGGGGATATAGCCAATATTGGGAATCTGCAACCATTATGTTGGGGGGTAATGAGGGGATATTGGGATCAGGAAGCAAACAAATGATGTGTTAACCAACATGAGAACACAGAGGTTAGCAACATAGAGAAAAGGCAGCAATACAGATGGGTGCTAAGGTGAGTATGTGGTATACCTTTGACAGGAAAACCATGTCGATTGCTGGAGACCGACTCGTTTCAACCATGGGTCAAATGCGCAGGAGTGTTGGTGTGGTCTATAACTTCAAATCGAATCAGGTACCTAGACCTAGTACTAACATTAGAAAGGAGGTGTAAACATTTTAAACTTTAGGTAAGCGAAATACTTCTAAAATGATGAGATTCAAATACAATAATTGTTGCAAATAATAATCAAAACAGATGTTGTAGGTGCCTAAAGTTCGTTGATGTGGGTTTCTTAGATAATATGCATGAGATGCCCTTTGTTCATATAAAAAGAAAAACCTAGTCAACATTTTCCTAAAATACTGCATAATCAAGAATGAACAAACCACCATGAATTGGTGTACCATAAATCACATGCTACCAATTAATTAAGTAAATAGGTGCAATTTCTTACTTCTGCGCCGGATTTTGTAATGCAAAGAGGTTTCCTAACATCTTGGAACTATTTCACCTTTGGGATTTTGTTTTTATGTAAAGCCGTCAACGACATTCGACTTGCATTCTTTTTCAAAAAACAGAGATGGATAACGAAGCAAATTCTTTAGTTCTTGATAAAATTGATGTTTTTACCCCTAGCTTGAATCCGTCCCTTAAAAATTGATGTTTTAAACTATGTTTTTTTACACCAAAGAAACATCTTCATTCATTTGTGGGAATTATATAACTTTTGACCGACAAACCAATCATCCCTAATAAGAGTTTCAAATTCTTCTGGGATGTTACACCAAAAATCAAAACAAGATTTGTCAGTTCTAGCCTTGTTTGCTATTACATGCGCCACATTGTTTGCTGACCTTTTAACATGATTAGCACTAAAAGATAGATAAGTAGATAAAAGATACTTTATTTCATCTACAAATCCCCGTTTTATCCAATGTACAGTAGGGATAGCATCATTGATAGAAGTAACTAAATTTTGATCACAGTCTGCTTCAAAGATCAAGTTGTCCAGTTGTAGATGTTTTTCCCACAATATTTCTTCCTTCATGGCTAAACATTCAGCTTGCTTAGGGTCTAATCCTCAATGGAATCTTCCTCCGATTCCAGTGCTTGAACCTGTAGAATCTCTCAGAATCATACCAATGAAAGAATCTCCAGTAAAGTGATCAAAAGAAGCATCAATATTTAATTTTAACTTATAGTCTTTTGGTGGAATCCGGACTACTGTTTTTCTTCTAAGAGTTTTGTTAGAATACTGTTTTGCATCAGAAGAGCCTCGGGCTACCATGTTTTTTATGATGTTAACAGTAAACCATTTGTTTGGCTTTTTATAATCAAAGAGTTTTGGACATTTGTTTTCCCACAAAAACCAAGTTGTGATCATTAAAGTTAAAATCCATAATTCTCTGGATTCCGTGTCTGTATTACTGGAGTGCTGAAACCAACTGATTATCCAATTCTGAATCTCGGTGTGCTGATGTTGAACACCTGATACATTGATATTCATAGATAACCATATGGACCTAGCAAAGTCACAATCAATCAAGAGATGATATTCATAGATAACCATATGAACCTAGCAAGGACATGTATTATCTATGTCTTTTTTGTATTGGCACAACTTCTTTCTTGTGGGAACAATATTTTTAAGACACTTCCAGATGAATAATTTAACCTTGTGAGGTGCTTTTGACTTCCAAAGCTGTTTCCAGACCATACTAGGAATTAATTGGTTTGACTGATTCCTGATATGAACATCTGAAGTTAAAGCATTATACGTAGATTTTATTGTGAATTCTCCTTTTCTATTTGGTTCCCAAATCATTCTGTCCTCTCCATGTTGTACCAGATACATTTTAAGGATTAAATCAGCTGTATGGTCTGGAAATAACTCTTTAATAAGAGAAGCATTCCATCTTCCAGGGTTCTATAGTATTAGGTCCAACACCAAAACAAATCTCGCTGGTTCAGAATAAGAGAATTTTGGAGTTGGAGGATGGTCAATCCTAGAGCTGGCAAACGGGCGGGCCGGGGCTGGCTTGTTACGGGTTACACGGGTTTGAGTTAACACGGGCCAAAACCTGCGGGTTGATATTCTTCACGGGTGATCATTTCTTCAACCCGCACCCGTAACGGGTAAAGCTTGCGGTTTCACGGGTTAACCCGTCTTGTTTAATTAATGTTAAAATTAAAACTTAATTAAGTTAATTTGTGTTTGATTAAAAAAAATGTTAATTTGTGGTCCTGTTGAAGCTTTGACTATCGTCTTCCAACCAATAACACCAACCCATGATAATCACCTGCAACACCACCATCTCCGCTTCTCAAATTCAACCACAACATCACCAGAACCCCTTGGTAATCTCGGCTGCACACACCACCAGAATTCATAGCCATCTGAAGCTCCACTAATCATCCAAATCTCGACAGCATCTTTCATTCAAAACCCTTACAAGAACTCATCCACTCTGTTGCCAAATCCCAATCTTAACCTTCATTTTTCGCTGGTAACACTGACATAAACTCATTCAAATCAAACCCCCATCTCTGCTTATCTAAACTGATCATCTATTTCTCTTCTATCTTCTTCAATTAAATCAAACCCTGAATTCATCAGCTTAGTTCCAACACCAACAGGAAACAGCATAACCGTC
This sequence comes from Papaver atlanticum, assembly GCA_023531105.1. Taxonomy (NCBI): domain Eukaryota; kingdom Viridiplantae; phylum Streptophyta; class Magnoliopsida; order Ranunculales; family Papaveraceae; genus Papaver; species Papaver atlanticum. Next base: position 2,310,482 of record JAJJMB010010087.1, on the reverse strand, counting down.
AACCATCATTGCAAACCACCACCAATACCTGAGTTCATATCATGTACAGAGGAATCAATTTTCACTCATTCATGATGTAATTACAATTCATATCATGTTTATATCATTTAATTTCACTCAATCAAAATCTTCAATTTCGATTATAAACCCTAATTAATATAAAAAACAGAAAATCCCCTAATTCTTATGAACCCTAGAAATAAAATTGCATTTCGATATCAAAATTAACAAAATTAAACATGTAATTTAAGCAAAAACAAGGTGTGGGTTTGATTTTACTTATTTGTTTTGAGTATAAATAGATCTGATTCATCTAATCATTCTTCATTGACTTCCTCTGCATCTTCATCGAACTGTGCTTTCAAAATCAAACTCAAAATAATTTTCTTCAGCACCGTCGGTTTAAGTTTCGGATCGTGATAACAAGAATAATAATAAAAACTCAGCTACTTCCGCTGCGGCTAGTATAATCATTGACTGTGACATCCGAGTTGCTCCTGAACCTTCATCTTCTGTGGTGATTCTTTAAGTGACCGAGTGAATGTTTCTTTAAGTGATTCTAAGGCTACTTCACACACTCTGTTATTGTCTGCTGTTTTAGATGAGCTTGAAAATCATCAACTTGAACTTGTTCGTTCAACTGCTCCTCTTCTTAAGCCTCTTTCTTCTTTCTACTTTCATTAACTGGTGCTACACAGAAAGAAGAGAAGATACGAAGAGACAAGTGGGGGTATGGGGGGACACGTGTGACGGGTTTACGGGTTGTACCCACGGTTTTACGGGCCGGACCGGGTTAACCCGTTTTTCAACAAGCCAACATTTCTCCAACCCTAACCCGGCTTGTTTAGACACCAGCCGAGCCGGGTGCGGGTTTTTTACGGGCCGGGCCGGGCAAACCCGCGGGTTTTGGCTTGTTTGCCAGCTCTAGTCAATCCCCTTAACCCACTTATCATACCAAACCAGAGTTTTAGTTCCGCATCTTATATCCCACATATGTAGCTTCTTAACAATCTCTAGACCTTGTTCAATCCCTTTCCAAATCCATGAAGAATTACTTGGCCTATCTTGCAAATGTAAAAAGTCACAAAAGGGAGAATATTTGGATTTCATGATCTGTCCCCAGGGTTTGTGTTTTTATGTGCATAATCTCCAAGCCAACTTGGTTATCAGAGCAATGTTATATTCCTCTAGGTTCCTAAAATCTAGACCACCTGCATCTTTCGAAACACATAGAGAGTCCCAAGCTATCATATTTATTCCCCTGTTGTTCCTATGACCCTACCAAAAAGATTGTTGGATTGTATCAAGTTTTTTCAAGGTATTTTTTGGTAATTTAAAATTGCTCATATAATGACCTGGAATAGAATTTCATACTGACTTGAAGCAAGTTACCAAAAGAATCTTAAATAGAAATGAAGGAATCTGTTTTATATCTTCCTAAAAGAATTGGAAGCCCTAAATATTTATCTGAATTACATAGCTGTTTAACACCCATGGATTTAACTATATTAATTTTTTCCTCCTTAGACATATCACCTGTAATGAAAGCAGATGATTTTGTATAATTGATCATATGACCAGATAGGGATCCAAAGTCTTGTAGAATTTTAAGGATGTTACTAATGTTATGTTGATCGGATTGGACGAACAGAAGGCAATCATCTGCGAAAAGTAAATGATTGATAGAAGGATCCTGTTTTGTAACTTGAATGCCTTTTATATAATTATGTTTTCAGCTGTTTCTAATGACCTAGTTAGGTATTCCATAGCAATAATGAACAAATAGGGAGAGATGGGATCCCCCTGTCTTAAACCTCTACTAGGAGTATAAAAATCACAAGTACCACCAGTTAGTTTAATGGAAACAGTAGTAGCTGAGAGCATTCTTGAATAAGAGACCTCCATTCTTGAGACAAACCTAGAGATTTCATCATCTTGTCCAGAAAGGACCATTCAAGCCTATCGAAAGTCTTCGACATGTCTAGTGGGAGAGCTACCTGACCAGTTTTGTTTTTTGATTCTTCATAGAATGAATTAGCTCATCAGCTATTATATTATATTATCATTAATGAATCTATTAGGGACATAAGCTTCTTGAATAGATGATATGATCTTTTCCATGAATGGTTTTACTCTTTAAACCAACAGTTTAGAAATGATTTTGTATGCATAAACCAATAGGCCTATAATCATTGGGTGTTGAAGGATGATGAGTTTATGGAATTTAGTAAACTACTAATAAGACATAAAATACTTAAAACTAAGAAATTTAGTAAAAGTGTGTGGGGTTCCAATTCAAAACCAATTGGCAATGAGTGGAGTGGCTCCACACCTTATATTTATGATCTAGACTAAGGCCTATTCCTAAGCACATGTCAAGTAGCTAATTTTTCCACTTTGGCACCCACTAAACATATTTTCCCAAGTGCCAGAAATACCACTTAGGCATACATGACGGAGTCTTTAACGAGAAATAGAGTGTCCATCGCTAATGGTCATAACATCGCTCGTTGGTCATTCCAGCGCCAGCGATAGTCATGTTGTTGCTCGTTGTATTGATCATCGCTCATCAGTTCCTCATCCAATTGTTATAATTTCCCCCATCTATATATATCAAATTTATAACTCATTTCAATTCACACCAGAATTTCAAAATCTCTCTATAATTTTTCAATCTCCCATTCTTTTCATCAATCTTCCAATTCTTCAAAGAGAAAAGCTGATAATATGAACACGGCTGAGTTCATAGCAAACCAACATGCTGCCGAAAATCAAAGAGTTGTTAATCGTGCAAATGTGCAAAGTCGAATTAGGAGGCGATTACCAAAATTTACTTCTGAGGAAGATGAATGTATTTGCTGAAATTATGTTTCTTTAACTGAGACTATATTCGCAGATGCATTCCATCCCCAAACATTTTGGGAAAGGATATTTGGAAAATTTCAAGAACAAACAGTGAACCCTAACAATCGTGATGTTTCAGGGTTATTTCATCGCTTTGCTGTAATGAATAAGGAAATTAGAACATTTCTTGTTTTACTTCAGCAAGAAGGTCCAAACATGATGGTGAAACCATGATGGAACTTGAACAAAGGTGTCGTGCGGAATATCACCGCATCAACGGAAAAGATTTCCAAGTTGGAAGTTATTTCGAGATTTTAAGAAGGTTGCCCAAATATAATCCAATATTTATGTTTTTATTTCGTAATTGTCAACTTAAGTCTAAGTATTAAGTTTTCATATTTGTCTTACCTTAGTTTAAACTAAAATGTAACTCTATTTAAAATGTAAGATTGAATTAAGAATATAATTAAGCTTAATTTTCAACAATACGAGTCAAATTTTCATATTTATTAAACTTCGAATTAGTCATTAATAGTTATTTTACAAGACATAAAACTAGACAATAATAATTTGAAATATAGACTTAAAAAATAAAAATTTGGGATAATGTTCTTCATTTTTTTTATCCTCTTCATTTAACAAAACTTCCAATCAATACAGTCATGAACAGAATTTTCTTTGTTTATCCTTTTCTTTGTCTTTAAATTTGTTTTGCCTTGATTTTTCTTTCCTTGAACTTTTGTTTGTCTTTTCTTAGTTGCGGTTTTGACTTAGTTAATATCCAAAACTTGAAAACTTCTTTGCTTTTTACCTATTTGTTTATAACTATCACATATCTTCTTAACGACACCTTCAAGCACTACTCCAAAGAAATAAAGTTACGATGCCGAATCAAATTGGGTTTTGAAATTGTGCCATTTGGAAAAATTGAAAAAAATAAATTAGATTGAGAAAGAGAGAAATAGAGAAATTAGATTGAGAAAGAGAGAATTACAGAAAAATTTTAGGTAAAAATTTGGTGTAACTTTCTAGTTTGAAAATTACCTATTTATAGGTGACAAAGAACTAGTTGTTGGCGCTAGTACATGGTATCGCTGGCGAAATCATCTATTTCGTTCGCCAGAAACTCTGTCACTTAGTGGTTTTCCCATAATGGCGCAACTCGTTTGCCATGCCACCTGGTATGTCAAACAGTTTTTTTTAACCTTGTGCATAAGAATAGGCCGAAGGGGTTAAGCAATGTGGGACTATTATCTCCACTATGCCTCCTCCACATGTAGGGCTCCGTGAGCACCTCTATATTGTGACCTTTATACGAGTAGACGGGTAACACTTTCTATGGGTCTACTCTCACTCTACTCTCATACGGGCCTAGCTCTGATACCATGATAGAATGTAGACACCCAACTCAAAACCAATTGGCAGCGAAAAGAGAGACCCCTTTAACAATGTGATTAAGCAATAATGTGGGACTATTATCTCCACTAAAATTAAGGGACATGATATATGAGCAAAAAATATTCTCTATCATTTTATTAATGTGCGTGTAAAATCCTAAAATCCTATTTTATCCAGTAAACTAAGATGAAGGGTATATATAACTTGAGGAATTTTTCGAGAACGCTGGAACTCTGGTTGGAAGCTGAATGATGCTCACCTGTGACATTTTCGACCAATCATATGCTCCGGTTTGGATTGCTATTACGCTTTGTCTTTTTTGTACAGGAGACATCGAATTCTAGACAAACAAAACCATCTCAGGACTGTCCCTCTCACACGAAAAAAATAAGCCTCCCGCTAATCTTGAAGAAGCGGATGCAGTAAAAACAACGGTTTCACTTGTGTTGTTTGTCCAGGAGTACTCAATTTCAAATCTACTCTTTCCCAGTACCTGACTCCTCGTTTCTCTCCATTCTCAAATCCATCTTGATAACCCCTCGGAAATATAATTGTAACGGCATCCAATAAAACTTTTCAGGTTAGTCCTGTATCTAGCTAGACGGCTATAATTTGTAGAGGAGCTCGGGTCTGGATATTAGTGCACGTAAACAGAGACCTCTATAACTTAAGATCACCATATGGACGCTATTTCCGAAGTGTCAAAAATTTCATGGGTTGTAACTACTACTTGTAAGATTAGCACGGCTAGCTGCTAGCCTCTGGTCAACCATGTCCTTGGGGTATAGCTTCATGCCTTCATGCTATGTTGTCCTGTCCATTGTCGTCCAACACATTTCTGCAGTTAACCCAGCAGATCTCCATATCAAAAAATAACACGTAAGAACAATCCTAAATTTGGGAAAACTTGCTCGACTGGCATACCCAATTAAGTTTTAAATAAATGGACGTAAATTAGTTAGTTAATTTAGTTCTTTTCTTGAATCTTTGCAAAAAATTAATCGCGTATATAAAGAACTCCCAGTTTTAACACAATTTCATACAAGTGCAAACGAATAAACCTCTCCATTTCTCTTCTATATTGCAGAGAGATTGAGAGGGGAGAAGAAGAAGAAGACAAGAAGAAGAGAGAAAAAGAAACAAAAAGAGATGGCAAGAGCAAATATGATCGGCTGGGCAATGTTATTGGTTGCGGTGATGGCTTTGAATGTCGGTAAAGCGGAAGGATGGCCGTGCCAAGTCGATTGTGCAAAAGAACATGCACAGGAACAAGGTGGATCTGTCATGTCACACATGTTTGAATGTTTTGGCTCATGTCTTGATCAGACGTACATAAATGTAATATACAATTCACTCCAATCCCTATTATATAGACCCTCCACCATGCGCGCACACACACACAGACTCGAACTGACCCCGGCCCGAACAATCGTTGAGACAGGCACCTACAAGGCTACAACCACAAACCAACACTAGAAAGTTGAAACTAATCCATACGTAATAACATTCCATTGACCTTCCACAAACCTCTCCATTTCTCTAAAGTGTGGCCGGGGGTCTGGAAACCCCAAACCTAGATTGTAGCTTTTTGCTTTCCGATGACCTTTCAATTTTATTTTTTTTGGTAATAGCAATCATTTTTTTACCCATACGGTGGTATTCCCTTTTGTGTGGATTTTTGTTTGTGTGCAGCTAAACCATCAGCTCAGACTCAAAAAGTCATCGAGTTTTTGGCTCAAGCACCTGAGTTCGAAAAGTACCCATCAGTAGGGAGAAAGGCATTTCCACCTTCCAGACAACCAATGATTGTTAACGTTCCGTCAATAGGTAGGAAGGCATTTTCTCCTCCGAAACAACCATTGATTTGAGGAGTTATATTAACTGTGATCTATGAAATAATTCTCACACATTGACATGAACTGTGCGTCTGTGCCCTTTGTAACTAACGTAGTGCTTTCCTGCCCTCTTTTGCTTCTAATTCTCTCTTCTTTTTGTTTTCCTTCTTCTCCTTGTACTTGTATCACAGCGAAATGATTTTCACATTTCATTTCATTGTCTATCAATAAATATTAGTATAAGTTGGTGTTTTCTACACATAACTACCGGTTAATATTCGTTGGCACGCGTGTATATTATAATTGATGAAGTAACCTAATTTACATACTTAAAGTCCCCGGATATTGGAGGATCGGGAGAATCTACTGAGTCAACTCAGTAAATGATTTTTTTTTAATTTTCATCTTCATTTCATATCTTTAATCATTTTCCTTGTTTTTACTTTGGATTTCATCTTTTTGGTGTTATTATCTTCGAGGAGGATCCCCTTGTGCTTTTATTTTCACATATCTCACACTTTAGGTGTCGTTTTTGTAAATAAAAACCAAACGATAACATATTTGAAACTAATATTTTGATGATATGTTCCTCTTACGTGGCTCTATGTTCTTAGTAAAAATGAGCGTATTCCAAAATGTATAACACCACTATCTATTACTTTGAAAATGAGCAGTTGAAGTTAACGGATTCTTAAACACAATCTATTACTTTGATAGATGGTGGTGTTATATGTTCCGGAATACGCTCATTTTCGATAGGTACATATCCTCCAATATTAGCTTCAAATCCGACACTATACGGAGCCTAAAGTGTGAGATAGTGTAAGAATTAAAGAATGAAAGATTCCTCACTCATTATCTTAATATTTTTTTTAACGAACTGCTTGTTTTGCTTTATTAGCTTGTTCAAATCTTTTTTTGATACGTCTTTTGTTTTGGATATTTATGCATCATGTGTAACTAATTAATTTACCATTTTTATTCCTACATGTATAAACTAGTGTTATAGGTTTATAGCGTTTGCTGATGTTGTTATCAAGCTTGTTAAAGTTTATGTGCTACCGGTGAAAACCAAAGATCGAGATACTCAGAAACGTTCCTGCCCCGTTCTGATCCAAGGAAAAAAAAATTAACCCACCCTTTTAGATGGGGATTCCAAGGAATACCGGCAGTTGCAGGTTTCATTCTTAGGGATTCAGAGACAAGAATTATGATGGCTCTAGCGGAACCATTACGAAACCGATTTAACAGCCGAAATTTAGGCCACGCTAATGGCATCTAGAACTACAATAGAGAGATATAGCCAAAATAATTTTGGAGACTGATTTATAAAATCTCCTTCATTTCATAGGATCTCTCTCTGAACCACCATGGTATATATTAAGAATGATCACAAAAATAAAGCACTGGATGCGCCAAATACTATATTGAGCTATCCAACACAACTATAGGAAAGGGTACCATACATCAAATGCCCTAGAAAATTCCGCGACGGATGGAAGTCAATCAAGCTTTCTTTCGATAACAATCTGGGTCAAGAAAATTCCATATTTTCTTAACTACAATATTTTAAGTGACTCTATGAGTACTATGTACATGCATCTATGTATCAGTTATGAGGTCGATGGGTAAGTCGATTCCACCCGTAATCATTTTTTGTGTAAAACACGACTTAAAATGACTATGGTCTAGCCTTTAAAATTAACCTTTTGTTGACCCCAAATCAAATAAGCTAGAAAAAAAATTAGCTTTATTTTTAACCTGAAAAAGCGGGGGTACAACAACCACACCCAATATTTCGTTCGGCAATCTGTATGGACTAACTCCAATATAATTCTGAGAGCACCAGCTAACAAAGCGAGCTCAACCAAGAAATATATCAAAGAGTTATATATCAATTTCTCAATACAATCTGCAATCAAACAGATAGAAATCTGTGAGCCTGATTGAGATGAGAAATAACTTGGACTGTACCAAAGACCAATGTTCAAGTGTCAATCAATTTATATTCAACGACCAAAGGTCGGATTAACCAATTGATTGAACTACGCACAACCTGTGATATTTCAATTATTTAAAAATATAATGCGGAAAAGAAATAACACAGACACCAGAAGTTTTGTTAACGAGGAAACCGCAAATGCAGAAAAACCCCGGGACCTAGTCTAGATTTGAACACCACACTCTATTATGCCGCTACAGACACTAGCCTACTACAAGCTAACTTCGGACTGGAAAGTAGTTGAGCCTTAACCAAGTCTCATATCGATTAAGGTACAGTCGCGTTCCTTACGCCTCTGAATCCAAGCAGGACTCTATGCACTTGATTCCCTTAGATGATCTCACCCACAACTAAGAGTTGCTACGACCCAAAGTCAAAGACTTATAAACAAATTTGTCTCCCACAGATAAGTCTATTTTGATAGATAAATTTGTCTCCCACAGAAGTACCTACGAAGTTTTTGTTTCGTATTTTGATAAATCAAGGTGAACATGAACCAATTGATAACCCGATCCTATATTCCCGTAGAACATCCTAGAAATATCCATCACCTCACAATAACTTAATTATATGGTAGTAGAAGAAGTTATTATGGAATCACAAAGAATGAGACGAAGAGTTTTGTGATTACTTCGTATATCTTACCTATCAAAGATAAATATCGAGCAAATCTTAGAGAAGATAGTACTCAACACGATAGAACAAGTAAGATCAGAACACGCAGCTACAGAGAAAATCTAGGTTAAAGGAGAACGAATCTCGTCGCAACTAGGATACTGGAAACTGTCGGGATTAGGTTTTACAGTTGCTAGAGTTCTCCCTTATATAGTCTTTCAAATCAAGGTTTTCTTACAATCAAAGCTAAGTTAGCTTAGAAACAAAGCATTCAATATTCATCGTTAGATGAAAACCTGATTTAAGATTCAAGCTAAGTTTGCTTAAAACCAAAGCAATATCTCTCCACCATTAGGTGGTCTTAGCTTGTTACACACAGAAGAAATATGCCTTCATTTAGATATGGGTAACCGTACCTAAACGTGTATATTGAGTTGGCTCAACAATAGTTAACCGAAGTTAGCCATATTCTCTTAACCACATTCATCTAACACTTCTAGATCAAATATGATGATCAATCAATAATAAAAGATAATCAACTGAATCTAATTGTGTTACTCATAGAGTTGTTCAATTGTATATATCTCATAGAAGTATATAAGAACCAATTGAAACAAAATCGTGTTGATTCATGATTGTACAAAGTACTTATACAAGAATCAATTCATGAACATTAAGCCAGGGTTTGAAAAGATTTCATTCCTTAATTTATTAAAGTATTTATTCATGAGTATGAAAATATACTTAACCGATTTTAGAACTTTAACCACTAAGTTTGCAAACTGGTACGCAAACTTTAATTCCGGGATTCGGTCTTGTCCAGCCGTTTGCAAACGGGTACGCAAATTGCCATCCCAGACCTAACTCAGGTAGAACCGCTCGCAAACTGGTATGCAAACTTGGTTCCCGGACTTTAACAATTAAAACCGTTCGCATACTGGTATGCAAACTAGGTTTCCGTACCTGAATCATACCCAAACAGTTTGCATACTATGTTGTAGACGACAATAGATATCTCACAAAAACTATTAGCTTATAAGTAATTTTCAAGTGATCGAATGATCAATATGAAACTTTCCGAGTTGACATCAAATGACTATCTAACAAAAATCATGTAAGATGTTTCAAGGCAATTTTCACATGATCATCTTTTGACTTATTATTTAGTTTCCAACAAATAAATTGTTTCCAACTAAACTCGTCAAGAATAATGATGAACGTAGCTAAAGCAAAAAGCTTCCAACACATATTTCGAGAAATATATAAGCGAGTTAAACTTGGCTCGAAATATCAAATGTGTATAATATAAAAGTCTATATAGCTATACGACTTAGTCTCATTAGGAGATAGAATAAAATAGACTTCTGAGTGATAGAAAAGTTTTAGTATCCACATACCTTTTGTTTATGAAGTTCCTCCAAGCTCTCCTCAGTAGATCTTCGTCTTCAATCGATGAACGTCGTGAAGTCTAAAGCTCAACTACACATTCTATCCTAATCCGAGAAATAGCTATAAGTAGACTAGAAATCAAGACTTATAGTTTTGATCACCTAAACTAGACAAACAAGCTTGAGATAGCAATGCTTGCGAGTTCGACCAAGCAGTTCTCTAACAATCTCCCCCTTTGTCAATTTTAGTGACAAAACTATCAATACATATGGATTACAAAATAGATAAACTTTGTAACTTCTCATCCAACATGCTTGATTTCCTTGGTTCTTCAACATTCCTTGAATTCTTCGTCACTCCAAGTACTTCAGTGATTCTGAACGTGTTTAACTCAGTATCATTGTTGTTGAAGATCCATAGCCATAAAAATAATCAACAAGTTGTTTTTATATTGTTATATAGTGTCATAGTATTATTACACAACATCAAAGTTCAATTGTATCACAACTTTGACAATAATACTACGGTGATATGTATCAATCCCCCTTAGTCAATGCTTCATCTCACAATGAAAACCACTCCCCCTTACATAATGATCCGTAAACCATATGTATGTAGTGTGCACTACAAAATAATTCTCCCCCTTTTTGTCAATATAAATCGGCAAAGGTACGAAAACTAGCGGGACCATAATGAAATTCTCAAAGAGATTATTCATGACTAAAAGAGAACATATCAACTTTGTTTCGATGATTTCACATAGTCGAAACTTAGTGTATTCATCAAGGAGTTTATAAAGATACAAGATAACTCCTACAATATTCCACAGCCGCACTCCCTAAAAAGATTTGGCAATTAAGCACAATTTCAATTAAGAACTCTCCCCCATAAAATGTCATTCCCGAAAGAACAACAAGAGCAACCTTACTTTTACAAGAAAAGAAAGATTTCTTTGGACATTAACAAATCACATGAATCATGAATTTGCATCCATAAAACTCGAATAAAGTAACCACAAGAAGACCTTAATGATTAATTTAATCGGAAATGCTCAACATAAGAAAACTTACGGAGCCATACAGTACTTTCACATAAATGTGGATCAAGGAAAGATCAATATTGCGGAATATTCAAAAGTTCATTCTATGTTTTATCAATATTTGCATAAAGACATAATAGACTTAACTTTTGACATATGAGATAGTCATAGTTCACGGACGTAAACACACATATCCCATAAAATATTTTTGCAATATACAGAACCATTAAAGATTAATACTGCAAAATCATCTTCCAAATAACTTAGAAGTTAAATAAATAAATCTAAAACATTGCAAGATGAAAATCGTTGGAAATAGCTATGTGTAATCACAATAAGTGTTATTCCAAACCCTAGTTATCCTTCTTAAAACACAAGAATAAATTCTCATAAGAAGTTTCCTAGACATTATTTTTAGCAAGAACTAAAAACCATTTCACTTAACTTGAAGACTCTTCTCATATTCCGTATAATCATCAAGCTCATCTTCGATTAGATCAATCCTGGATTCTAGATTATCCGTCTTGTCTTCAAGTCTTTTGGTTAAAGATTCGAGTTCACTCTTCAAGGCACGTACTTGTTCCAAGACAAGATTCATGGTTAATGAGAGCTTATGAAAATGAGAGACAGTGGGATTCACATTAGATGGGGAATCACGTTTTTCTCAACACATCTTGTTATCAGAAGAATCAAAACGAACTTTCTTAAAGGGAAAAAGTACAGTCCAGACATCATCTTCTATACTGGAAAGACTTGATGAGGACATGATAAATGAAATGCTTGCATCAAGGAATGAAATCTTCCAATCTTAAAAAGAAGAAGATGTGGGATAAATCTCCGAAAAGACCTTTGACCTAAACCCTAACAGAATTTTGGATATCCCAAAAAGGACTTTATTAGGAAAACCATTTATGCCAAAAATGGTTCTTAGCTCAAAAAAAATATTTAGAGCATACAAAGCAGATACAGAACCAAGTCAGCAGTAGAGTAACATAAATCTTTTCACACCCCTCTTGGAGATTATGGTTCTTGTCCAAGGGAAAAACAAGAACAATCCTTAGAAACTATTACAAATTGTAATTTCTCCCATCCGATAAGGATCGGATGTTTCTCATGAAAAGAGGATGATTTCGTTATTCCTTGTTTCTGATTTCTCTTTATGGAGGGGAGATCGAGAGTAGACATCTTCCTTTCCTGCAATGTTCCAAAAGCCCTGTTTATCGATTTTCGCAAACTATGAATGGTTCTGAATATCTCTTTCGAAAGTGATGTAGATTTCTTATGATATTTTCTTCTCTTCTTCTGATAAAGTAAATTATTAGAAGAAGATTTTTCAAGAACCTTTGTACAAACCGTTTCCGGATAATCCTGGTTATCACACAAGGTAGACAAAAGATTTGTCGTGCCATTGTATTTTATCATGTTTTCCTTATTACAAGAGAGGATTGAACATGACATATTCTCAGGAGTAGTATGCTGATTAGATTTAAAAGAGTTCATCGAAGATAATCGATTCTTCTTCTTAAAATCACGATTGCAAGATGTTCCATTCTCTTGTCTTAATCTTTTCAGTTGACATTCCAGATTTTCAATCTTTTTAATCCGGGCTTCCTTTTCCAATTGAAACATACTCTTCATTGAGTACAGATCTTTGTTCAATAAATCAATTTTCTTTTCTGGTGAAGTTAGATCGTATATCTAGAGGTGTCAAACAGGCCGGCCCGGTCTGGCCTGTTTTTGGTCGTCCTAGACTGGCCTGCCTGTTAATTTAGCAGGCCTAGCCGTCCTGGAAAGCCTATTAGTGAGCTAGGCCAAGCCAATCCAGGCCTGGCTAGCCTGCCATTAATTTCTAATGTCCTTAAAAATATATTCAAAGACGCGAATGCAGAGGTTTGAACTCAAGTCCTCACTCTACTCGGTACCACTCCCAACCATTACCTCCATCGTAATGTTGCTTACAGATTCACAATATATGTAGTAAACTTCTATAAAGACGACCATGATTTTGATCTACACAAAAGTCGTATGACAATAAATTAACTTTATTACTAATTTTTATTTAGGTAATGACATAAAATCCAGACTTAATTAAATTTGAGTCTTGTTTTTAGGAGGGAAGGAATAGATGTGAGGCGGGAAAGATTAAGAGGAGGGATTTAGTATTAAGGAGGAGGGATTGACTTAATGGAAATTATGTAAAATGTCTAAACTATCCTTTCAAATTAAGACTATGCTACCTAAATCTTCAAAGCAGACAGAGGTCTTAGAGTTTCATTTCTTATTAAACCCTAATTATAAAAAAATCAAAACGTACTGGATGCCTATCTTATTTGAAGGATGGTTGTAGTCTTGTATATATGATTATCTGAATTCCTTTCTTTGATTTCTCCTGAACCTTAGATGTTTACGCAGTATTAATCTTGATCTTATTTAAGTTGTATGTTTTTGATGGAAGTGATACAACGGAGACAAGTTAGAGCATGTTTTCCTGGATTTCGTTTAATTAGACCGCTCGATTTCGATTTAACAGTAACAAAAAGAATAAACACACAGTGATCTAACTGTTTTTGAAATTACTATTCATTTATTAATCGAACTTAATTTAAATCTATTGATCTGAGGTAGAAACCAATGATGATCTCGTTATCTTAAGATGTTACATTTTAATTCTGATCACGACTTGTTCTTGCTCGTTAATGGTATCCTTAGAGCTTTTCATCTCTTTTGTTAACTCGAGGCAGGGGTGACACGGGAATTTAATCTTTTTTTGTATCATTTGGTTATAACAACAGGTTGACTAATGTTTGACTTAAAAAATTGTAATTTCTTCCCTCTGCATAACAATTCCTTCCCTCCTAATAACAGGACTCTTAAATTTGATTAAATCTATAAATAGGATATAATTAATTATAAGTAATTGTGATTATGTGTAGTTAAAAGAATAATGAAAAAAAGAAAGATACATGCGTACTATATATAAGTAAGTTTCCAACATTAAAAGAGAATTCTAAAATTTATTGGGTCAATAAAAGGAGAAAAAAAACAACTAATCAATATAACGTTTTGGAAAGATCTGGTATGACTGTCGACATTATACTTTGTGGCCAAATTAATTAAATTTTGGAAAGATCTTGCTTCATCATATATATATACCATAAATTAATAACTTAACTATTAGCTGTTTTGGAATTTATCTAATGAGTACTAAATATTGAATGTGAATAGTGTTCACACAAAGTTGCGTGGATCTGTGTTAGCTAGGAGTGAGCAAAAAGTCTGGGACCGCGGATTTCACCCGTATCCGTCGGTCAAATTGCGGGTGAAACCCAATCCGCAAGATCTATGGGCCGGACATGGGTGGGATTCTCAAATCCGCACTTTTCACGGTTTGGTTACGGTTGGACTTTGAATTCCGCGGATTCATCCGCACCGTAGGAATTTGATGAATCAAAATTTTCCTAGTTTTCATTTTCATCAAAATGCTTAATTATATAAATAAGAAGGAAAAGTACAACTTTAGCCCCTGTCCATCAGGAGCTTTTCTCTAATTACACCAGGTGGTATAATACATCACACACCTTAGATGGTTCTAGTTCTCGCAAATTTGGCCAAACAGTCAGCTGGGCCATTATACTCTCTATGTATATAAGTGAAATGACCCTGAGGAGAACACGACAGTAGGAGCTTAACTTGAGCGAAAAATATTAATGTTTTCACGCCTGCAATGAGAAACTAGATTCTTAACAACATCCGCCACCCCTTTGTTATCGGTTTGAACGATCACCTTTTTACAGTGCACTTGACGTTTCTAACTATTCATATTTTGCTATTCACGTTTTTTTTTTTACTAAATCCGCGGTTAATCCGCATCCGGTCCGTATCACTCGTTGATCCGCGGATGTCAAATCCGCGGGTGATTGGGCCGGACAGGGTTGAATTTTCCAAATCCGCAACTTTGACGGATTGGACGCGGGTGACCCTAATCAGCATCCGTCCGTCCGTTGCACACCCCTAGTGTTAGCAGATAACCTACCAAAGGTGTTTCAGCGTTAGTGTGCGTGCGTTCGAGTCCCAAACATTACACATTTTTTGTCAAATATACTAGTATAGTCCACTATCCAGGCCATAGCAGGCCTAGCCTGGCAGGCTTATACAGGCCCAGGATGAAAAAGGCCTGGCCATAGTAGGCTAAAAGGCCAAAAATTGGAGCCCAGCTTGGGCCTGCTTTGAGCCTGGGCCTGGCCAGGTCTGTTTCAATCACGGGCCTGGCCAGGCTTTAGCCTATTTATATAGGCCAGGCCGGACCAGGTCCAGGCTGGCCTGGCCTCTTTGACACCTCTACATATATCATGGAACAATCAGAGCTGTTAGACAGACAAGTGTGATTATTAGCAAATTAGGTGAGAAAACTTTCACAGTATAGTCCACTATCCAGCCCATAGCAGGCCTAGCCTGGCAGGCTTATACAGGCCCACGATGAAACAAGCCTGGCCATAGCAGGCTAAAAGGCTAAAAATTGGAGTCCAGCCTGGACCTGTTTTGAACCTGGGCTTGGCCAGGTCTGTTTTAATCACGGGCCAGGCCGGACCAGGTCCAGGCTGGCGTGGCCTCTTTGACACCTCTACATATATCATGGAACAATCGGAACTATTAGACAGATAAGTGTGATTATCAACAAAGTAGGTGAGAAAACTTTCACAGGCTTCTGGTGAAGTTAGATTGTTTTGTCTTTTAGACTTATGCTTGTACCATCTGTTATGAAAATCATGAGATTTTTTTAGAACAGGGCATGTTACCATTTCTACCGGATGTTATTGTGAAATCCTAGTTCTTGTCTTATACTATATTATATTAAAATCTCATTGTCTTATACTATACTATATTCTCTATTTTGTTTGGTGGACAGGTCAAGCATCTTCGATGCGAAGGCTGGAATTGCTTTGAACGACAACTTTGTCAAGCTTGTTTCTTGGTACGACAACGAATGGGGGTACAGGTAATGTTATAAACCAAAAAAACTACATCATTAGTTGGTAACTTTCTCTTATCTTGTAACTTCTCGTGTTACTGTTAATTGATTTTTTGTTTGGCAGCTCATGTGTGATCGACTTGATTGTTCACATGGCGAAGACTCAGTAAGTTGGTATGGGTTTCTGGAGCAGTTGCCGGTTTGGTTTTCGATTATGCAGAGAGTACAATAGTGTCTGGGTTGCTATGTAATGCTTAGTTTGGTCTGCTGTTGACTAAGCAATTTCTCTTTTGCGCTAGTATCTGTCTAAGGACGCATGTTTTGAAGAGATATTACTTATATTCCATAAGCAAATCAAATATTTATTGTATTCTCTTTTTGGTTTCATATTGGTTGTGAGAATAATTAGTTTTTGCTATGCTTTTTTTGGTGGCACAGATTTCTTACGTATTGCTTTCTTGTGAAATTTTTTTAGTGAATGGGACCAACTTCCACTTGAAATGAAACCTGCTGTATCTGTTCATGTCAAGGTAATAATTGCAGATTACTTGGTTATGGATTACCCACTATATTATAAATAACTATCTTTTGTTCACAGAAAATATAGAGCTAATATGATAAGTATGTATAGAATGTTATTGCTTTCAAATGTTGTTATTGTGTGCAACTGCAAGATTATGAGATGTATGCATTCTATCTATTGCAGGTAACTTATTCATCGGGGTTCCTTGACATGTTCAAGTATGCCACTTCAACCAAGATGGAAGTGCTGAATTTGAGTCTAGGAAGCCCTAATTACTCGGCTCTTCTTTTTGTTAAGTTAAAAATTTTATTGATAGTTTTCTTGGATGCTTAAAATTGTAGAATTATCGTTTCACAAAATTCTTTATTTTGTTTTCTTTGTATTCTTGTGGGTGTCGTTAATTTGGTATGTGAACTAATCTCTCACTGTTTTGTGTAGGATTCATAAAGAGAATAATATCTCAAGAGTATGTAGCGTATAATTTGGTTGAGCTTATTCACTTCAAACTGTTTTGGAAAGGTACTTATCACTTCAGGCTAGTTTTCTGTGTCTGTGGTTTGTGTTAATGTTAGGAGTGAAGCATCACTATGACTCTGCAATAGTTTAGCCTTTATTCTTGCTCCTGATTTAAAGTTTTTTTTTCTGCTGCCTCAGATGGACATAGGAGATATCCCTAACACTGAATCTGCAGTTGTTCTTCCAAAATGAAGTCAAATAATTCTTTTTTTTTTCTTTTCTGTTTTCACTGAATTGTAGATTGTGATTTCTTTTATGTTTTCATTGAATTTTAGATTGTAAAGAACGGATTATGTTTCAATTGCAGGCCTGTAAACCGAGTCCAGATTCATGATGACCTATATTGTAGGCCTGTTAACCGAGAGCCCAGGTCCATGATAATGACCTGGGCTGCCTATTTTTTTTAATTTTAATATGAAGTTTTGTTACTGGTTTAACTGTAACAACAATAGTAAGTAAAAGCAACATGTGTCGTCATCTCAGAGTTGTTGCAAATAAGAGTAACAATTTAACTGTTACAGTAGTCGTGACTGAAGAACTGCACGTGTCACCCTACACGTGTCACCCTCTTATTTGTTGCAAATATGGAGTAACAATTATAATTGTTAGAATAACTGTGGAAAGTTTAACACGTGTCGCAATCATAAAATTAGTTCAATTGTAACGGTTACCAAATGTGATTGTAGTTGGACATTGTCACCGTTACAAAACGCAGTAACAATTATTAATAACAACATTTTTACAACAGGTTATAACCATTACAAATCTTAACAGTAACAGGTATAGCTTGTGACAAAATCCTGGATTTGGTGTAGTGTTACCAGATTACTAGAGATATACCCGAGGTTCTCATTCGGATGAACTGAAGATGTAAAATATAAGAATTTACAAACTCAAGTTACCAGATTACTAGAGATAGACCCGAGGTTCTCATTCGGATGAACTGAATATGTAAACATCAGAATTTAAAAACTCAGGTTACCAGATTACTAGAGATAGACCTGAGATTCTCATTCGGATGAACTGAATATGTAAAATATCAGAATTAACAAACTCAGGTTAACAGATTACCAGAGATAGACCTGAGGTTATCATTCGGATGAACTGAATATGTATAATATAATAATTTTGAAACTCAGGTTACCAGAGTACCATAGATAGACCCAAGGTTCCCATTTCGATGAACTGAAGATGTAAAATATAAGACTTTAAAAACTCTGGTTGCCAGATTACTAGAGATAGACCCGAGGTTCCCATTCCGATGAACTGAAGATGGAAAATATCAGAATTTACAAATTCAGGTTACCAAATTACTAGATATAGACCTGAGGTACTCATTCGGATGAACTAAAGATGTAATATATAAGAATTTACAAACTCAGGTTACCAGAGTACCAGATATAGACCTGAGGTTCTCATTCAGATGAACTGAACATGTAAATTATCAGAATTTACAAACACAGGTTACCAGATTACTAGAAATAGATCTGAGGTTCTCATTTGGATGAACTGAATATGTAAAATATCATAATTTACAAACTCAGATTACCAGATTACTAGAGATAGACCCGAGGTTCTCATTCGGATGAACTGAAGATGTAAAATATCAGAATTTACAAACTCAAGTTACCAGATTACTAAAGATAGACCCGAGGTTTAGCATTCCGATGAACTGAAGATGTAAAATATCAGAATTTACAAACTCTGGTTACCAAATTACTAGAGATAGACCCGAAGTTCTCATTCGGATGAACTGAAGATGTAAAATATCAGAAATTACAAACTCAAGTTACCAGATTACTAGAGATAGACCCGAGGTTCCCATTCCGATGAACTGAAGATGGAAAATATCAGAATTTACAAACTCAGGTTACCAAATTACTAGATATAGACCTGAGGTTCTCATTCGGATGAACTAAATATGCAATATATCAGAATTTACAAACTCAGGTTACCAGAGTACCAGATATAGACCTGAGGTTCTCATTCAGATGAACTGAAGATGTAAAATATCAGAATTTACAAACAAAGGTTACCAGATTACTAGAGATAGACCCGAGGTTCTCATTCGGATGAACTGAATATGTAGAATATCAGAATTTTAAAAATCAGGTTACCAGAGTACCAGAGATAGACCCGAGGTTCCCATTTCGATGAACTGAAGATGTAAAATATCAGAATTTACAAACTATGGTTGCCAGATTACTAGAGATAGACCCGAGGTTCCTGTTCCGATTTTTATAGCATAGCTAAGTTGAACCCACCAAGCGTTGGTATGTCAAGTTTGGTTGTCATATTTTAGTGAATCAAAACTCATTTAAAGAGTCGCTTGATTATATACTAGAGTCAACTTCGTATAGGTTAGCTTGAAAGTGTTAGGATATGAGACTTACAAGTATTACATGAAGATTTGAAGAATGTGAAGAAGTATGGAGCTACAACGACAACATCATCCTTCCTCTTGAGGTTAGTAATATTTGATTTGAACTGTTTCATTCCGTAACGTATCATTCAAGTCGTGCATATTGAAAACATTACTGCAAATCTGTGTATGATACTCTAGTTAGACATAGTATTAAGGAATACAATACGAGGTTTATTGCTTAACCATTAAACTTTGTATATAAGACATCGACATGATCATATGAATGCTATTGTGATTATGTATGGGTATGAGTGAAGATTTCATCTTAGGAAACAATGTTTTACATTCGTTTAAAGGAAGTAAGTTCATAAACTCGTTTTGTGAATCGAAAGGGAAATAGCTAGGCTTATTGGTATTGTTATTCATTGCAAATCTATTTTGAATTACCAATATGTGTGTTTAGTATAACCGCTCGTAAACTTGTTTATGTATCTTGGTAAAACTATTCACAAGGCCTGACTTATGTATTGGTATGACTTTTATTAGTGAAACCGATCTTAAGTAATCACTCAAGATGGTATGATCGATGCCTTGTAAATAACAACTTTTATCTAGACATTGGGGAACCGATCCTGGTAAGAGGTGCAGCAAATTTACAAGAGGGGAATCGATCCTTGTAAGAGGTGCAACACGTTTTTAGTAGATGGGGGAACCGATCCTATGAACATGTGCAACAAGTTCTTAGAAGATGGGGGAACCGATCCTATGGACATGTGCACCAAATACAGGTAGTTACCATAAGTATGTGGGGAACCGATCCTAGTACCTAGTCAACCAAGTTTTGGTAACTAGCGTGACTATGCACAATACTTACATGGAGGTAGAACCGAACTTGTTTTGGTAGAACCGTGAAACCCATGATTGGTGATTTGATAAGATAATCAATCACATAGTTCTTAGAAGTCAGATGAACCAATTCTAAATTCGTTTGGAAATGTGGCAAATCGGTTCCAAGATTGTAAGTATGAAAAAGGACTTGCAAAGAAAAGATGTCGACATACTTTGAACATGTGCAGTAACTCTTATCATTAATTGTTCAAAGATATTCCTTAATAGCTAAAGGAGAATCCTAGGATCGAAATAAATTGAGAATCTTTATGATTAATAGTATTGATTGCATAGTCTAACAATTACTTCGGTAGTTGTTGAGAGATTGATCTAAGGACCCGACAAAGGAGTTTATTGGTTAAACGGAAGAGCCTTTGTCAAACTCATATCACGTTGTTTGAAAAGAGTTGTTACCGAACAGATTTTTTGTTCCTTTACTATATGGAATACGAACCAAAGGAATTGTTCCAAGTGCGTGACTTACTGCAAGTTGGAGGCGCAGGGATACTGAGGAAACTAGGTGAACTATAGGTTTAGTTGCTTGGTCTCAACTATACGAAGTTGGTTTGATTTTGTATAGCGGCTTAATTCTGAGAGTATTCAATTCTGGACTAGGTCCCGGGGGTTTTCTGCATTTGCGGCTTCCTCGTTAACAAAATCTTGCTGTGTCATTTACTTTTATTTTCCCCAATTAATTGTGTTTATTATAATTTAAAGTAAATCGCACAAACGTTAATTCCTATTTTACTTGATAGACAATCCCTAGAGTTAGGTTAAGTCCGAACCTATTATCAAGTAAACATACTTCGTTGTTGTATTGTCTCGATCTCGTATCCATAGACGATCACACGAAGTGTGAACCGATTAGTTGTATTGTCTCGACTCAGTCCATAGACAATCACTTTCGGAAAATGACTTATAGGTGGAAAAGTTTGAGGTATATTTGGGTACCCTCGTCTTTTCACCGATGAACTGAAGATGGAAAACATCAGAATTTATAAACTCAAGTTACCAGATTACAAGAGATAGACTGTGAAAATGACCAGACTACTCTTAACAGAAATAAGTGTATTAAATATCCTGGATACTGTGAAAATTGCCAAACTACCCTTATCGGAAATAAGTGTGAAAATGACCAAACTACCTTTACCAGAAATAAGTGTATTAAATATCCCGGAGACTGTGAAAATGACCAAATTACCCTTACCGAAATAAGTGTATCAAATATTCCGGAGACTGTGAAAATGACCAGACTACCCTTACCAGAAATAAGTGCAGCAAATTCCAGAGACTGTGAAAATGACCTGACTATCCTTATCGGAATAAGTGTATCAAATATTCCAGAGAATGTGAAAATGACCAGATTACCCTTATTGAAAATAAGTGCAGTAAAAATTACGGAGACTGTGAAAATGACAAATTACCCTTATTGGAAATAATTGCAGTAAATATTCCGGAGACTGTGAAAATGACAGATTACCCTTACCGTAAATAAGTACAGTAAATATTCCAGAGACTGTAAAAATGACTATTTTACTCCTTGCCTGAAAGTTAGTGAAATGTTCATTTTGCCACTTATTTGAAAATTTTATAAAATGACCATTTTACCCCTTACCGGAAATAAGTGCGATAGATATTTCTGAGACTATGAAAATGACTACTTTACCCCTTACCCGAAAGTTAGTGAAATGTTCATTGTTCCACTTATTTGAAAATTTTATAAAATGACCATTTTACTCCTTACCGGAAATAAGTACAGTAAATATTCCAGATTGTGAAAATGAACATTTTATAAAATGACCGTTTTACCCCTGGACTGAAATCTTACCTTAGATGATTATTATCTAAAATGACAATTTCGAACTCCGACTAGTAGAGAATGAGAATATATTGACAAAATATACAAGATTTACTCGAAACTTAGATGATTATTTTCTAAAATGACAATTTCGAACTCCGACTAGTAAAGAATGAGAATATATTGACAAAATATACAAAATTTACACGAAACTTAGATGATAGACAAGATAAAGTGAACTTAGCGTGATTCGAACACACATCTTCTGACGTGGGGTCAGACGTGCTACCATTACACCATAAGTTCGACATGTGTGCACACAAATACTGGAAATCTTATAACAAAAACAGGAAATCTTGAAAGTGGATAGTGTTGAGCAGTCGAAAGATTTGCAGAGAACAAAATCTGACGTGGTTGTTTCGTATAAGGAGCATCAAATGACACAATAAAAATATTCCTACAAAATGCAATTGTTGATGTTAAGTTTAGTTAGTAAAGGATAACGTGGTCTACTTCATGCAATGGCTCTTAGACATCATAAAATCGCTGCCAAAATACTTCAACCAGTCTTTAAGCCATAATTCAACTACAAAAAATGATACATACTACTCATTATTTACTCTTTCCATGTTATGAAAAGCAGAAAATAACTCACCTTTTGCACACTTCCAAACACTGCAACTAGACGACTCTTTATATGTCTAGCACGTTCGGGGTTAATCATACTGGTTTTAGAGGTCAACTTTCTTGTTCCAATGTGGATGTCTGGGCAAAGAAACCAACATTTAGAGGTACTAGGCAAACTTCTAGTCTTAAGATTTGTAAAAACCATGCTTTCCTTGACAGTTTAGTACTAAAGTTCACTGATTAATCAGTTTCCAGTTTCATAGCATATTATTTATAGCGACATTCACATTTAGTGAAATGTTTGGATTCAACATTCATCATTTAACAAAAGTCAAAAGAAAAATTAGAAATACACAGCATCTGCACACAAACACAATAGTTAAACTAGACTTTCTCCTAAGTGAAACGTGAATGTCTATGTCAAATCAAAACGGAAGTAGATTATACATTTTGTTTGGTCAGTAGTACCCTACAAACTATGCCTAACTACCCTGCAAGGTATCCCTATCTCTTAGAATAGTGAACCATATGGAGTATATACCAAGATCAATCTGAGGATTATTATCCAAGACAACAAAATCAGCTGTATTATGAATTTAAAGCAGTATCACCTAGAGTTTTGATTTGACATTAAATTCTCTGTCAGATAGACTTTTCAACAGAGATGCACTATTCCTAGTTAGATTTCTCTCCCCAAAGTGTTTGCCATATATAGGGTAATATATCAATTAACAAGTAGGGATATAAAAAGATTCACACCAGTGCAAATGCAGTCCTGCACTACTCAAATGTATTCTCGTTATCCAAATGAACTAAATGTGAGTGGTAGAAAGGTGCTTATTAGAATAAGTTACTCAACAGCATTTTAGATGAAAATTTTATTGGCTACAGATTCAAAAGACCTGATTTGTGTCAAACAACATGTCTAAATCTCTATATGCTTCATGAAAATGAGTAAAAATTGAGGAACAGAACAGAAACAAGTTTGATAGTACATAACACAAAAATCAGTAAAGGGAGCAAAGTTTGTGAGGAGCTTACAGTTGGCATCTTCCGTGGCTGATATGTAATACAAGGACTGGGAAGATTAGATCAGATAACTGCACTTCACTTCTCATGGAGAATGACTAGCGACCCAATTTCGCAGAGAAACTAGCAAAAGATTGGTCCACTAGCATTGAGAAACTTGAGCTTCAACTTCCAGCCTACAGTGACGAGCTCAAAATTCATTTACTTTTTAAGAAACAACCTGGCAGGCCAACCTGACATGACATGGCAAATGAATAGCACACTGGTTAACCTGTAAATCTAATAAGTAAAGTTCATAACATAAAAAGTAAAAACTATATTGGAAGAACAAATTATACAGGAATCGGAATAGATAAAAAGATCTTGTACATAGAACAAAATAGCTAGATACATGCATACTCTGTAAGCACGAGTGTGACTTCACAAAATAACTGACACCTATAATGCCAGAACACAACTCTATAAAGCTCCATGTAGTTGCATCTTTTCTGATTGCTACATCCAAGTAGATCTAAAGGCTATAAAACTACTAACATTCAAGATTCAAAGATAAACAAGATGTAAAGAACATGAAAGTAAAGATCAACACAAGCATATAACGTGGTTCGGCCATGAACACCTACGTCCATGGGAAAGAAGATGTTTTCTTTATTGATTAGGGTCTTACCCTTGAAAGAGCTACAAATATCACTTAGATTTCTCACTCTCTCTTTATCTAGATCTCTCTCAAGAATTCTCTGTAGAAATACCATCTAAAATTACATAAGTCGTCCATTTCCCTCTACATGGACTGGTATTTATAGGCCATATTAGACTCGTGAAGGCCTGGTCTCGCCGAGCTGGTGGAGCCATCGTACATCTTCACATTACTTCGGACGAGATCTATACTATCCCTCGTGATGGCCTACTTGGTTCCCCTTCCGAGTCATCTCGCTCTGTACGTCATCGTGCTGCATCACCTTTAGGTTATAGTATAGATCGCCCGAGTCTTATAATACGATGTAGATTCGTTCACGTCTCCTCTGATCCTTCATTAAATGCAGTCCTTTAGACTTGAACGTCTGAGTCGATTAGACCACTCCTCACACGCGTCCTCCATGTAACGTTTGTGGCAGGCGTCTCGATTCAGACGAAATCACCTTTTAGAGTATGATTCGGTTCTTCTATCTTATCACCTTATCATGAAACCATCCCTTGAGATGTTTACACGTAGCCATCGGGTATTTTACCCTCACATTTTGCTCATTTTCTTTTCATCCTGCCAAGGGCATGATGGGGAGAAAACTTCGTAACCGTCCCGTCTTTATCGCCACGTCCGAGATTTCCGCCACGTCTACACTTTTAGTGCGCTTTTACCTGTTGGACTTGAGGCGCCGGTTGATGGTCCATTGGTTTCTTATAAAATATTTTGGGAGAAGAGAATGATGTCTTTATTTTCTGTTTTCAGAATTCAGAACTTTTTCATTCTTTCTCTCCTCTGTCTTTTGCTGTTCCTTCTTAACTTCTTGTCTTCTATAAAGAAGTTTATTATGTCTGGGAGAAATTCTCCATCTCGACCTTCAAGACGGTATGGCCTATTTTCTTTGTTCTTATTTTTGTTTTCATCGGTGGTCGACGCCATTATTTTGAATTGTGAAGTTTCTTCGTAGTTATCATGATTGCTCTAGTCAATGGTTCTTTCCATTTCTTTTTAACTGTGAAGTTTCTTTGGGGATCGCCATTATCGTCTCCGCCTTTTATTATTTTCCGTCGGTTTTCTCCGGCGTAGATTCTGATACCCTTTTTTTTAAATCTTTTGTAGTGCTGATAAGAGACTGATGGTGGCTTCGAGCACCGACCGTTCTTCCGGCATGTCTGATGCCGATTTCTTGGAGATGATAAAGACTAAGCATCGTCTTCAAAGATTTCAAGTTACTTTTGCTACTCCGGAGGGTCAAGCCGGCGTCTTGACAAAGAAACTCTTTGAGGATAATCCCTGTGGTCCCAACGAGATTATCGTGGCGGTGGGTCATCTCAATGTTGGGATTCGCCTTCCTCTGTGTTGCCTACTGGACTCCTTTCAGTACGAGGTGCTTTGTATGCTTAGTCCCCAGCGATCTATTTATCATCCCAATGACAATTTTTATAGGATCGCTCAAAAATGTGCTCGGCGAAGTCAAGGCAAGGTTACTGAGCACGATCTGAACGAGTTCGTCTCATCTTAGAGGGATTTTTATACGCCTGCGACTTTTGAGGAGCACTATTGGTGCCAACAGTCCGATACATTTGAGGGATTTGAGGTTGGGATTTCTAGGTCTCGGCGACCTCTCCGAGGTCCTCCTCTTATGTTCAATTTGGATCCTCCCAATCCCATCCAGCTTACACTTCGCAAGACTCATGATCCCAAGTGGTCTGTCGCTCCTCTTCGTATTGTGGGGCCTTACATTTTTGGCTGGGATGAGATTGGCGATGTCCTTCCTGGGATTCCCGAGATGCATAGTCACCTTCCACCTTCCAGGCCATGGGAGCTTAAATGGGTTCTCTCTCGTAGACGTTCTTCACAAACTGCTCGAGCTATTGAGGATGCTAAGGTAGAAAATATTGTCTTAGTGTTTTAACATATATATACCTTGCCCCTGTTTTATGCCTTAGCATCTGATGCTGTTGTATTGTTTGAGCAAAGGAAAAGAGTCGCTGATGGTTCTTGGCCATCTACTGCTCCTGTGGAGGTTGCATAACATGCATTGGAAGTTGATATTGGTGCGTTGTTTGGAGAGAATAAGATTGTGGACCTTGGTGAAGGATTTTTTGGTGATATTGATCATGCATTGTTGGATGGGGCTGCCAATCTTGATTGCACTACTATTATATCGGAGGTGGGGATGCCCCAAGAGAGTAATCTCGCTGATACGGGTGTTCTTCCCGATGTAGGTGCTCGGGTTGGTGGTAGTGTTGGTACTGGCGTACCAAGTACTTTTGCTGGTGGTTTTCCTTCTGCTCCAGTGGCTCCTTCTAATTCATCTTCCACCATTTTTGGTGGTGGATCCGAGGCGATAAAAATGCTATGCTCGGATCAGTATACTCGGCTGAGCGAGGATGAGCAAGCTCGTATTCTAACTTCTCTACCTAAATCCGCTCAACATCAGCTTGTGCAGGCGGTATTTATTTGAGTATACTTTCAATAGTATGCGATTTATTATTACCTCAGTTAAAGTATGTCTAACTGGTTATGTTGTCTGATTTACTAGAGCAACAATCTGAGGGTTGGTATGTTGTCCGAGACTCGTGTTGCTAGGAAGCGATCTAGAGATGCTGAGCACGAGAATCAGAATCTGCGTCTTGCTGTGGAGATGGCCAAGCAAGAGGCTTTGTCCTTTCGCCAAGATAAAAAAAGAGCTAGAAGGTATTTATTTTTTCCTTTGTCTAAGTTTTCGTCTCCATAGTAGGTTCTAGAGTTCTGAATTAGTCCCCTCTATTTGTGGCCACCATCAAACGTTTGGAGGAGAAGGTAGATATTACTGGTCATAGGCATGCTAGGGAACTGTGCAATCTGAAGCTCAATGTGAGTTCTCGCCAGTGCAAGATTGATTCCTTAGAACATGAGAATGCACAACTTCATAAGGATGTGGATGTTCATCGAGATCGCATCGTTGAGCTTCTTGCGATGCTAGATAAAGCTAAGCAGGTGGCTGTAGCTCGCTCGAATGAGATCAAGCTCCTCCGAACTAAAAAGGATTGGCTGATTGAGTGGCAATCGGACCATATGCCCCTGCTAGCGCAGGCAGAGGATGACAGAGAAGAGTTAGTGCGTATCGAGCGAGATTTTATCCTTCTTGAAAAGGAACGTGATATACACATGTTATCGTGCCCGGCTGGCGATACTGCCATAACTCCTGTTGAAGCACAGATTAGTGCTTTAGATAACCAAAAGGCCCAAGTGGAACAGACCTTAGCTTTTGTTTTAATTGAACATGAAGGTTTCCTATTAGCTGCTTTTGATTTTCATTCACCTTATGCTTTTATGAGTTATTTCTGTTATATTGACTCTCTCCTTTTATTTCTCTTGCAGGGGCTCCGCAGCGCAATGCGGAGTTGGAGAGGCAGTTGGAGGAAGTGAAGGTGGAAAAATAAAGTCTTGACGAAGAGCTTAATGAATTGGTGAGCACCATGAGGAAGAGCTAGAGGCTGAGCGTGCTGATAAGAATCAGAAGTTGAGAAATCTTCATGCTGAGTATGAGCTTATGATAACAAATGCCTGCAGAACTGCCGTCCTTCGTGAGCGTCAAAGGGTCGCTACTGCTGCCAATGTTGTGGTTCCACCTCCGCCTGTTGAGCCCGAGTCCGAGCAAGTTGCTCCTGGAACTGCCGAGGGAGAGGATCGGGTGGATATTGAGCAAGGTGCACCTGGCGATGGGCAGGTTTAAGTCCGTCACTTCTTTTGCTCATATAAGCTTTGCTTTTCTAAAAACTTCTTGTTTTCTCCCTTTTGTGTTTAAACCTCGTGTTGTTTTTGAGGTAATGTTTAGGAAGACATTATTTGGTAAGTCATCGTGCTCCTTGCGAGGCAATGTGTAATTGGTTTGACTGGTCAGTACGCTAACCGAGTCCTCTTTTGTGCTGGAGGAATTATTTTGTTACACATACTTTAATAAGTCCTCATATGTGGGAGGCAATGATACTTTCTTTTGAAGTAGCTATTTATATGGATGATAATTTCCTTAGTTGAATTACATCACATGATGTGTGTATTTTTGTGGCTCCCGGGGGGTTTTGTGCATGCTGTTGGTCCAACCATGGGTGACAAAGACAAGGAGTGATCAGTTCCTTAATTTGATAGGGCATCTCTTACGGTGTTGGGCTTTATGCATAGCACATTCCCTTTCTCGCCTTGGTCTGATGCCTTCATGGGCTTGGTTTTTTAATAGTGTCCTGTTTAGGTTACACTTGCCCTAGGGTTAAGTGATCAGTTGTGTGACTCACTTGTTTATTAACCATTGTTTGGAGAGCAATATCTCGGTCAAGTGATTCTTTCCTTAGCCAAAGGTAAGTACCTTGATTCTGGATATCTCCTGTTATGGAAATACATCATCCGATTTCGTGATCGTGATGGCATTACCTTAGGTCTGTTCCCATCTTAGGTAGCTTAGGGTGTCCCCCGCTTCATCTTGCTTCATTCGGCTAGATGGCATTGCCTTAGGTCTGTGTCCGTCTCGGGCAGCTTAGGTATTTTACCCGCATCATTCATTGTAGAATGGAAGGTGTGGCTAGCACCGTGCCATAATCTTGATGGGCTTTTGTGATAATGCAAATATGATATGATTATGCAAGAACAAATAAAACAAAAAGCAAAAAATTGGGAAAAAAAGGTTGCAAAAAATTGCAAGAAATAAGGAGTAATTTTATTATTCTCAAAAGAGGGTTCGTAAGCCCTTAGTACATTCAAGTAAGGTTTCATGACCTTTTACAAGTAAGGATTCGAGTCCTATTTTCAGATTTTATCTTCCTAAGCGATGAGCTTTTTAAGCATTGTATTACTTGAGGTATTTGATGTTCCAGGGGAGTTCGAGTTCTTCCCCATTAGGTTTGAGCAATCTGTATGCCCCATCGCCTGCCTTGGCGATGACTGTGAGTGGTCCTTCCCATATGGGAGCAAATTTTCCTTCCTCGCGTTGGTATGGCGGGATCTCGCGCCAGACTTTACCGCTTGGGCTAAATTGCCTCTGGTGAACGCGTTTGTTGTATTCTCGGTCTAGCCTCCGATGGTAATTTTCTATTTTATGGAGAGCTATTTCTCGGTTTTCCTCGAGATCGTCTAGCTTAGGAGTATCGCTTCAGTTGGTATGATCGCTTCTATACCATATGTGAGAACAAAGGGGGTCGTCCTTGTTGCTCCTCTTCATGTGGTCCGATAGGCACATAGTACATTGCGTAATTGTTCACATCGGCTAGTCCCATGTCCGTCTAGCTTCATCCTGAGCATGTCAGCGATAGCTTCATTAGGGTAACCATATAGACTTCGGGGAGTGGAGAAGGCATTATTCTCCTGATTTTTCTCGCCGAGTGAGATTCGGTTATAACCCGAGTATCCTTCTATTAGGGACAGTAGTCTGTATTCAGATGTGGCTTCCACAAGCTGATCGATATCGGGAATCGGAAAGCTGTCCTTTGGACAGGCCTTATTAATGCAAAGTCGTACTCCTTCATTTTTCTTCAGTATTATCACCATGTTGGGTATTTGTTCTCCTCGGACGACTTCTGATGCCTCCGTTTTCTTCAGTTCTTTTTGAATCGCCTTGTGATACTCCAGTGTCACCTTTCGCATCTTTTGCCTCATAGGCTTGTGCTTTGGATCATTTTTCAAGTGGTGTTGACATACTTCTGGATATATCCCAGGCATATCTCCCATGTTCCTTGCAGAGGCATCGAAGTATTCTTTTGGTGCTCGTACGAGCTTTTCTTCTTCCTTTCTGTCGAGGAGAGTTTCAATCTTAACCATTCCCAGGTTTTCGGTTGTTCTGATGTTTATTTCCTTCACGGGTTCTGAGGCAGAGAGGTTTATCTTGAGCTCTCCATCATTGGAGAGGTCCTGTAGTTGCTATAAGAGCTCCTTGGATACGTCAGAGATTGGGACATTGTCCGAGGATAGTACGTTGTTCGAGTGTCTCGCTTTGCTTGTCACTGCTACGTAAGCATTGATATCATCCTGGCTTTTAGCATTCTTGGCCCTTTTCTCCTTTGCTTTTGGAGATTTTACCCTGTTCTCGTCATTTTGTACGTCCATGTTGTAACAGTACTTAGCTTCGCCTGAGTCTCCAACGATCTATGCGATCCCATCGGGTGTTGGAAACCTTAGTCTCTGATGGTAGGTCGAGGCAACTCCTTTGATCCCATGGACCTAGGATCACCCGACAATGGATGTGTAGGGTGAAAGTACATCTACTACACAGAAAGTGGTTAGAGTGAGGATTTTTCCTACTCGAATTTCTAAGGTGACCTCGCCTCTTGGGTGGGTCTATGAGCCATTGAAGCCAAATATGTTATAGGTAGAAGGGATTAGGCATTCGTCTCTAAGACCCATTTGCTTGAATGTTTCATAAAACAAGATTTCGACAGAACTTCCTCCGTCTATTAGTATTTTAAGCATGGCCCATGGAAATACATTAGGCTTTTCTTCCTCGCCTACCTGCTCAGGGAGTGCGATAGCCATCATAACCACCAATGGATCGTTGTGGTTTCGTCCTTCATCAGGTTCCTCCGAGGCTGAAAAACTGATAGGTATTTTCATCCACTCCTACATAGGAGGTTCTTTTGCCACACTGAAGACTTCGTCACCTTCGAAGTTTCGCTTGTTGATTCGTCCTGTAATACTTCCTTCAGGTGTGGGAGCAGTGATAGCTGAGTGCGATATCGTATTGAATCCCAAGTATTATGCCTCGCGTGGTATTTCTACGCGATGTACGGGTGTTCCCACCGTTGGTTGGATCGCTGGCTGTGCGATATACTCCTGGAGTTTTCCTTCATCAATCATGTCTTGCACCATCTTCTTTAGATCTCTGCATGAGTCTGTCGTGTGGTTATAGAATTGGTGAAACTCGCAGAAGTCTGTTCTATTCTTAGCACGCTCGGGCTTCTGTCCTTTATTCCATGGGTATGTGATCTTACATTTCCCATCGATCTTCTTAAAGATCTCGGATATAGGTGTGTTTAGTTTCGTGTAGACTGGGTATACGAACTTTCCCTTCTTTTTTTGGGATTGGTCTCGCCATTTCCATCCTTCACTTCGATGTTTATCGAATTGGGTAGATCCATTGTTGGATCGCCCTGCTCCTTGGGTTGGAGCTTGAGGGTTCTGTGGTTCTACCACATTTGCTCCTCTATTGGTTCCTTTTACCAATTTGTCATAAGTACCAACTTGGAGTTCTTAAAGGGCTATGTAGTCCTCTTGAATCTCTCTTAGTTTCCCTAGATTAGGTGGCATGGTCTCGTACATGTGGACAAATATGGGATCTGTCTTTCTTAGACTATTTTTAAAGCCCAAAATCGCATAGGCCTCTGGGACTCTTCCGATCTCGGCACATAATTTTCTCCAACGAGTTACCAGAGAGCGGAGTGACTCGTTCGGTCCCCTGGCTAACTGGAACAGCATGTCAATTTCGGGTTTGACTCGGCTGTTATGTATGTATGTTTCTAAGAACAACTCGGATAGATGGTCAAACGATTTAACCGATGCCTTTAGAAGGTTATTGAACCACATTAGGGCCTCGTATTTTAGACTGGCTGGAAAGAACCTACACATCACTACCTCGTAGTGACTCCACTGTGTCGGTGTCATGCGGTAGGATCTGAGATATTCTATTGCATCGTCGGTCCCATTGAAGGGAGTTGCAAACGTTGGGAGCGAGCATTTCCTTGGAAATGGTTGGGCTAGCAGACTCTCCGATAAGGGAGACTGTCCAGCCTCTTGCAGTACTTCCTTCAATTTTTTCCCTTCTTGTTTTCCTGTAGCCTCTCTGCACATCGCTTCGAGTTGACAGAGTCGGGCTTGTAATTGGTCGTCATTGTGCCTCGTTTCGGCCTTCTTCCTTCGTCCTTGCGCTCTTTCGGGCGAGTAGGAAGTTTCTGGGCGGCTATATCTTGATCGCCCTGAATCCTCGTCCGATTGCTCGGCGTACGTCACTATTTTAGAGCGATTTGACTTTGAAGTCTCCTCTCGCTTGGGGTCTACGACTGTGTGGTTCTCGGCCATGCAGTTGGTTTTTACTTAATCCTCATTTTCCTTTTTTCGTCTATGCTTGGGATCGACATCGGATGATCCTCGGACGGGCTTTCTTCCTCATTTAGGACTTCTCGGCTTCCCTTTGGAAAACGCTCTCCTGTTTCCTCGTTCGAGGTGTTAGGGATATGCACTCGCTCATCGTCCTGTAAGTTCTCAAAGGGATTCTCCTCCTCGGGGGTCTCCTCTATGGTAGGGAGTGGCACGTTTTTCTTTGTTTTGCGTTTCAGCCTGCGGTTTCTCCATTCTAGCCTCCTGTTATGTTTTTCTAACTTTTTCATTCTCTTATCCTGCGCATCTTGTGCTTTCAGGATGGCTGCGATAGTAGAAGCGGTATCGCCGAGGTTAGAAGGTTCGCCTTTCTTCTCCTCATTGTTTACTGTTTGCCTTGGAAAACGATTCAACCCTCCTGGTTGAGTTAAATGGATATCATTCTGTCTTTCGAAGGGATTTCCCTCTTCGTCAGAGCTAGAATTATCATTTAACCCCTCTCGATACTGGTTATTGGGTTGTCCCTCTCTTGGGAGTACACCGTTGTGCATAGTTTAACCGAGCTCCATCTCGTCTAGGCCTCCAGACAGGGCTCCACCAGTTTTACCTTGGCTCGTGCGAGTGGATCGTCTCGTCACCATCGCCTTACCTGTGATATATGTAATAATTCTTAATTTGTCTTTTCTTACAGAAAAGTGGGACCCTAGATTTGCAGGTCATGTGCAATTACTAAGTCATAGTTCAGACTGGACAGTTTAGTACAGGAAGACTTTGCAGTAAATTTTGGAGACATGTGAAGATGTCAAAACATTCCCTACTTGCATAAAGTTTTGGTGATGGTAAAAAGGTGTTTTGTTTGTCTCTTTTCTCGAGAAAAATACCTCCTTCTACACGTCATACCTTTACTAGGAAAAAACCAAGTTATGACTATTGAGCATATCTTCAAACTTTTGATTTTGAACAAACTTTGAGTTTGATGTTTGATTATGTACTCATTAACCCTTCCGCTTGAGTTAGAGTTAGGGTTTTAAGAAGAAGATTATGGATTATCTTGAGTTTATAAAGATGATGAACATCGAGAACAACTTGTCTTTTCAACTTTCATAAGGTGATATTTTCTCTTATGAAGTTCACTGACTTTACACTTCTTCCCATCCCTTTCATGGAGGAGATCGTTTGAGTGCTGAAGTGTTCAAAACTCCATTTTCACTCCGATCTTCAACTCTTCTGAGCGTCTTGAGGAAGATGTAAGAAATCTTAAAAGAACAAAAATATTAAAGAAAATGAGTGAAAAACATGTAGATCTGATGATTCTGAGGCTCTTCAGGACTACACTGATCGTGTGGATCGTGCTTAGTCCGAGATATACTCATGAACTTGAACAGAATTCTACACAGTGGTGTGAAATCCACTTCTTTCAAAGAGATTATGAAAATAAGAGTTGTTACTAGGGAGGTAGATTAGATCTTCATACCTCCCTGTTTCTAGCGCCAAAATATAGTTGCATCTTTTCTGATGGCTACATCCAAGTAGATCTAAAGGCTATAAAACTACTAACATTCAAAATTCAAAGATAAACAAGATGTAAAGAACATGAAAGTAAAGATCAACACAAGCATATAACGTGGTTCGGCTATGAAGACCTACGTCCATGGGAAAGAAGATGTTTTCTTTATTGATTAGGGTCTTACCCTTGAAAGAGATACAAATATCACTTAGATTTCTCACTCTCTCTTTATCTAGATCTCTCTCAAGAATTCTCTGTAGAAATACCATCTAAAATTACATAAGTCGTCCATTTCCCTCTACATGGACTGGTATTTATAAGCAATATTAGACTCGTGAAGGCCTGGTCTCGCCGAGCTGGTGGAGCCATCGTACATCTTCACATTACTTCGGACGAGATCTATACTATCCCTCGTGATGGCCTACTTGGTTCCCCTTCCGAGTCATCTCGCTCCGTACGTCATTGTGTTGCTCTTCCTTGGGGACCTCGTGCTGCATCACCTTTAGGTTATAGTATAGATCGCCTGAGTCTTCTAATACGATGTAGATTCGTCCACGTCTCCTCTGATCCTTCATTAAATGCAGTCCTTCTTTTTAGACTTGACCGTCTGAGTCGATTAGACCACTCCTCACACGCGTCCTCCATGTAACGTTTGTGGCAGGCATCTCGATTCAGACGAAATCACCTTTTAGAGTATGATTCGGTGCTTCTATCTTATCACCTTATCATGAAACCATCCCTTGAGATGTTGACACGTGGTCATCGGGTATTTTACCCTCACACTCCATAAAACACATTCTATAAGCCAACAAGGGAAGCTCTTGTGGTGCTTATTGGCAGAGAAAACCAGTTGTAAACAAGCACCAATGTCAGATCAAAAGGAGACTACTTTTTTCACAGGGAAAAAAACCTACGCCGACCTGCTCATCAGTTTGAAGATATAAATGAACTGGCATTGATCTGGGATCGAGCTCCCAACAGCTACGCAACTCGCCGTATCTTGCTTCTTTAAACATTAATCTACTAAACAACTTATAACTTTTGTTGAATTGATGAAGAACAGATTAAAGCAAGCTTGAGCTCAACAACAATTTATCTATTTCTGCTTCTCATACTAATTAAAAAACTCATTTCTGTAATCAATCTAAACTAATTGAATCCACATCGAAAAATTCAGTTCTGTAATCAATCTAAACATTAAACAAAACCTCTAATTTAGCCCTAATCTTTCACACAATTTCATAGATTAACAAAACAAACCATCAATTCATAATGAATGAATGAAGAACTCGTAATCACTTACCTCGTCAAAGAAGAAGACGAACAACGAAATTTATCATTAACAGAATCAATACGGAACCATCTTCATCTTCATCGTTCGATTGCAATTTCTTCACTTCTCTCAAACAAACCCATCCATCGATCCCATCTCAAATTCATCTTCTTTGATTCTTACATCCAAGAACTGAATAACACCACCGCTAAATCAAACTAAATACCACCAGCAAACTCGAATCCTTTTCTCCTCACTACCATCAGCACAATCCATGACAGCAGCTTCAAGTAAGATCCCAAATTCGACACCCACAGCATCGACCACCAACACCAATACACCATTATTCTCCATTAATCAAATCAACAACGAATATCAGACCCTACTTCTCCACGACTTCAATTATTCATCAAATCGCAGTAGCAAACCCTATTTCTTTTAAATCAATCGACATGAATAACATAAAACATAACCTAGCTAAAATTCAAACTCAGATTTATTTTCGGTGAAACGGCTAACTTTCGATCTGAAATTTTTTCATTCTCAGAGTGTGTTAATGGCGGAAAGAACAAAGGAAGTAGAAAGAATAATTTCTTACGTGGTTTGTGACTTTGTTTGTGTCGACAAAATCGAGAGATAAAGGGTTAGTATTTGTCCGAATCAACTTTCCTACTAAGTCATGTTTGTTGACTTGGGCCTGATGACTTTTTTCCAATATTAAGAAAATTAAAAATAAAAATTTAACTATGATGCTCATTGACTTTACAAATGTGTTTAACCTAGTTGATAGAACAATCTTAATTAGGGAGGCCAGAGACATATGTCCTAGCATATTCGGATGGGTTGAATTCTGTTATGCTAAATCTGCAAAATTATATTACAATGAGTCCATCCTTTGTTCAGCTCAGGGTTTCCAATAAGGTGACCCACTTGGTCCCTTGTTATTTGCACTTTCACTTCACCCTCTTGTTTGCCAAATTTCTTCTCAATGTTCATTGGATCTTCATGCCTGGTACCTTGATGATGGTACCATCATTGGCGACACTATGGAAGTTTCGAAAGAACTCAACATCATACAACAAGAAGGTGCTTCAAGGGGATTGCATTTAAATATCAAAAAGACTGAATTTTTTTGGCCTTCTACTGACCCTAGAAGCCTTGAAGTAGGAGCGTTCCCTGCTAATATAGGTAGACCAGCTAGTGGCGTGAAATTACTGGGTGGACCAGTCAGCTTGGACACTAAATTCTGTAGTGACATGGTGATGTACAGAGTTGACAAGACTTTACGTCTCATGGACAATGTTAAGAAGTTGAAAGACCCACAGAGTGAGCTCTTACTTCTACGCAGCTGTACAGGTGTTTCAAGGTTATATTTCACACTACATACTATAAATCCTCAGGTCCTCCAAGCAACAACAAGCTACTTTGATCAGAACTTATTCCAGTATCTACGTCTCTTGATCACAGGGGATGGGGATGGTTTCAGCCCTCTTCAGCAAAGGCTAGCAACTCTACCTATGAAGGATGGTGGTTTAGGGGTATATACAATATCTGATACAGGTCAGTACTGTTATCTTGCTTCATACATTCATACTGAAAGCTTGCAACGCACAATTTTTAGTTTTATTGGTATGTCAGAGCCTAACCCCAACTTCCAGTTTGCACTCGACAAGTTCATGCAGGCTTGTGGTCTTACTCCTTCCACTTTTATTATCAATAACACTGCCCCTCATCCCATGAAATCTTTGGAAGTTTGTTATTTTGATGTTGTCAAGAAGGAGTTGCCTACTAAGTTCACTATGTCCGAAAGGGATGTAGCCTTATGGCAGAGCAACAAGACTGAGCATGCTATGGATTATTCGAAGGAAATACCGATTGCTGGACTACATCAAATTATTGGGCCGAGACAGTTCCGTGATGTTACTCAATATAGACTAGGAATCCCACTCTTCCCTGAGGAAAGCATTTGTACAATCTATAAGCGGCACATGGACGTTTTCGGTGATCACGCAGTCCATTGCGCAAGTGAAGTTGGGGTTAAATTTCGTCATGATTTAGTGCGTGATGTGTTGATGGATATCTGCTACAAGGAAGGTGTTGCTGCCAGGAAGGAAGTACCAATGGCTTCTTGTCAGATCAGAATGCTCCTTTGAAACCCGCAGACATATTGGTGTGCAACTGGGAGAATGGCCGTGATACATGTTTTGACGTCACGGGGACCTCGTCGTTTACCGAAAACAGGATTAGAAGCTTCACTCCAGGTCGTGCTATTTCTATAGCTGTAACTCGTAAAAATACTTAATATTTGGACAAATGCACCACACACGGTTATGGGTTTAGCATTTTGGATTTTACTACATTGGGTGAATTGGGTGATGATATGATTTTCTTCTTGAAGAGATTGAAGAATTGCTTAGCTAGTTATGATGCTAATAGCAAATTAGGTAGTTCTCTTTTTCAAAGGGTAGGGTTGGCTATCCAGAAAGGCGTCGAGGCACAAATTGTTGCCCGGCTTCCAACCATTTCTATGTAATTACTTTTGTATTAATAAAAATAAAAATAAAAATAAATTTTGAATTAAAGAAATTAAATACAATTGTTTGTTTGGATAAATGTTGGAAAAATAGTGATAAGAAAAATTCTAAGAGTTATAGATTTGGGGTTGTTTTAGATGTGGTGAAATTTTTGGGTGGAATCATCATTTTAAATTATAATTGTTGGTGTTTTGATAATTGTCAACAAATATTTCTGTGACTAATAATAGAATTTGATATTCCTAATTATTATCACGAATTCAAAATTTACCAACAGTTATAATTGTTACAGAACTTATCACAGGTGTATCAGTGACTGGAAAATAAACTATGACAGCTTGCACAGTGATAAAATCCTGAGTTTGGGGTTGTTACAGACACCAGCTTACTACAAGTTAACTTCAGACTGGAATGTAGTTGAGTCCTGACTAAGTCTCACACCGATTAAGGTAATGTTGCATTCCTTACGCCTCTGAATCCCAGCAGGACTCTACGCCCTTGATTCCCTTAGCTGATCTCACCCACAACTAAGAATTGCTAAGACTCAAAGTCAAAGACTTATAAACAAATATGTCTCCCACAGATAAGTCTATTCTAGTAGATAAATCTGTCTCACACAGAAGTACCTACGAAGTTTTTGTTCCGTCTTTTGATAAATCAAGGTGAACAGGAACCAATTGATAATACGGTCTTATTTTCCCAAAGAACAGCTCAGAAATATCAATCACCTCACAATAACTGAACTATATGGTAGTAGAATAAGTTATTGTGGAATCAAAAAGAATGAGACGAAGAGATTTATATCTTACCTATCGGAGATAAATCTCGAGCAAATCTTAGAGAAGATAGTACTCAACACGATAGAACAAGTAAGATCAAAACACGCAACTACAGAGAAAATAGTTGGGTGTGGCTTCACGAATCTCAAATGAAGTCTTCAAGTCGTTAACCTATAATGGTTTTGGAAAAATATAGGTTAAAGAAGAATCGACTCTAGTCGCAACTAGGACACAGGAAAGTGTTGGGATTAAGTTTTCTAGTTGCTAGAGTTCTTCCTTATATAGTCTTTCAAATCAGGGTTTGCTTACAATCAAAGCTAAGTTAACTTAGAAACAAAGCATTCAATATTCACCATTAGATGAAAACCTGATTTAAGATTGAAGCTAAGTTTGCTTAAAACCAAAGCAATATCTCTTCACCGTTAGATGGTCTTAGCTTGTTACACACAATGAAATATACCTTCATTTAGATATAGGTAACCGTACCTAAACGTGTATATTGAGTTGGCCCAACAATAGTTAACCGAAGTTAGCCATATGAACAATTTTGTCTTTACCACATTCATTTAACACTTCTAGATCAAATATGATGATCAATCAATCATGAAAGATAATCAAGTGAATTTAATTGTGTTACTCATAGAGGTGTTCAATTGTATATATCTCATAGAAGTATATAAAAACCAATTAAAAAAAATCGGATTGATTCATGATTGTTCAAAGTACTTATACAAGAATCAATTCATGCACATTAAGCCACGGTTTGCAATGATTGCATTCCTTACTTTAACCACTAAGTTTGCAAACTGGTACGCAATCTTTAGTTCCGGATTTCGGTCTTGTCTAGCCGTTTGCAAATAGGTACGCAAACTGCCATCCCGAACCTAACTCAGGAAGAACCGTTCGCAAATTGGTATGCAAACTTGGTTACCGGACTTCAACAGTTAAAACCGTTTGCATACTGGTATGCATATTGTGTTGTAGAAGACAATACTGTCTCACACAAACTATTAGCTTATAAGTAATTTTCAAGTGATCGAATGATCAATACGGAACTTTCTGAGTTGACATCAAATGACTGTCTCACACAGATCATATAAGATGTTTCAAGGTAATTTTCACATGATCATCTTTTGACTTATTATTTAGTTTCCAACAAATAAATTGTTTACAACTAAATTCGTCAAGAATAATGATGAATGTAGCTAAAGCAAAAAGCTTCCAACACATATTTTTAGAAATATATAAGAGAGTTAAACTCGGATCGAAATATCAAATGTGTATAATATGAAAGTCTATATAGCTATACGACTTAGTCTCATTAGGAGATAGAATAGATTAGACTTATGAGTGATAAATAAGTTTTAGTCTCCAGATACCTTTTGTTGATGAAGTTCCTCCAAGCTCTCCTCAGTAGATCTTCGTCTTCAATCGATGAATGCCGTGAAGTCTAAAGCTCAACTACACATTCTATCCTAATCCGAGACATAACTATAAGTAGACTAGAAATTAAGACTTATAGTTTTGATCACCTAAACTTGACAAACAAGCTTGAGATAGCAACGCTTGCGAGTTCGACCGAGCAGTGCTCTAACAGAACCCACATTTAGGGATACTCTCACAAATTGTGGACACTCACGATTATATGGGGATGGATTTTCACTAAAGGGGTATCTTTTTATTTGGTGAAATGTCAATACCGACCTTTACCCTAATAAAAACTATTAAAACCTAAATCATTTTAAGTTGGCATACCCCATCCCCTCCAAACTGACTGCTCCTCTTCTTCTTCTCTTCCTCCATAACTTCTTCATTTGATCGTCAATTAGTCGACGATTTCGAAAATTTATTCGTTCACTAATTTTCATTGTGTTGTGATTGAATTGATTAGGTTTTAAATCAAAAATCAGGTCAAATTAAAGAATTACAGAATAACTATCGGCATTGGTTTGTGTATGAATGCAATGACGACTGTACTCGTTTTCAAAATTGGATATCTCGGCTTTAAAATTGACCACAGTCGGCATTGTCGACAAACATTTTTCAATGCCGACCGTGAACCTTACATTGTTTTTATAATACTGACTTTTGGTGCTAGTGAGTTCATACTTTCATAAATTACAGTGATTTGACGAAACTGTTAGAGCATAGCTCGGTTGAACCCACCAAGCGTTGGTATGTCAAGTTTGGTTGTCATATTTTAGTGAACCAAAACTCATTTAAAGAGTCGCTTGATTATATATGCTAGAGTCAACTTCATATAGGTTAGCTTGAAAGTATTAGGATATGAGACATTACAAGTATTACGTGAAGACTAGAAGAATGTGAAGAAGTAAGTAGCTACAACGACGACATCATCCTTCCACTTGAGGTTAGTAATATTTGACTTGAACTATTTCATTCCCTAACGTATCTTTCAAGTCGTGCATATGATGTAATCTTAAAGTGGTAAGTAAGGTTGTAGTTCACTCGGACTTGTGAAGATTCGAGTTTTTAAATTTAATAAAAATATATAAACAATGGGCGAGAGGTATTGGGACTAAGGATTTGGCCAATTCTCATGAATGTGGTTCAATTTATTTATTCTCAACAATTATAACCCAAATAAAATATGATATGGTGACTCTTATTTTTGCCTAAGTAGATTCTCAAAAGATTAGTTGTAAATCCTAAGCATGATGTATCAGAATATTTAAGCTAAGCATACATCATCAAATTAAATGACAACTAATTTATTCAAATCATATTTCAATTTTAAATTAATGCAAAAGTCATAAAAAGAATAAATTAAATTTACCATATGATGAAAATCGACTCCCTCCGACGTCCCAATGTTGGGTTTTAGTTCTTCATGGTGAAAACACGCTCAAAATAATAACGCAAGGCTGAATGGGTGTTTTTATTGAAGAGAATGAACTGTAGTTATAGAAGGCCTTTTGCAAGGAAGATAGAAGTCGCTGAATATCTTAAGCAAGTACAGACGTAAACGATAAAAGGGTTTCGTAGTTGAAAATAAGACTGCTTCTGCGACGGTTCGATGTGGGTCGAAGTTCTTTGTGTTCTTCGCGACTGTTCCGTATGCGTCTTATGTTCTTCGTGTTCTTTAGCTCCGCACTAGCAGAAAACAGCAGCAGGTAGCTTTCTATTCGTCTTGATTTCTCACTCCTCAGCCCTTCTCAGCCCCCCAAACTCTCGACACCCCTTCTATATGACCCAACCAATCTATTTATATAAAAAGAGCGATTAAATCTCTCCAAAATCTTCCGAAATCTCTTTCTTTCTCTTCATGGCAAAGTTGCGGCAATTTCTTGTTTTAGAATTTCCACGCATATCTGGGCTTTCCTTTTGATTCTAAACTCTTCCTTAGATATATATTAATCTTTGGAAAGAAAATCTTGCCTTTAATCTCTCTAAAATTTCCTAAAATCGGTCACACACGTGACTTTCCATATTTTGCTGTTGAGATCAAAACCCGTCGATTGAGCCCAGTTTAATCGATTTCAATACACATGTTAGATTCCTAGACCCATAAGGAGTCTACCCTATGAAAATCAGAGGTTTAATCGACCTTAAACTCCTCCAAATTACTACCACCAAAACTGCCAGAAAACAACCTTCACGTTTTTGGTTTCCCGCCCAAATTCAAAATTTTAACGTGAAGGGGAAAGGTTACCCCTTATCCAATGGTCTCCCCTTATCCGTTGCTGGAGTCCGCATAACACTCGTCCCTAGGGTTGCATTTATCAACTTTTCGAGCAATTTCGCCGCAAAAGCTTATTTCTCCAAAAAACACCTACAAAGAGATAAAATACCAAAATTAGTACAAAAATGGGTACTAACATTATACACAATAGAGATGAAAATAGACACATAAATGCGTCTATAAGCATATTGAAAACATAAATGAGAAGCTATGAATGATTATACTCTAGTTAGACGTAGTATTAAGGAATACAATACGAAGTATAACGCTTATCTTTTTAACTTCGTATATAAGACATCAACATAATCGTTTGAATGCTATTGAGATTATGTATGGGTATGAGGTGAAGATTTCGTCCTAGGAAACAATGTTTTACATTCGTTTAAAGGAAGTAAATTCATGAACTTGTTTTGTGAATCGAAAGGGAAATCGCTAGGCTTATTGGTATTGTTGTTCATTGCAAATCTTTTGAATTACCAATATGTGTGTTTAGTATAACTGCTCATGACTTGCATATGTTCTTGGTAAAACTATTCACAAGGACTGACTTTTGTATTGGGACTTTTATTAGTGTAACCGATCTTAAGTAATTACCTGAGATGGTATGATAGATTTGTTGAAATGGGTATGACCAACTCTAGTCATTGGGGAACCGATCCTAGTAAGAAGTGCAGCCGATCACAAAAAGGGAATCGATCCTTGTAAGAGGGGCAACAAGTTTCTAGTTATTGGGAACCGATCCTATGAACATGTGCAACACGTTTTTAGTTAATGGGAACCGATCCTTTGGACATGTGCACCAAATACAAGTTAGATACCATATATATGTGGGAACCGATCCTAGTACCTAGTCAACCAAGTTTTGGTAACTAGCGTGATTAATTCTAGTACCCACATGGAGGTAGAACCGAAACTTGTTTTGGTAGAACCGTGAAAAACCCATGTTTGGTGATTTGATAGGATAATCAATCACATAGTTCTTGGAAGTCAGATGAACCAATTCTAAACTTGTTTGGAAGTGTGGCAAATCGGCTCCAAGATTGTAAGTATGAAAAAGGACTTACAAAGTAAAGATGTCGACATAGTTTGAACATGTGCAGTAACGCTTATCTTTTATTGTTCAAAGATATTCCTTAATAGCTAAAGGAGAATCCCGGATCGAAAATAAATTGAGAATCTTTTAATTAAGGTTTTTAATTTTATATTTGGAAAATAAAAATTAGTAATGTGCATTTACTAATTGGAGATTTTCTAGTGAGATTTCGGTCAATATTTGGACAAAGCATTTCCAGGAATTATGGAAACCGAATTTGGAAATATATTGAATATCTTGAGAATATTTTCGGTTTTGGAAATTCCTTGGTGTCCAAACTTCCTTGGTCTATAAATATCAAAGTTTGCATTTCGAGCAAACTAATCCTTAGAGCCAGCAAAACTACCTAGTTGTGTTGTTACTGGTGGAGCCGCCTATTCGGAGAGGAAAGTAACCTAATTAGGCGAAATATCTTACGGCCGCGCAGTTTAAAGACTTCTTTGGGATTGAGAAGCTCTATTAGTACCATTGGTGGGAAACTAGATAATTGCAGTTTATTATTAGTTTTCGATTGATTTGATTAACTCACGGTTGTTGAACTTTGATTGCACCTAATTTGTTTATGCTTGAGAATCTTCTCTTCTGATATAAGATTCACTCAAACTAGATCGAAGTTTCAACAGGGATCTTTTGACTGTTTGTAGACCTAAAGACGTCTTGTCATAATCCATTGTTAACAGACTCCGTTCTGTGTGTGATTGATCACAAGAGATTCAAGTTGATTGTGTGCAGGTGTTTATTGAAGATCTAAGAAGATTTGAAGACGAAGAAGATTTCTGATTTGGGTTCATAATCTTTGGTGTGCACAATACTTGTTTCGGGTAAAGAGGATCCACCTATAATCGGTTTATCTTTGTGATAGATTGGATTGATTAGTTGAGTAGATCGGCATGAATACAAATATTTGTGATTAAAAGTATTGATTGCAAAATCTTGACAATTACTTTGGTAGTTGTTATTTGATAGATCTAAGTACCTGACAAAGGAGTTTATTGGGATAAACGGAAGAGACTTTCGTCGAAATCATATCACGTTGATTGAAAAGAGTTGTTACCGAACAGATTTGTTGTTCCTTTACTGTTTGGAATACGAACCAAAGGAATTATTCCAAGTGCGTGACTTATTGCAAGTTGGAGGCGTAGGGATACAGACGTAACTAGGTGAACTATAGGTTTAGTTGCTTGGTCTCAGCTATACGAAGTTGGTTTAGATTTTGTATAGCGTCTTAATCCTTAGAGTATTCAATTCTTGACAAGGTCCCGGGGTTTATCTGCATTTGCGGTTTCCTCGTTAAAAAAATCTTGTTGTGTCATTT
This sequence comes from Papaver atlanticum, assembly GCA_023531105.1. Lineage (NCBI taxonomy): Eukaryota > Viridiplantae > Streptophyta > Magnoliopsida > Ranunculales > Papaveraceae > Papaver > Papaver atlanticum. The sequence continues at coordinate 2,265,698 of JAJJMB010010087.1, read as the reverse complement.
ACTTTTATTTTCCGCAATTATAATTCTTGTTATTATAATTTAAAGTAAATTGCACAAACGTTAATTCCTATTTACTTGATAGAAATCCTATTGTGTTTGGTTAAGTCCGAACCTTTTATCAAGTAAACATACTTCGTTGTTGTATTGTCTATATCTCGTATCCATAGACAATCACACGAAGTGTGAACCGATTAGTTGTATTGTCTCGACTCAGTCCATAGATAATCACTTTCGGAGAAAGGACTTATAGGTGGAAAAGTTTTAGATTGAGGTATATTTGGGTACCCTTGTCTTTTCAATTGGTATCAGAGCAGGCAAACAGGAAAAGATCTAACAATCTGTGTTTGGTGTGATCCAACCTATAAGAATTGAATCAGATGAGCGATTCGATTAACGTTTTAAAGATTTTAAATGGTCTTAAAGAAGACTCTGAAGAATATTTCTCTACTCTTGTTAATATGTTAGATGAAGAGATTGAACAGAACAAGTCATATACTGACGAGATCAGTAATATCATGATTGATAGAGAACTGGTGAAAAACATAGAAGATTCTAGAACGAGAGATTCTCAAGGATGTTCAATTATTTCATCCAGACATCTTGAACAGTCTAATAAGAGACAGACCAGGAACAGTCTTCAAAAGGGATGAAATTGTTTAATTCAGAAGATTTGTTTTACAAAACGTCTGATTAATCGTGTTAAGAAACTTCATAAGAACTTAATGAATCATCCTAAATCTGGTGAACAATGTCTTGGAGCATTTGCACTTAAAACAACTTCACCATTCCAATGGTTTCTAGATAGTGGGTGTAGTAGGCATATGACATTTGATCTTTCTTGGTTCACAAAAACAGAAGACTACAAAGGAGGATCAGTAACCTTCGGAGATGGAAGCAGCTGCCTTATTAGCAAAAAGGTTACCATTAAACTTCCAGGTATTCCCAAAATCCATGATGTTGTTTATGTTAAAGGAATGAAAGAAAATCTTTTGTCAGTTAGTCAAATTTGTGATAAAGGTCACAAAGTTATCTTCAATATGAGAGGCTGTGATATTGAAGATAAGTCCGAAAAAATAATTTTTCGAGGACGTAGAAGTATGAATAATTGTTATCTCATTGATATACAATCCAATTTATACTGTAACTTGACTAAGGTTGAGTCAACCCACTTGTGGCATGAACGTTTTGGTCATATCAACTACCGAATGCTAGGAAAGCTCATTAATCGTGAACTTGTCAGAGGCGTTCCAAAAATAAATACTAAAGTAGAAGGTGTTTGTGGTGCCTGTCAAAAGGGTAAATAAGTAAAAATTCCACACAAACTTTCTCGAGACATAGCCACTCGTGCTCCTCTCGATCTAGTTCATATGGATCTATTTGGTCCAATCCAACAAGCAACGGTTGGAGGAAAGAGATATGCTTTAGTAATGGTAGATGACTACACACGTTTCACATGGGTTGCTCTTCTGAAGCACAAGAATGATACTCTTGAAGAGTTCAAAATTATTGTGAATAGAATTCAAAATGAACAAGGTCGCAAACTTAAGAAGATAAGAAGCGATAGTGGTACAGAATTCAAGGATACAAAAGTATATGAACACTACAATGATCTTGGAATTAGTCATCAATTCTCTGTCCCTATTACACCTCAGGCAAATGGTGTAGTGATGTGATTTCAACTTTGTTGTAGTAGTGGTAAATAGGATTCGAACTCTAAGACTTGTGAAGATTCGAGTTTTTAAATTTAATAAAAATATATACAAAAATATTACAAATGGTGCAAGAGGTACTGGGACTAAGGATTTAGCCAATCCTCATAACATCAGGTTCACTTATTTATTCTCAACAAATTTAGCTCAAGAAATATAAACATGGACTCTATTTTTTCCAAGGTAGATTCTCAAAACATTAGATGTAAATGTTAAGCATGGGACATCAAATCACCTAAGCTAAGCATGACCCATCTAATCAAATGACAACTAATTAAATCAAATCATATTTCAATTAATATTAGTGCAAAAGTCATAAAAAAAATAAAAAAAATTTACCCATGTATGAAGTTCGGCCTCCTCCGTCGTCCCAGTGTTGGGGTTTAACTCATCATGTCGAAAACACACTCAAAATATGTATTCATGGCTCAAAAAGTGTTTACAAGAAGAGAAAATAATAAAACAGGAAATCATCAACAGCACAGGTGCGTTACAGACCGACTGTTTCAACTCTCAACTGTTATGATGAAGATAATCGTTACAAATCTGAAGATAAATGTTGCAGAAGAGGATGAAGAAACTGTTACAATGAAGATAAATGTTGCAAACCAGTTGAAGAAACTGTTACAACCAGTTGAAGAAACCGTTACGACGGATGAAGAAACCGTCGTTGTTTCCCTGTTCTTCACGAGCAGCAGCAGCGGCAACAACAGAGTTCTGAAAACTCTTGATTCACGCCTCCTGAGCTCTCCTATCGACCCCAAACTCTCGACCCACTTCTATGTGATCCTAGGAACCTATTTATACATCATTTCGACATTGAATATCCTCCATTAACTACAAATAATCTTCTTTTACTCGGGTATATTTTTTTCCATTTTTATCATTGATTTTGATTTTTACGCATCTGAAGTTGTATTTCTTTCCTTCTATACCTTATTCACGCTCCAGGATATCGATTAAGTCTTCCAAGCACGTGTAGTAAACGTTTAAATTTCTCACAACTCGTGCAAGCTCATGTTTTTCCTCCAACTCCTTGTTTGGATTAAACCAAGTTATCCAGCCAAATTTGATCGATAAAATCACCCATACTAGCTTTCTATAGTCATATCACGTCTACCCACTAAGTTTAAGGGATTGAGTCTCACTAAATCACGTCCAAACATCCGATCGAAATTCTGCCAGTGAAGAGAAACGTTTTCCCGCCAAAATTCATTTTTTGAATTTGAGAAAAAGATGTCCTCCCCCTAATCCTGCATGGTGTCCCTTTAGCACTTGTCTTATGGGGTGCAAATAGTAATTTTTGGGCGTAGATAGTGATTTTTCCGGGGTTCCTCCGACACATTTTTGGGGTGCTTCCGGTGCATTTCTGGGGTGCCTTTAGTACTCTATCCTGGGGTGTAAAACACCACTTTTCGAGCCAATTTTGCCCCAAGAGCTTATTCCCTAGAAAAGATTTAAAACAACTTTATTAGAAATAAAATGAGTCCTAGATAATGTAGTTATGGGTGAAAATGCGTCACACTTACGTGCATATCATGTAGCTGAGAGAAAGAATAGAAATATTCAAGAAATGGCAAGAATAATGCTTCATAATAAAAACCTACCTCTAACCTTCTGGGGGGAAGCTGTATTTACAGCTTGTTATCTTATAAACAGAGTTTATTTAAGATCCAAAACTCAAAATACCCCATATGAATTATGGTATGGAAGAAAACCCAATCTAAGCTATTTAAGGGTTTTCGAAAGAAAATGCTATATTCTCAAAGACAGAGTATAATGACCCGTCCCTCCACCGGTACTGTTCCCACATAGCCACTGAGGTCATCCTGTAGTGTGGGGTTTTCAACGGGCATCGCTGCGATAATCCGGCAGAAACTTCCCAGGAGGTCACCCATCTCTGGATCGCTCCTGCCCGAGCACGCTTAACTGTAGAGTTTTCTGCCAACTCCGGAGCTAATTGTGCTGAAAAGACCTCGGTGTTAGGAAATGACAAATCATTACTTATATTCCATTCGGCCAACCACCGCCGAATATCGAGGTATTACAATACCACCACCTTAAATTGGAGCCGTCCTCGGCTCCATAATATATTCGCATGCCCAGATCTCCGACGTTCCCTGCCCCTCATGAGAAGCACCTGGACTAACCCAGTCCAGCGTACCTTCCCACCCTCGACAGGTGACCCGTCGTGGGCTCTGATACCATTTGTAATGACCCGTCCCTCCACCGATATTGTCCCTACTTAGCCACTGTGGTCATCTGGAAGTGTGGGGTTTTCAACGGGCATCGCTGTGATCATCCGGCAGAAACTTCCCGGGAGATCATCCATCCCTAGATTGCTCCCGCCCGAGCACGCTTAACTGCAGAGTTTTCTGCCAACTCCAGAGCTAATTGTGCTGAAAAGGCCTCGGTGTTAGGAAAGGACAAATCATTACTTATATTCTATTCGGCCAACCACCGTCGAATATCGGGGTATTACACAGAGACCGTAGAGGAAATTTTGATTCCAAAAGTGATGAAGGAATTTTTCTTGGCTATGCTTCTGACAGTCATGCCTTCAGGGTATATAATCTCAGAACCAAAGTCATGATGGAATCAATTAACGTGGTTATTGATGACATTAGCGATTTTTGTCAAGACAATCACACTGCAGCAGAGCTTCCTCCCTCTGAAAATGTTATTAAAGAAAAACAGACTGAAGTCGAACCATCAGTTGTTCCTTTAATTAGTGACACGGCTGATAAAGACGATAATGAAAGTATTGTTGAACAACCCAATGATACTGAAAATATTTTCCAAAAACCAGCTCAGTGGGTACATCAAAGACACTCTTTGGAAGACATTATTGGAGAAACAAATGCTAGAGTTATGACTCGAAGGGAACTTCAGAATGTCTGTCACTATTCATGTTTTCTTTCTTCAATAGAACCGAAAAACATTGAGGAAGCACTCAGTGAACCTGCTTGGGTAAACTCAATGCATTAGGAACTTAATCAGTTTAAAAGACAAGAAGTGTGGGAACTTGTTCCTAAGTCGACAGGAGTAAACATTGTTGGAACAAAGTGGATCTGCAAGAACAAATCAAACAAATTCGGGACAATTGTCAGAAACAAAGCTAGGCTTGTTGCTCAAGGATATTCTCAAATTGAAGGTATTGATTTTGATGAAACTTTTTCTCATGTTGCTCGTTTAGAATCAATAAGACTTTTACTTGCTTATGCCTGCTATCTTAAGATAAAACTTTTTCAAATGGATATTAAATCAGCTTTTCTGAATGGGGATTTAAAAGAAGAGGTATTTGTTGCTCAACCTAAAGGATTTAAAGATCCATTATTCCCATATTATGTCTTTAAACTTAAGAAGGCCTTGTATGGTCTAAAACAAGCTCCAGGAGCTTGGTATGATAAGCTGACATCCATCTTAATTCAAAAAGGATTCTCTAGAGGTGGTGCTGATAAGACACTTTTCACCAAATTGAGTGGAAAAAATGTACTTGTAGCACAAATATATGTAGATGACATCATCTATGGATCCACCTCAAAATCTCTAACAGATGAATTTCTGAATCTTATGAGTAGAGAATTCGAAATGAGTAATGTTGGAGAATTATCATATTTCTTGGTTTGCAAATACAGCAACAAAAATACAGTATTCTTCTTTCTCAAGAAAAATATGCAAGGAATTTAGTTGAAAAATTCGAACTAAAAAGTGCAACACCTATGGCAACTCCGATGCCAAGTACCGGAAAACTTCAATCGAATCCAGGAGAAAAATCAGTTGATCAGAAATTGTATAGATCTATGATAGGAAGCTTTCTATAATTAACTGCAACAAGACCCGACATTTCCTTCAGTGTGGGATGTTGTGCCTGATTTCAAGCAGATCCTAGAGAATCACATCTAAAAGCTGTAAAACTAATCATAAGATACGTCAATGGTACCCTAGATTATGGTTTATCATATTCTATTGGTCAAAATCTTGTAGCTTGGCATAGCAAGAAACAGAATTCACAATCCTTGTCAACCTGTGAAACAGAATATATTGCTGCTGGTACATGTTGTACCCAACTTTTGTGGATGAAACAAATGCTCATTGACTATGGAATAAATATTTCAACTATGAGCATCCTTTGTGATAACTCAAGTGCTATACAGTTGACTGAAAATCCAGTTGAACATTCTCGTACTAAACACATAGATATCAGATATCACTTTATTAGAGAATTATATGAGAATGGTATTATCAAATTAGAGTATGTTCCATCCGAGTGTCAGCTAGCTGATATTCTCACTAAACCCTTAGATAGAGCGACTTTTGAAAATCTAAGGAAATCCATCGGGATTGTCAAGGTACATTAGTACCTTGTGCTTCGGGGTTTCAACTTTTGCATTGCATAAGTTAAAACCGGTTTTCAACCTTTCTCTGGTAAAGGTTGGTTGTTGTTGTTCTTTTGTCTTGCAAGAGGATGACAACATAATGATATTTTGGTATCAATTCTCCCTGGGAAGATGCAAACATTAATGGAGAAGATGATGCGAAATTTGAGGTAATGACTTTGTTAGTTAATCGTTTTCCTGTTTAAGAAAAGCCTGATTTTATTGAATATATTTATTACTGTTGCTTAATAAAATTTCGGTACAATTGATGTTTTATTCCATTGTGTGTATGGATGTGTGTGTGATTCAATTGTTTCCGGTTAAGAAAAACTATTGTTATCTTGCTTTATTGTTTGGTATCAATTGTTTAGGCTTACAAAATTTACGGTGCAATTGCTGTACTTTAATGTCTATGTTGTTTCAATTGCTTCCGGTTGAGGTAAATAATTATGCAAGTTGATTTATTTGGTTTGTATGAATTGTTTATGGCTTAACAAAAGAAAAGGTTTTCGGGATGAATTGTTTAGTCCAATTCGATTCCGGATAAGAGAAACTAAGTTAATTCTGATCTTAATTAGATTTATCAAAGTGGAGGTTTCGGTTATTCAAGTCTAATCGAATGCCTTAACAAGAAATGCTAGTTAACTAACCTAGTACTTGTCTTGTTTAAAAGTGAAAGGTCTAAGTTATATGGATAATTAGAACCTGATGAGAAAAATAGAGTTAATTCTTATCTTTATTTTGGTCTTATCGAACAAGCGATTGTATTTGTACAATCGGTTTAGCAAAGGAACTAAGGTGCTTAGTCGATTTTTGGTTTGCTAAACTATTAGGGAAAATTGCTTCGGGCAATTGTTTCCTTGGTAACATATCAAAAAAAAATTACTTTGTAGTTTCGGTTTTGATATTGGTTATCAAAAATGGTGTGTGGAACCCTCATGCTTAACTCTTATAGGTTGCAAGTCTCTTTGTAAGATTTGTAAGATCCTTTCGGTTTGTCCTTTATTTGCTAGTACCTTTGTCATTTTGTGACAAAAAGGGGGAGAAATATATGGAGTAAACAAGTGATATTAATATTGATTGGTATTGATTTGGTATCACTAAGGAAAGGACAATGGTGCTTAAACGTTTTATCTAACGAAAGAGTAAAGCATAGACTAAGGGGGAGTAACATATCATATTGATAAGGGAATAACAAAGACGTGCGGATTGAAAATCTACCTATCTTACCTTTAGGGGGAGTATTAGCTTTGCTATTATAATGTCAACAACGGAATTTATAGATTGAATGTATACAGATTATTGTGCTGTTGAATTTGGGAATCAAGCGTATGTGTAATGAATTCTTGTAATTTGTTTATCCATATGATGTAAGAGTTTTATCACAAAAATTGACAAAGGGGGAGATTGTTAGAGCATAGCTCGGTTGAACCCACCAAGCGTTGGTATGTCAAGTTTGGTTGTCATATTTTAGTGAACAAAAACTCATTTATAGAGTCGCTTGATTATATATGCTAGAGTCAACTTCGTATAGGTTAGCTTGAAAGTATTAGGATATGAGACATTACAAGTATTACGTGAAGACTTGAAGAATGTGAAGAAAATAGGAGCTACAACGACGACATCATCCTTCCACTTGAGGTTAGTAATATTTGACTTGAACTATTTCATTCCCTAACGTATCTTTCAAGTCCTGCATATTGAAAACATAACTGTTAATCTATGAATGATTATACTCTAGTTAGACGTAGTATTAAGGAATACAATACGAAGTATAATGCTTATCTTTTGAACTTCGTATATAAGACATCGACATAATCGTTTGAATGCTATTGTGATTATGTATGGGTATGAGGTGAAGATTTCGTCCTAGGAAACAATGGTTTACATTCGTTTAAAGGAAGTAAATTCATGAACTTGTTTTGTGAATCGAAAGGGAAATCGCTAGGCTTATTGGTATTGTTATTTATTGCAAATCTTTTGAATTACCAATATGTGTGTTTAGTATAACCGCTCATGACTTTCTTATATTCTTGGCAAAACTATTCACAAGGCCTGACTTTTGTATTGGTATGACTTTATTAGTGAAACCGATCTTAAGTAATCACCTGAGATGGTATGATCGATTTGTTGTAATTGGCATGACCAAGTCTGGTCATTGGGGAACCGATCCTTGTAAGAGGTACAACCGATCACAAAAGGGGAATCGATCCTTGTAAGAGGTGCAACAAGTTTCTAGTTATTGGGAACCGATCCTATGAACATGTGCAACACGTTTTTAGTTAATGGGAACCGATCCTATGGACATGTGCACCAAATACAAGTTAGATACCATATATATGTGGGAACCGATCCTAGTACCTAGTCAACCAAGTTTTGGTAACTAGCGTGACTAATTCTAGTACCCACATGGAGGTAGAACCGAAACTTGTTTTGGTAGAACCGTGAAACCCATGTTTGGTGATTTGATAGGATAATCAATCACATAGTTCTTGGAAGTCAGATGAACCAATTCTAAACTTGTTTAGAAGTGTGGAAAATCGGTTCCAAGATTGTAAGTATGAAAAAGGACTTACAAAGTAAAGATGTCGACATAGTTTGAACATGTGCGGTAACGCTTATATTTTATTGTTCAAAGATATTCCTTAATAGCTAAAGGAAAATCCCGGATCGAAAATAAATTGAGAATTTTTTAATTAAGGTTTTTAATTTAATATTTTTAAAATAAAAATTAGTAATGTGCATTTACTAATTGGAGATTTTCTAGTGAGATTACGGTCAATATTGGACAAAGCATTTCCAGGAATTATGGAAACCGAATTTGGAAATATATTGCATATCTTGAGAATATTTTCGGTTTTGGAAATTCCTTGGTGTCCAAACTTCCTTGGTCTATAAATATCAAAGTTTTCATTTCGAGCAAACTAATCCTCAGAGCCAGCAAAACTACCTAGTTGTGTTGTTGCTGGTGGAGCTGCCTATTCGTAGAGGAAAATAACCTAATTAGGTGAAATCTCTTACGGCCGCTCAGTTTAAAGATTTTTTTGGGATTGAGAAGCTCTATTAGTACCGTTGGTGGGAAACTAGATAATTGCAGTTTATTATTAGTTTTCGATTGATTTGATTGACTAACGGTTGTTGAACTTTGATTGCACCTAGTTTGTTTATGCTTGAGAATCTTCTCTTCTGATATAAGATTCACTCAAACTAGATCGAAGTTTCGACGGGGATCTTTAGACTGTTTGTAGATCTAAAGACGTCTTATGATAATCCATTGTTAACAGACTCCGTTCTGTGTGTGATTTATCACAAGAGATTCAAGTTGATTGTGTGCAGGTGTTTATTGAAGATCTAAGAAGATTTGAAGACGAAGAAGATTTATGATTTGGGTTCATAATATTTGGTGTGCACAATACTTGTTTCGGGTAAAGAGGATCCAACTATAATCGGTTTATTTGTGTGATAGATTGGATTGATTAGTTGAGTAGATCGGCATCAATACAATTCTTTGTGATTAAAAGTATTGATTGAAAAATCTTGACAATTACTTTGGTAGTTGTTATTGGTTAGATCTAAGGACCTGACAAAGGAGTTTATTGGGATAAACGGAAGAGCCTTTTGTCGAACTCATATCACGTTAATTGAAAAGAGTTGTTACCGAACAGATTTGTAGATCCTTTACTATTTGGAATACGAACCAAAGGAATTATTCCAAGTGCGTGACTTATTGCAAGTTGGAGGCGCAGGGATACATACGGAACTAAGTGAACTATAGGTTTAGTTGCTTGGTCTCAACTATACGAAGTTGGTTTAGATTTTGTATAGCGGCTTAATCTTGAGAGTATTACATTCTAGACAAGGTCCCGGGGTTTTTCTGCATTTGCGGTTTCCTCGTTAACAAAATCTTGCTGTGTCATTTACTTTTATTTTCCGCAATTATAATGTTTTTATTATAATTTAAAGTAAATTACACAAACGTTAATTCATATTTACTTGATAGCAATCCTATTGTGTTTGGTTAAGTCCGAACCTTTTATCAAGTAAACATACTTCGTTGTTGTGTTGTCTCGATCTCGTATCCATAGACGATCACACGAAGTGTTAACCGATTAGTTGTATTGTATCAACTCAGTCCATAGACAATCACTTTCGGAGAAATGACTTATAGGTGGAAAAGTTTTAGATTGAGGTATATTTGGGTACCCTCGTCTTTTCAGAAACATTCGTTTGGACATATAAGATGTGGTGATGACTAAATGAGCCCATTTTATATATTTCATGTTTTCCTCCTTCCTCTTCAGCTAATCTTCAATCCTCCGGCCCTAGAGATGCTATAGTTTTGGTTTAGCTATTAGATCGTTGATGTAATTATGTTTCCTGTCTTTTAATGTTAATACAGTTTCAATTTGTTTTTGGGGTTTCTGTTTTGTTGATCTATTGGGATCTTGATGGTGATATCATTCTTGGAAAAATCGGTTGTTTTTCTTCATATGCAACAACCCTACTATGTTTCTTCATCATCAGGTTCTCTGCTGATGTGTTGGGGTTTTGATGATATTGAGATAGCTTAATATGTGTTCATCAATTTTAGTTCACCGTTGCTTAATCCGGTATATCTAATCTACTTTAAATCATAAAAAAAATCAATTCCCTGATTTTGAGTTGCATACCCATTTCCTTCAATACATGATTCAGAGATTTTTATTTTTTTTGATGATGTTCCCTTTTTATCAGAGAGATGTTCAAAACCCATAGATGCACTCAATAACTTTTCAGATCTTTCCTTTCCTTGTGTTTTTTCGTCTTGGTTTGATTTAATGTTTTCCAGCTTTCTGCTTGTGTTCTATTTAGTTTTTCATTTGTTGGTCCTGTTTTTACATATCTTTATCTAGGTTAGGAAAGGTGAAATAGACTTGCTAAAATTTCATTCCTTTCCTCTTTTGAAGTGATCCATGTAAGTGTTTTTCTAAATTCCCTCATGTTTGTTTCTCTGTTGAAAGCATACTCTTTTTCGGAGTATAGAGTATTTATTTGTTGTGTGGCCTGGTTGTGTGATTGCTCGCCTGGTTTTTTGCCCTGGTTTTCAGGTTCTCTTAATTTTCCTTGTTTCCTAGTAAATGTTTTCACTAGGATTTGTTCGTCGAAAAAATTGGTGCGCTTTTATTTCTTTAGGTTTAATTTTTAATTTTTTTTGTTTTGAGTTCAAGATTCAACATTTTTTATGGACCAGTTTATGTTGCAGCTATGAAACCCCTTTTAAAACATCTCTGACCTATCTCTATCTCATGAGGAATTGCAGTCACCTTCTATATCTTGAATTTTTTTCTGTAGTTAGTTTAGTGCGGCAGAATTGAGGCTATAGCAGCTTCAAATACAGTGTTTCTTTTCCTTCAAAGATTAAGCATCCAAATTCATCTCCTCGGAGATCTGCTTTAGACCTTAACAAAATGGAAAGCATTAAACATCTACAACATCATCTTCATCATTGAATCCTTCTACTAGTATTGGAACATGATCAAGATTCAGAAAATTCATTACAAATTTTAAGTTTCAAAGACTAACAAGCTATATTTATACCTTAAGACGCATCTCTATGGGCCGGTGGATTTAATTCAGTATTTTATTTCTACATTTGTAATAGCCTTCTATATTTCTATATTTTCTAGTATTGTATTAGGTATAATTTAGGTCAAGAGGTCTTGACAGTCCTGTAATTTTCTAAGTCTTCATTTCCCTAGTTTTATCTAGTCGAGTCTGTTATTCGTTTTGTATCTTCATTTCAGTTATTAGTAACTTCTGTAATAGAAGTATTAGCACCATTAGTTCTAGGATGGAGATTGGAATCTACATCAAGACTCCTTCAAAGATAAAGATTTAATTTCAAGTTATGGAACTAGCCGGAAAACAAAGCAATATATGGATATCGATCGGGCTGTTCCCCGCAGTATCAAGATACAAAGGCCTGACTAGCATCTTCAACCAAGTTCCTCGAAAATTCTACCTCCATCTACATTCTTGTGGATACTTTCGTGTCCATCAAAAGTACATCTTTTCTTGTGGAAAGCATTGACCGAAGGCCTTTCGACTTTCGACCCCAACATTCGCCTCTGATGCAACTCTGATACGAAGATCGCTATTCTGCTCCATTATCATGTTGCTACAGATTCATGGCTTAACATACTGAAAAAGTGGGGGTACAACAACGTCACCAAATATTTCGCTTAGCAATCTGTATGGACTAACTCCACTATACTTTTAAGAGAATCAACTAGATAGTCACACTCAATCTTAATGAAAAGTATATCAAAGAGTTATATCTCAATTTATCGATTAAATCCTTACTCAAACAAATAGAAATCTGCGAGCCTGATTGAATACAAGAGAAATACCTTGAACAGTACCAAAGACCAATGTTCAAGGATCAATCAATTTCAATCAATAGCCAAAGGTTGGATTTACCAATTGATAGATACAACACACAACCTGTGATATTTCAATTATATAAGAAAATATAATACGAAAAAGAAATAACATAGAAACCAGAAGTTTTGTTAACGAGAAAACCGCAAATGCATAAAAACCCCGGGACCTAGTCCATATTGAACACACACTGTATTAAGCCGCTACAGACACTAGCCTACTACAAACTAACTTCGTTCTGGACTGTAGTTGAACCCCAATCAATCTCACACTGATCCAAGGTACAGTTGCGCTCCTTACGTCTCTGATCCCAGCAAGATACTACGCACTTGATTCCCTTAGTTGATCTCATCCACAACTAAGAGTTGCTACGACCAAAAGTCGAAGACTTTAATAAACAAATCTGTCTCACACAGAAAAGTCTACAGGAATAGATAAATCTGTCTCCCACAGAAATACCTACGAATTTTTTTTCCGTCTTTTGATAAATCAAGGTGAACAGGAACCAATCGATAACTCAGACTTATATTCCCGAAGAACAGCTTAGAATTATCAATCACCTCACAATAATCTTAAGCAACTAGCGAAACAAGATATTGCGGAATCACAAACGATGAGACGAAGATGTTTATGACTTCTTTTCTATCTTGCCTAACGGAGAAATTAATCTCAATCTAATCTTACGATTGTACTCAAATACGATAGAAACAGCAAGATCAGATCACACAACTACATAGAAAATAGTTGGGTCTGGCTTCACAATCCCAATGAAGTCTTCAAGTCGTTAACATATAGGGTCTCGATAGAAACCTAAGGTTAAAGGAGAATCGACTCTAGCATATACAACTAGTATCACACAGGAGGTGTGGGGATTAGGTTTCCTAGTTGCTAGAGTTCTCCTATATATAGTCTCCAAATCAGGGTTGCAATCTAAGCTACCATGGTAACAAAGCATTCAATATTCACCGTTAGATGAAAACCTGATTAGATTCAAGCTAATATCTTTCAACCGCTAGATCGAACTTAGCTTGTCATCCACAAATTAAATGCACATTCATTTAGGTTTGTGTAACCGTACCTAAACTTGTACACTTAGTTGGTTCAACAGTAGTTACCCAATGGTTAGCCATATGAGCACTTTCATATCAACCTTATTCAAGTGACTCAAATGAACTAGTTAGAGAGTTGTTCAATTGCTTAGATCTCATAGAAGTATACAAGACACAATCGAAACAAAAACGATTTTGATTCACTTGGATCGATTCATGAACATTATAGCCATGGTTTGCAATTATGCATTCCCTAATTTATAAATGTCTTAGTTCACGAATAAACCGTTTTTAGAAAATAACCCACTTAAGTACGCATACGGGTACGCATACATAAGTACCCGGACTGAGCTTGTTTTCAGTTCACAAACCCCAGCAGAAATTCACGGGATGTGAACTTCCGATAGTACGCGTACAGGTATGCGGACTTAGCTCCGGTTATCCTAAACAGCAAAGTACGCATACTTTGGTTCAAGGATTTTGGACTTACACAAGTATGAGTTCACATACATTTTTTATATCCATTCAAGGTTATATATTCTAAACTCTCATTTCAATCATTGAAGCATTCTTAGAGGATGTTATATATAGCGGTTATTCACACATTATTTTTCATCAAAGCGATTTTCAAGAGATTGAAACAATTAACATGACTTTCGTCACAAGTAAAGATGAACTTGGCCAAAGCGAAATCTTACCAACACATATTTTGAGAAAAAGATAAGCGTGATAAACTCGGCTCGAAATAAAAAATGTGTATGATCGAAGTCTATATAGCAATACGACTTTTGTCTCAAGATAGGAGATAGAGTAGATAGACTTTTGAATGATAGATAAGTTCAAGTCTCCACATACCTTTTTGTCGATGAAGTTCCACCAGTTCCTTGAGTAGTTCTTCGTCTTTGTATGATGAATGTCGTGGAGTCTAGAGCACAACTACACTTTCTATCCTAGTCCGAGACTTAGCTATAAGTAGACTAGAAATCAAGACTTATAGTTTTGGCAACTAAACTTGACAAGAAAGCTTGAGAAATCAACGCTTGCGAGTTCGACCGAGCAGTGCTCTAACAATCTCCCCCTTTGTCAATTTTAGTGACAAAACTATCAATACATATGGAATACAAAATAATAAACTTTGCAGCTTCTCATCCACATGCATGATGTCCTTGGTTCTTCAACATTACTCGAAATCTTCATCACTTCCAAGTACTCCAATGAGAAAACAATAGCTCTCAATCATTGTTACACAGTGTCATAGTATTATTACACATCATCAAAGTTCAATTGTATCACAACTTCGTCAAAAATACTATGGTGATATGTATCACTCCCCTTTAGTCAATACTCCATCCCACATGGAAACCACTCCCCCTTACATAATGATCCGAAAACCATATGTATTTGTAGTGTGAACTACACATTAATTCTCCCCCTTTTTGTTAATAAAATTGGAAAAGGTACGAAAACTAGTGGGATCCTAATGAAATTTCCATAGAGAAATTTCATGACCAAAAGAAAATACATACCAACTTTTTAGATGCAATCATATAGCCGAAACTAAATGCATTAATCAAGGAGTTTATAAAGATACAAGATTACCCCTATAATATTCCACAGCCGCACTCCCCACAAAGATTTGGCAATTAAGCTCAAGTTCAATTAAGAACTCTCCCCCATAAAATGTCATTCCCGAAAGAACAACAAGAACGACCTTACTTTCACAAGAAAAGAAGGATTTCTTTGGACATTAACAAATTACATAAGAATATGAATTTGTATCCAAAAACTCAATTAAATTAACCACAAGAGAACCCATGATTAATTTAATCGGAAATGCTCACATAAGAGAACTTACGGAGCCGCACAGTATATACATAAAAAATATGGATCAGGGAAGATCAATACTGCGGAATAAACAAAGATTCATTCTATTCCTTATCACCATTTGCACAATGACATATAATAGACTTAATCTTTGTAAACAAAAGCTCATCCTATCTTCCATCAATATTTGCATAATGACATAATAGGCTTATCTTTTGTTTGTCAAAAGTTCATTCAATCTTTTATCAATACTTGCATATCGACATATGAAGGACTTAAATTTTGACCTCATATGGGACAATCACAGTTCACGGACGCAAACACACATATCCCATAACAAGTTGCAATATATATAACCATAAAGATTAATACTGACAAATCATCTTCCAAATCAACTTTAGAATTTGAATAAATAAATCTAAAAACATTGCAAGATGAAAATCGTTGGAAATAGCTATGTGTAATCACAAAATCGGCTATTCCAAACCCTAGTTATCCTTCTTAAAAACACAAGAATAAATTCTCATAAAAAGTTTTCCTAGACCAAATAAAAAACATAACTTATATGAAGCATTTCACTTACTTTGAATACTCTTCTCATATTCCCTATATTCATCAAGCTTGTCTTCAATCATATCAATCCTGGATTCAAGATTATCCATCTTTTCTTCAATTCTTTTGGAAGAGGATTCAAGTTCACTCTTCAAAGCACGTATTTGTTCCAAGACGAGATTCATGGTTAAAGAGAGCTTATCAAAATTAGAGCCTGAGGGATTCCCATCAGGAGAGGAATCACGCTTGTTAGTGCACATCTCATTATCAGAAGAATCAAATCGAATCTTCTTAGAGGGAAAGAGAACAGTCCAGACATCACTTTCTTTGCTTGAAAGACTTGATGAGGACATGATAAAAGAAGGAAAATGAAAATCTCTCATCAAGGAGAAATCTTCATCTTAAGAAGGAATGAGGATAGGGGATACAATTTCCAAAAAGACCTTTGACCAAAACCCTAACAGAATTTGGTTATCCCCAAGAAAAAGTCTTTACAGGAAAAATCGTTTACGTACTCAAACGGTTCTTGACTAAAACTGAAGAGCAACAACAAGAAACAGAATTAAACTTAGAAGAATAACAAAGAAAATTCATTACAACCCTCTTGAAGATTATGATTCTTGCCCAAGAGTGATAAACAAGAATCATCTTAAACAGAATTACAGAATGTAATTCCTCCAATCCTCAATAGGACTGGGAGATTTCTTACGAGGGGACGAAGTATTTGGTATCCCTTGTTTCTGTTTTGCCTTCATGAAAGAAGAGTTATACACATCATTCTTTCCTCCTTTTAGCACTGTTTTGAAAACTTTGTTTGTTGATTTTCGCAACCTATGAATGGCTTTGCAAATCTCTTTTGAGGATTTCAAAGTATATTTCCTTTTCATCTTCTGAAAACAAGATTTAACATGAGGGAAATATTCTTGACCTTTAGTGCTTTCAAATTCAAGATGATCCTAATTTTTACACAGGGGGACCAAACAGTTTGGTGAGTCCTTGTGGATTTCCATATCATCCTCTTTTGGTTGATTTGAGACTGACATAGAATCAGGAGCGATTTGCTGATAATGCTTAAAAGAAATAGTTCGATGTTTCTTATTAAGATCACAACTGCGAGCGATAGCAGCCTCCTGTCTTAAATCAAACAGTTGACATTCCAGATCTTCAATCTTTTTAATCAAGTTTTCCTTTTCCAGTTGAAACACCTCTGGAGAAGTAAGATTGTTCATCGTGGAATAATCAGGACTATTCGGAGGACAAGTGTGATTATCAGCAAAGAGATTAAGAGAACTTTCACAGATTTCATCCTCAGGACAATAGTCAAGAGTATCCATGCATGCTTTAGTTAACTCACTTAATTCCTTATCAGAACCTATGGAAAGGACATGGATACTTCTATAGCACTTGGAACAAGTTTTATTATCATAGATTTTTTGAACTTTTATGTCCTCTTTTCTGACTGACTGGGTTTTCTTTTGAGACTTTCTTTTCTTCTGTCTGAGAGTTTTCTTAAGCTGTTGTATAAACAGTGACAGAGTTGAATTAAAGCAATTCTCATCCCTTGTATCAATCAATTTAGGACGTCGAGACCTTTTATCAGATGTATCAACATGGTTTCTTAACAAGTGACGTTTTTCTCTTTGACAAAGTTCAAGATCGAAAATTTTAAGCTTTCCAACCAGAGTATTCCTTGAAAGTGTATCAAGGTTATTTCCTTCAACGATGGCATGATTCTTAGAATCGTATCTCGATGGCAGAGAACTGAGAATCTTCATCACAATGTCCTTTTCAGGAATAGTCTTACCCAATGCAAAAGATGCATTAACAATTTCAGACACTTTGTGATTAAACTCATCAAATGAATCTTCATCTGCCATACGAAGGTTTTCCCAATCAGAAATTAGGTTTTGAAGCCTAGCTTCTTTTTCATAGGTATTCCTTTCAAATACGGTTTCTAAGATATCCTAGGCTTCTTTAGACTTTGTGCACGTAGTCACATGATGTTGAAGATCTGGGGTAATGGCATATATGATAGCATTTAAGCCGTCAGAATTTTTCTTTGCAGCAAGGATTTCTTCTGGACTATATCTACCAATATCCTTGGGTATAGACACATCGCCTTCTGTATCAACCGGAGGAGTATAGCCATTAACAACACGTACCCATGTTTGAAAATCACGAGCTTGAAGAAAAGCACGCATAGCGATTTTCCACCACAAGTAGTTTGAGCCATCGAAGACTGGTGGTACGTTTATGGAGATAAAAATTTTGTCCATAGAGTCAGATCGCTACAAACACATACTTATGAGGTCTTAAACGTGTTTGCTTGCTCTGATACCAATTGTAAGAGTGGTGGTACAACAACCTAACCCAATATTTCGCTTAGTAATCTGTATGGACTAACTCTAATATACTTTTAAGAGAATCAACTAGATAGTCACACTCAATCTTAATGAAAAGTATATCAAAGAGTTATATCTCAATTTCTCGATTCAATCCTTACTCAAACAAATAGAAATATGCAAGCCTGATTGAATACCAAAGACCAATGTTCAAGGATCAATCAATTTCAATCAACAACCAAAGGTTGGATTTACCAATTGATCGATACAACGCACAATCTGTGATATTTAAATTATATAACAAATATAATGCGGAAAAGAAATAGCACAGACACCATAAGTTTTGTTAACGAGGAAACCGCAAATGCAGAAAACCCCCGGGACCTAGTCCATATTGAACACACACTATATTAAGCTGCTACAGATACTAGCCTACTACAAGCTAACTTCGGTCTTGACTGTAGTTGAACCCCAATCAATCTCACACTGATCCAAGGTACAGTTGCGCTCCTTACGTATTTGATCCCAGCAGGATACTACGCACTTGATTCCCTTAGCTGATCTCACCCACAACTAAGAGTTGCTACGACCCAAAGTCGAAGACTTTAATACACAAATTTGTCTCACACAGAAAAGTCTATAGGAATAGATCAATGTGAATAGGAACCAATCGATAACTCGGACTTATATTCCCGAAGAACAGCCTAGAATTATCAATCACCTCACAATAATCTTAATCGACTAGCGAAACAAGATATTGCGGAATCACAAACGATGAGACGAAGATGTTTGTGACTTCTTTTCTATCTTTCCTATCGGAGAAATTAATCTCAATCTAATCTTATGATTGTACTCAAATACGATAGAAACAACAAGATCAGATCCCACAACTACATAGAAAATAGTTGGGTCTGGCTTCACAATCCCAATGAAGTCTTGAAGTCGTTAACCTACAGGGTCTCGATAGAAACCTAAGGTTAAAGGAGAATCGACTCTAGCATATACAACTAGTATCACACAGGAGGTGTGGGGATTAGGTTTCCTAGTTGCTAGAGTTCTCCTTTATATAGTCTCCAAATCAGGGTTGCAATCTAAGCTACCATGGTAACAAAGCATTCAATATTCACCGTTAGATGAAAACCTTATTAGATTCAAGCTAATATCTTTCAACCGTTAGATCGAACTTATCTTGTCATACACAAATGAAATGCACGTTCATTTAGGTTTGTGTAACCGTACCTAAACGTGTACACTTAGTTGGTTCAACAGTAGTTAACCAATGGTTAGCCATATGAGCAATTTCATATCAACCTTATTCATCTTCGCCATAACTAGTTCAAGTGACTCAAATGAATTTGTTAGAGAGTTGTTCAATTGCTTAGATCTCATAGAAGTATACAAGACACAATCGAAGAAAAAACTATTTTGATTCACTCGAATCGATTCATGAACATTATAGCCACGGTTTGCAATTATGCATTCCTTATTTTATAAATGTCTTAGTTCACGAATAAACCGTTTATAGAAAATAACCCACTTAACTACGCATATGGGTACGCATACTTAAGTACCCGGACTGAGCTTGTTTTCAGTTCAAAAACTCCAGCAAAAATTCACGGTATGTGAACTTCCGACAGTACGCAGACCTAACTCGGGTTATCCTAAACAGCAAAGTACGCATACTTTGGTTCAAGGATATTTGACTTACACAAGTATGAGTTCTCATACATTGTTTATATCCATTCAAGGTTCTATATTCTAAACTCTCATTTCAATCATTGAAACATTCTTAGAGGATGTTATATATAGCGGTTATTCACACACTATTTTTCATCAAAGCGATTTTCAAGAGATTGAAACAATTAACATGACTTTCGTCACGATTAAAGATAAACTTGGCCAAAGCAAAAGATTACCAACACATATTTCGAGAAAAAGATAAGCGAGATAAACTCGGCTCGAAATAGCAAATGTGTATGAACGAAGTCTATATAGCAATACGACTTTTGTCTCAAAATAGGAGATAAAGTAGATAGACTTTTGAGTGATAGATAAGTTCAAGTCTCCACATACCTTTTTGTCGATGAAATTCCACCAGTTCCTTGAGTAGTTCTTCGTCTTTGTATGATGAACGCCGTGGAGTCTAGAACTCAACTACACTTTCTATCCTAGTTCGAGACTTAGCTATAAGTAGGCTAGAAATTAAGACTTATAGTTTTGGCAACTAAACTTGACAAACAAACTTGAGATAGCAACGCTTGCGAGTTCGACCGAGAAGTGCTCTAACACATACAAATTGTAATTGATGAATCTTGGGGTATTATATACCCTTGTGAGGGTAAATTACCCGATGGCCACGTGTCAACATCTCAAGGTATGGTTTCATGATAAGGCGATAAGCTAAGAGCACCAAATCATACTCTAAAAAGGTGATTTCGTCTTAATCGAGACGCCTGCTGCAACGTTACATGAATGACACGTGTAAGGAGTGGTCTAATCGACTCAGACGGTCAAGTCTAGAAAGAAGGACTGCATTTAATGAAGGATCAGAGGAGACGTGAACGAATCTACATCGTATCAGAAGTATCGGGCGATCTATACTATAACCCAAGGATGATGCAGCACGAGGTTCCCCAAGGAAGAGTAACACGATAATGTACGAAGCGAGATGACTTGGAAGGAGAACCAAGCAGGCCATCACGAGGGATAGTATAGAGCTCGTCCGAAGTAATGAGAAGATGTACGATAGCTCCACCAGCTCGGCGAGACCAGGCCTTCACGAGTCTAATCGTCCTATAAATACCAGTCCATGTAGAAGGAGATGGACATGTAATTTTAGATGGTCTTTCTACAGAGAATTCCTGAGAGAGATCTAGAGAAAGGGAAAGCTAGAAATCTAAGTGATATTTGTAACTCTTTCAAGGGTAAGACCTTAATCAATAAAGAAAACATCTTCTTTCTTGTGGATGTAGGTCTTCATGGCCGAACCACGTTATATGCTTGTGTCAATCTTTACTTTTCATGTTCTTTACATCTTGTTTATCTTTGAATCTTGAATGTTAGTAGTTTTATAGCCTTTAGATCTACTTGGGTGTAGTCATCAGAAAAGATGCAACTACAACCCTCTTGTAACAGTCCTTTAGTACCTTTATAAATTATATGCTTAAAAAAAAAAAAAAAAAAAAATTCATGAAGTGATATAATGACAGGGACGTGGAATGTATATGTATGTTTAAGGAATATCTAACATGAATCCATCCATTCTAATAACAAAGATCCCATTCTCCATCTATCCAATTGGACACAATTTTATAATATTGCGTTTAGTTTTAAATAATGAAAGTGAACCGAATGAAAGAAAAACTTTGAAAACTTAGAATTCTCCGACTCCCAAAATCCTTTTCTTCTTCTACTCTCCAACACTTGGCACAAAATCAAATTCTAAGTTTAATCTTAATACACTTGGGGATAGTTAAGGGTAATTTAAACATTACCAAAATTATTTGGATAAAGGATTCTTCGAATTACTTAGTAATATTTTTTTTTTGGAATATTCCCCAATTGTGGGTTTTTTTATTTTTGGTAGAAGTGGCTTCCCGTCTAATGACTTTTATATCTGTGCGAAGGTCAAGAAAATTTGCTATTTCTTGGAAAGGGGCGGTCTCAGTCCGAATCCTTAAAAAGGGGCAAATATGTGCGAGTTAGACTCGGTGTGACTCAGTGAGTTAACCAAACCCGTTTATCTCTAACCTACCCTCCTGGTCGAGTTAGCTTAACTACCCCGGTTAGGTTAGGTTAATTCATTTGGTTAGTTTAGTTCAGGTTAGGTTAATTCATCTGGTTAATTCAGAAGAACTTAGAAAAATGCACTCAACTTTTTTTATACTACCGACTGGATTAAGTACCTAGTTTAATTTATACGACCCTCAAATCCAGTTACCCATCATAATTTACAGTACTGTGAAAAATAAGGTGCCCATTGAAATTTGTACGACCATGTTAGCGAAGTACTCAATTAATTTTATAGGATCGTTTGAAAGACAATATGCGCCATTTTGAAGCAGTTTAGGGGACCTTGTGAAACGGAATATGAACTGCCACCAATTATTTTAATGTGTAGCCACGCTAGTAAGTAGACAGTTTAATCTAGCTACATTCCCGATTCTCCTTTGATACTCCATAGTCTCTTCAAGCTTACTTTCCTCCGCTTCAAGCTCAAGTTGACGCCTACAATCTTCTTCTTCTTGTGACAAGTCATCACCAACAACACCAACTATGATCTCTGAATCTGGTTGACTATCATTGGTAACAGAGAAGTGACTGCATCAACATATAAAACAGTAAAAACAAGGAGAAAGACGACCTAATAACAAGTAAAGGATGAAAGAATTTTGCTACGCACATCCTCTCCGCAGTTATTTTGTGGGGAAGCTGCTCACTACCACCACTTGCCTGCATAATTAAAGAAGCGATTAGCCCCCATATGAAAACCGACACAAAGGGTTAATATGAGCCCCTAAAAGAACATAGAGCCAGACACAATAATAACCTTCAGATTCTTAGCTTTTCTGTGATCCCTGTTCTTTTTCTTATCCTTCATCTTCTCTTGGTTATGTTTAAAATCACCACCTTTGTAATTACCCTTTTTAGAATCAAGTGCAAGTTCAGCTAAAAATGCTTCTCTTGCAACTTCAGATCTCTCTGTAGCATCTTTGTCAACTAGTTCTTCCAAATGTGCCTGTAAAGAGAGAGATGAAAATGGAAATATGTTAAGCTACATCGATCCTGGAAAGATGATGACAGATGAGCGTAAAACTTAAGGGATCAACAGATTGGTACTGCATACAGACCCGCATGAATGACTGAACAAAGTTACTCCTATTATGGAAGACAAACTATATGCAAACATAACAGTTTTGGACTGGTGAGTACATGCTCTTACTAAATGAAATCGAAAGACAAGCATCCATAAAATTCATAAACTTGAGAGAAGTGCACCCAATGTAGCCATAAACATTGCATTGTTTCCAAAATGACAATTAATTATCGGAACAAAGCCTACATGACAATTAATTATCGGAAGTCAGAGAACTAACCCCCGTGTGGCATTTTACTAAAACTAAATCAAGGAAACAAGAACTATTACAACATACTGGTAAATTTCAGATGTGGATATCGTAGTCCGACTGCCAAACAATGTACAACAGAAAGAACCATTTGCAATTGGACACATAAAAATCATTTCTGACCAAACCATTGTCAACTCCTCTAGCCCTTGCCAACCCAGGCGTAATCGAGCCACTAATAGCTAGTTTCAACCAATAGCTCAGACATTTCTATATAAAAAAAACACTGTATATGCAATACTAGATTAACCCATACCATCCCTATCAACTAACAGTAACCTCAAACAGAAATTATTTTTTTACTCGCAAAAGAAATACAGCTTAATCCCTAAATTCAAAAGATACATAAATTTCCCACGCGCTAGTTAAACAGTAGCTAAATCCTAGCTGTTCATAATTTCTACTACAGCAGTAACAATACGAAATAATCCAATGTATACTCACTGTACAAAAACAAATACCAAATGAGAACTAATAAATCCGCAGAGGCGAATATAACACACGATTTAACGTACACAAATGTGGAAAAAGACAGAAATGTAGAGAAGCTATTGATCAACCAAATCAACAGTTGCATTCAAATTCTTTTCCCACTAATGTCTTTATTACGTGCTCAAAATAAATTTAGTCAACTAGTATTAATTACTAGAACTTGGCATAAGCACTCACTTACCATGTATTTGAGATTGATCCTAACGACCTTCAATCATCCTTTCCAAAATGAATGGTATTAATAAACAATTGAAAAACAACAAACACCGTTAATGTATAACAATTAACCAAAGTGCATGTATATTCAGTAGACGTCATTGAGGATGCCAAGTGGTGATAGACTGATAGGCACTAAATCATCAAGTATACAACACCATAAAGAATTACAACTGCACAAACAAGGTTAATACTGCCATCCACTATAGAGAGCATCAGAAATGCAAAGGTTAATAACATTTTTATCAAACATTCAAGGTACAGTGTTGTTGGTATGAAACGGTACAACATTAATTCCCAGTCATATTAAGCTCCTCTTAGAACTTCTTCACATGTAGATTCGATTCAACTACATTACAACAATCTAAGTTCAGTCTAAATTCACAAGACCCACTTAATTTCAACCATGAGTCTATACGTGGATTAAACCATTCCATGAAATGTTTAGCTCATTCATTTTACCATTTAACTGACTACATTTCCACCTAATGTAGCTTTACAAATACAAGAAAATACATTAACACATGTTAGCTCATATCCATTAATGAAGCCATCCATGACCAGAAGACCAAGATGTACCATCATATACCAATTAGCTATGCCAGCTGGGTCGGGTCTTCTAGACAAATTCACAAACAGTTACTGTGCACAATTCGAATGAAAAAACAATTAACTTAGTAACTTATTTCTACTACACCCAAACACAATCATTTTCCACTGATGACCATTCACATTCACGAGCTAGAAATTTTAAGTTGATGTGATCTTGTACTAAGGATCAATTTCAGCATGCATGTACACATACTTGAATTTAAAAACAATGAACACCCATTTTTGGGTTTCTTATAAATGCCCAAAATTCAACTAAAGGAAGAGCACAAAGCAATTGGATTTCAATTGAATACTAACCTTGATGCTATCCGAAATCTTGATAAATCTTCAAACCAAATCAGATTCCTTAGCCCTCTTAAGCTTTCAATCCAAAAGCACCCGGGTTCCTATTACCACCAACTAGTCTCAGCAGGAAGAGCAACAAGACAATTCAAGTGACTGCCTCTTATATTTCTTACCAGTTTACATTGAACCCTTTCTTAATTTATTGACTTCTATATGTTAAATTGAACTTGAAGAGAAGTCTATTCAACCAGAGACACTAATAGTCGGCCTCAACTCACACATGCAAAACGAGTTGATCAAAATCCCTAAATGAAATTTCCAACTTGAAGAGCATGGTGGAATAATAAAATCAACCATCAACAGTAACTCGGTATACTCTTCTCACTAGTGTCATGATTTCAATTTTGTTCTATAAACGATGCATCCATAATCAGCACCTGAAGATTTGAGCAAGACGCCATGCTACTTATAGATAGACTATCTTAATTTCTCTTGTCAATGTGCTGGGAGAGCCTTCATCTCTCACATTGTAGTGATACCTAAGAAAAGAACAGAGCTACTAACTATTTCTATTCCTTTTTGAATTGAACTTAATACAAAGAAGCATATGAGACATACCTCTATATACATTAATCCATTGAATGTAAAACATCTGTTAAAGCTTATTTTGGGGTAATTCATGAGACGGTAACTGCTGTTTCTTTTTGTGACTTTTTGTCGAACACCTTGCAAACGTTAAACTGGTGATGGATCAATCAGTTTGTTGTTTGTTTGCTTCATATATAGCTCTCCCTGTAATCCTTTAGCCAGCAAATTCGATGTATAAACAAACCCAGTAATCCAAATTACTCACAACCTCTAGACACTCAATCAACCAACAGCAAAACGTGACGGACAGACTCACAAACTAAGGGTAATAGTCCAATGAATGAGAAAGTGAAAGAGATGTATGATGAAGAAAGGGAGAAGAATTTGCACGCTCATCGTGTCCGCCTGGAACGATTTGTTCCTGGTGCTCGTGCTTCCTTGCCTTAACTGGCTTGTGTTGCGGGTGTTACCAGAAATAATTGTTGTTTGGAGACAATACGTGTTGGCGTATGAGTGGTATTGAAGACTTTAGTGCTTGTTGGCTCTCTGCCCTGGGCGGCGAACGACAAGCCAGAGTCTCTCAGACGCTAGGGAATTGACTAACACTTTCCCTAACAAGTATGCGAACATGTCGATCCCCCTAACAAGTATGCGAACAGGTCGATCCCCCTAATAAGCAGCACTATCTTTCAATAGAGCAGGCGTTGGACAGACAGACATGGAGGGCGGCGATACGCATGGAAGAGGTAGGTCTCAGGTACGAAAGCTAACAAACCCCTTTCTTGTATTTTTCGTCAATTTTGTTGCTACTCAATCAGCGAACACGTAAAGGCAACCATGCAGATTGTGAAGGGGGGAAACCTCGTAGCGTCTGCAACAGGGACATGGTGTAAGCATATCCGCATTAATGGTCGAGAATTCGTAATCCCATAAAACGGTGATTACTTACAACCTCGTCCATAAACAATCGCGGCGCGGGTAGCGTCAAGTATTTTGCTTGCCCTAGTGCAAGTTGTGCAAAGCTTGACAAGCCGGCGTAAAAACTATGTTATATTTTTAGGAGATATTCTCCAGTCGACCCGGTACTTGCTACTGGAAAAGACTTTGGATTTGGAAGAAAGGGAGAAGAAAGGGAGTGTTCTTTTTTTCCAGTACGTTGAACCTATATGACCTAACCTAACCAGAGCACTGTACTTGACCGGCTAGAGAGGGTATATTTGGTAAGAACAGGAACTGTCAACTCACTGGGTCAACTGAGTCTTGAATCGCACATGGTTAATACCTTTTTAAAGAGTTCAACTGTCCCTTCACCTTTCTCCAAAATAATGAATATTCATGACCTTTGCTCTTTATATTTTATGGTTGTGTTTCTCAAAATATAAAATATCTTATGGTTGTCCAACACATTTCTCCAAAATCATTCTTCCGCAATATCTTAGTCAAGGGTAATTTAGTCATTACCAAAATTATTTGGATAATGGATTTTTCAAATTACTTCGTAATTTTTTTTATTTTTTTTTGAATGTCCGCAATTTATGTGTGTATCCCCCAATTATGAGTTCTTTATTTCTGATAGTCTTTCTCAAAATAAAATATTTTATGGTTGTCCAACACATTTCTGCAATTAACCCTGCATATTTTCATATATATTAAATAAATAAATGATTTTGATCGATATACAACAAATCTCCATAGATATTAAATAAATAATACCTAAATTTGGAAAACTAGCTCGATTGGCATACCCAATTTAAGATTGCCTTTGTTTTTAATAAATGGATACAAATGAGTTAGTTTAGTATTTTCCTTGAATCTTGGCAAAAATTGATTGCGTATGTAAACAACTTATACACGATTTCATACAAGAACTTCTCTATTTCTCTTCTGTATTATAAATAAATTGGCAGAAAAAGAATATCGAAGAAAACAAGAAGAAGATAATATATGGGGATGGCAAGAGCAAATATAATAAGCTGGGTAATGTTGTTGGTTGTGGTGATAGCTTTGTATGTCGGTAAAGCTGAAGCATGGCCGTGCGCATACGATTGTGCAAAAGAACATGCAGAACAACACGGTGGGAGTAGGTGGGGATATGTGCCTGAATGTATGGAATTATGTCTTCATCATTCTTGGGTAAGCACAAGTTCAAGGTAATACACAACTTCCATCAGAAGAGAAGGAGACATTTCCTTCTTCGAAGAAACCGATGATTGTTGAACATCTACATTATTTAATTGTGCCCTTTGTAACTAATAGTTGTTTTCTACCCTCCTTAAATGTATTCTGCTTCTTTTCATTCTCTTCTTTTTGTTTTCCTTCTTCTCCTTATACTTGTATCACACTGAAATGATTGTCATTTTTTCAATTCATTGTATACCAATAAGGATTATAAGTTATTAAGCTGGTTTTTCTTACATTTATGCATGTTTCTCTATTTTTATTATAACTAGGCATATAATAAAAAGGTAGTATAGTCTTCTCGGGAAATTTCTAATACCCTGACCAGAACATGTGATCATCCGATTCTTTTCTTTTCTTTTGATCAAAAAAGAGATTATATTAGGAATGGAGTATGTACATATGTCTATCACCAAAGGTAGAAAGAAAGGAAAACAAAAAAGCTTAGATTACCAAATCAGATTATCCCAATCATTTGTCACTAACTTGCGAAGTTCACATGAACTCTCTTTCCGGCAGCTTCTGTGAAATGAAGAATTGATGTTTTTGCTTCATTACCCAGGTCGCCATCAGTTTTGAATGTGTGATTAACATCAAAGTTTCAGTTGTTTCGTTCCCTCTATAAGACCAGTTCTAATTACAGCCGACATTAAACTCCATATACAGCTTCTATAGTTAGAGAAGATGGTACTATGCCAACAATGAGCTAACTTCTGTAAGTCCGGTGGAAGGACCCAAGCAAAGAAACAACTTGGCAGCAACATGGACAACACATTGAAAGCAACTTTGCCGTGGAGGAAAAAATGGTATGGGTTTTAATATCATCTCCGTGAAGTGCACAACAGTTATGTAGCGCAATTCATTTACGCAGAAGATCACCCCAATGTGATATAAACCTTCGGTTAGATAATTTAACTAATCATTCAATGCTTAGATTATGCAGGCTTCCGAAGAAAGATATCTTCCGATAACAAAAATTCTTTTTTTGACAAAATGGGATAATCGAAATAGAATAACCACAAGCGGGAGATTAGCTAGAGGATTACCAAAGAACTAATACACTAGAATTTGTATGGATTTAGGCTTCTCTTAAATATAGACCATGCTATTAACTATAACTCATATTGCTTCAAAAAAAAAAAAACTATAACTCATATAAAATAAATAATTAATCTAACCAAACGGATCCTTATAATCATTTAACATAACCTATAAAATTATACACAAGTTTTATATGGTTTCACCTATTTATTATCCACATTTTTCCTTTTTTCCACCAATATTAATTACCAACTCTAATTATCATATTTACCACCCAAATATCTTTTAAGATATCCTAAATACTACCTTCATATATTTTGACTTTATTTTTTACATCATATCACCTGCATCTAAAAATCCTTTACTCTCCCAACCCACCATCACCGTGATCATCCTCTTCTTCCAGAACCGACATATCCTTTATTTTCCCCTTCTAAGTTACTGATCTTCTAATCGTTCATATACTGACAAATAAATTTACAAATTTTAATTAGAGTTCCTTGTAATCAATAAAACAATAAACTTAAACAAATCAAAGTTCAGCTATCTCCGTGTTTGTTTTTTTTGTTTTCACGATGAATGTTCTTTCCTTTTGTTTATCTTAATGAAGGAATTTAATAGTTTCCTAATTTACGGAACAATTTTTCCTCATGCAAGAAGTAAAATACTTGTTGACGCTAATTAATTTGGGGTTAATGGCCAAATAACAACCATTAATGGCCGATCCTAACAGGTGAATAGGTCTTAATTGAAATTTAGTAAGTCAAGAATATGTGTTTCTCAGTGAATTAAATGATATAAAAAATAAATTTTTTTGCGTATTATAATTAAACATTTTTTTTTATCTTGGGTTAATAGCTTTTTAATGACTTGAATTGTTGAAGAAGCCGATAATTAAAGTTATAATTCATATAGCCAAAACCGATTTGACTATTGTAGGTTGTAAATAGGAAAAATAAAATTATAAAATAAAATTACTCTAGAGATTCTAAGGGGGTGGCAAATAGGAAAACTACGGATGGCAAATATGTGAAACCATTTTATATATAGCCCAAAATAGCTGAGTAAATTATCAAATCACTAAATAAAAAAAGGTTAATTAAATAATTTTTAGAACTAAATTTATATACTCTCTCCGCAAAATTAGATGACCTACTTGTAGTTTGCACAATTCTTAAGGCAAAGAAGAGAGAGGAGAATTTTTTAGTATTTTTTACAATTATATCCTTAAAGATTATTACTAATAAAATTTAGAAATGATTTATCTTTCAAATTATACAAATGGATATTCGTAAACTTTGTACCATTGGAAACATAGCTATCAAATTATAAACCGAGCATTTTAAAACACCTACATAACGTATATACACATGGCTATCAAATTATACATATTTCTTTTACTAATAATAATAAATAAAAAGGTAATTTTAGAAATATCCCATTATTTGACGATATAGGTCATCTATTTTGGGACAAAATATAAAACTAACTAGGTCATCTAATTTGGGACGGAGGGAGTAAGATTCATGAAATAATTGATGATTTTTAAGAATACTTGATTTAATATAATCATGAATATTGAAAAAGAAAAGAACATCATCTTAGAATTTTTTTTGTAGAACAATGCTTATGGAGTTTTAGAAAATTAACTTTAAGAAAAGAATCAAAACTTTAGTTAATTTCAAACCAATTAATGTTGTTGTGGAGAATTTTCGAGGAATAGTTAGAATATATAACCTCAGTCAATATTACTGTAATCACGATTTAGGAAAACTAATATCATTTTAGAGAAATGTAAAAGTTTGGGTTTGGTTTCTTTTGGGGGGAAGTGAAAATTAAGATTTATAATAGCGGAATTTATAAGAATAATGAAATAATAATTTGAAGTAAAGTATAATTTAGTTTTGATTATACTTTATATTTGTAAAAACTCTCTGTTCTTGTACAATTCCATTGAGAGGTTTTGATTTAAAAGGAAAAAGTTAGGTTTATATTTTGATTTTGGGGGAAAAAGTAGGATTGTTAGTAAAAAAAAATTAAGACTTGTTTATTAATTTTGGTTTCGGTCCGCGAATTATAACCCCAAAGGTGTCACTATCCATCCACAAAAAACCCATCAAAACAAAAGTAACACAAAAACCTCAAAGAATTTGATGAAACCAAAATTGGTTTCATCATAAAATTTGATGAAACCAATTTTGAAATTTGAGGTTTTTGTATCAAATTTTAAAATTTGGGGTTTTTGTATCAATTATGTTTAAGATTGAGTTTTAATGGATCCCAACATTTGAATGAGTTTTTTGTACCACAAGTTTGATCACTTTGGGTTTTATGACTAGTTCTGTGTTGGTTTTTCATTTTAGGATTGTTAGGCCCCCATAATGCCTTTTACGAATAGGCGGTAAGGTTAGCATCACTCTTATTTGATCAATAAGAGTTATTAACGGAGAGGCAACCGTGTAAATTGGATAATAACAGCTTGACTTTTCCTATCAGTTAAGTTATGGTACAGCGACCTAAATCCATCGATGGACAAATGTACGACCCAAACAATAACAATAATCTATGCCAAAAATTACGAGCCAAACACTAAATCACTCTCCTCAATTTTATGGACAAAATTTAGTTTGAATTTTTTTTCCAACGGAAATTATCTTGTATTAGCAATTAATCGAATTAATGTAAAATCATTCATCTGAACTCGACAATATAAAAAATCATCAAATGCATGGCCTTCTGAGGCTATAAATTAATTAACACAGAGAGAGAACAGAGAGTGGTAGATTCCCGGCCGGCTGGTGCATCTTCTTTGTTCTTGTTCATTCCCGTCTTCGGTGGTGTTTTCTTGTACCCCTTCTTTTCCAATGACAAAAGAAACAGAGAGAGAGAGATCAGAGAGATGGCACCAAGCTTGAACAGATTCTGCGTTGTAGTGTTGGTTTTGGTTGCATCGACGAGCTTCTTAGTGGACAAAGCTCAAGCATATGGATACCGTAGTTGCATGAATAACTGTGATTCATCTTATTTAATTTGCTTTCACTATTGTCTTGGTTCGGCGTTAGGCGTGAGTTACAAACTCTCGGTTGGGCAAACCCTCCCCAAAAGTATTGAATAACTTATAACCTTTTGTTTATTTTTAATGTTCTCCTTCTGATTAATATGTTAACTCCATTAATCAGATGATATAATTTTGTGAATTCTATATTTCTTGTAGGCAAATTGAATGCACATTCGGAACATTACAAAGCACCGCGAAAAGTGCAAGGATCGGAGAAGCATTAATTCGAAACATTCGCATTAGAACCATTACGAGATTTTGAAAGCATCGACGTTGGGAACCGTAGCTGGCTCCAAACATGCATGCTCATGATTAAGTGCATGCCTAGCTCTTTAGCAAAATAAAATAAAATAGGAAACTATCCTGTCTCTCTAAATATTGTTATTTTCTGGCTATCCCGTGTCTCCATTATTACATTGGTCATATATGTATGCAACCGATATATCCAAATTTTGTCATGGTTGTTGTAATGTATAGGCTGAAAAAGTATTATGAGACATGTGAGACGTATAATATATTAAAAGTATAGTTTTATTTTAACTACATTGATTTTCCATTTTCCTCTCTTGCAACTATTATTTCTACCAAAATTTATTCCTCTTAGGAACAAACATATCATGCATACATGTCTGAATTCAGAAATGCTATCTACGGGTTCAATCCCATGTATAGTCCGTCTCACTCACTGTGAGGGGCGTAATAGACTGCAGGATTGAACCCGTGGTTGGTTTAGCAGTTCTAATCCAAATATGCAGTTAGTCTAGAGGTGTAAAACGTGCCGGCCCAGCACAGCGCAGCCCACGAAATCACGTGCTTAGCGTGCCATGTGCCGTGCTGTGCCAGAAAAATAAACGTGATGTGCTGTGCCGGACACATTTGTTTTATATTTTCCAGTATAAATGTTTTCCAAATATTTAGGTATTATATGTGTTGGTATGAAAATAAATCAATATAATGATAATAAAATATCAGTAATTGGCTAGAATAAAGGTTCCCTTGTGAAATATACACAAAATATGATGTTTTGTGCCATGTTGTGTAGTATTTTATACATATTATGACGTGCTTTCTTAACGTGTCGTGTCACGTGCTGTGCTGGGCTACTGTGCCGATTAGTCAAACCCAACCCGTCCCATGAAACTAACGTGCTGGGCTAAATCACGTGTTGGACTGGGCTGTGCTCAAATTTTAACGTGTTGTGCTGGGCTGTGCTCGTGCTGGCACAACCCAATTTACACCTCTAAGTTAGTCCAAGCAAAGAGGTGAGATTTTATTTTCAGGTCAACAGCATTTGACTTGAAAACTTCCTGCCCTTGAAATATAAAGATGGATAGATAACAAGAGTGTTTTGATTGGCTGTTTTACATTCAACGTGTTCAACAACAACCACTTCATTCAGATAAAAAGAAAGAAAAAAATTCAGACAAGAAAAAAAAAACAAAAAAAATAGAGACAGGAGAAGAAGCTTTCAGAAATTCATCAATGGCAATAACAACATCAGCAACTCAGACTGCTAATTTACTAAATTTCAAATCTACTCTCTCCCACTCTACTCCCCGTTTCTCTCCATTCTCAAATCCATGCAGAAAACCCCTTAGAATCGTTGCCATGGCATCCAATAAGAAGGTAAACATATTTTTGGTTAAATTTCTTCATTTCTATAAGAAACTCAATTTTTTTTTTATGATTTTCAACCTGTATAGTAAATTAGTAATATTTGTATTGAATTTATATAGGTAAACAAATATGATTCAACATGGAAAAAACAATGGTTTGGAGCAGGGTTATTTGCAGAAGGAAGTGAAGTACTAGAAGTTGATGTATTTAAGAAGATAGAAAAGAAGAAATTACTAAGTAACGTTGAGAAATCTGGTTTATTATCTAAAGCTGAAGAATTAGGGATTACATTATCTTCAGTTGAGAAACTTGGTTTGTTATCAAAAGCTGAAGAATTTGGATTGTTAAGTTTACTAGAGAATGTTGCTAGTCTTTCACCAGCACTACTAGCATCACTTTCACTTCCATTGTTTGTTGCTGCGATTTCAGTGATTGTGTTAGTTCCTGATGATTCTACGGCTCTTGTTGTTGCTCAAAATTTGATTGCTGGTTTGTTTGTAGTTGGTTCGGTTGGATTGTTGGGTGGTTCAGTTGTTTTGGATGGATTGCAAGAAGCTGATTAATTAGTTAATTAATGTAATATAGGTGATATTTCTACTTAATTTCTTTTACTGTTTTTTGTATAAGAACATACATATATGGATTTTGTCTATCTTTTGCGCGTGGTTGTGAACGGTTTTGGAATCCAAATCTTGCATGAATGCGTGGCACTGGTGGTGCTTTTGTTCTGTGTAACTAAACATTGTTGCTAGCTACTTTCGTCAAAGTCTGGTTCGCAAAAATCTTCTTTTATTAACAGGGCTGCAACATAAAAAGTTACCAAATTCCATGGACGTAACCGGTAAAAACTAAAAACCGCCATTCACTTATATGGAGTTTGTATTGACCTATTGTGGGCTCGTACTTGACCCTCCGCCGAGGGGCTTAGCGCTCAACACCCATGGGTGGGTGACAGTTAATCAGAGACGATCCTGTGCATATTAGGGCCCTGTGCGAACTTAATCACATATATATATAGATATAGATGACATAAACATAACAAGTTATTTACATTTATAATTGCTTTCCAAAAAAAAATTGTCAACTAGTTTTTCTAGTATTTACTATCTGTATCCGTGTAAATGACTTCAAGTTCTTCTTGCTTTGAGTTAGTTAACCAATATTTTTGTACCTAAAAGACATATAATAACTAAAGTTGTTATTAGCAAAACAAAAATACAAATGGAAGAGTTAAGAAGATTAATATCCAATATGCATATATACCATTCAAAAGATCATCATCGGAAAATTAGATTGTAATTAATAACAAAATTAAATTTTCATTACTAGTCTTACTTTTTCATTAAAAAAAGAAGAAAAAGATTACCTTGAATCCTTGAAAGAGGAGGGAGGAGGGTGTTGATTGTTAGCTTACATCGTTGAATAAGAGTGATTGATTAGTCTTATTGGTCTATCGGTTATCCGAACAAAAAATTAAGAATGGGGTTGGATTGGTTAGGTTTTGTATGAGAAGAATTTGGGGATTTTTAAGAAATTCGACTGAATAGAGGAAGAAATAAAAATAAAAAGAAGACGTGGCCTAATTTACATAAGTGGGATAACTGGGCTTAATTTTTGTGCTTGACAAAAGGCCTTATCCTGAGATGGGCCCTGTGCATCGCACCTCTTACACACCTTCTGGACCGGCTCTGCGGTTAATGTTTAAAACTGTGTCAGAGATATACAATTGATATAATTTCTGCAAAACAAGTATCACAACCGAGCAACAAATCTGTAAAGATTAGGTGCTGTATTAATATGTCCCTAGCTCTTTAAGATGTTCCGGTTATCGGATATGGATATCTTCTCAGAACTATGGCTTTAAGTAACGGATTTCAACTTGTCTAAAAATGTAAATTTTTTTCTTTCTTTCGGTTGATCATGTATTTGGTCCAACATTTTATTGACATACACTTGAGTACTCAGTGACCCCCCCCCCCCCCACCCCACCAAAGGTAAAACTCAAACTCCTTTACATGATTAAAGGTCATTTTTACAACTTTAAGCTGAAAACATTTTCCCTAGACCTTATGTTTTACTCATTTGTTTTCTGGTGATTATGAGGCAGACAAAAGCTGGCTTAGATCAATGTTGTAGGTACCCCCGCTCAACCGAAATGATCCGTGTGCCCCAGCACCGGACCCACTAGGTACAGTCAGATGGCCACTCATAGTACACTAGTAGTGTACCCAACCATCCATCATGGCTCACATATTTATTAGTCTATGTGCCTGTATATGTTAGATTCAGGCAGCACCGACAAAATCCAGATCAGAATCGAATCGACTCGAATCAACTGCCATTCATTCGGAGTTCAGGCAAATGCTTAGAAAGAAGAAGTTTCGGTGCTGGTAAGGTCGGGTCGGGTCATTCCGATACCATATCCCGTGACTAGTTGTGTAGAAGGAGGAGGATCATTTGAGAGAGAAGCGTTTCTTGGAAGTTTATGTTATCACATGCTGCAGCCTCTTACAGCAAGAAGCAGACAAAATGGACCGTACATACATGTTTACATCATCAAACGGATGAGAAAGTCCTTTTCCATTCCCATATCTACCCTTACAACAACAAAAAATCCAAAAAGTAAAATAAATTTTACAAAAAGATTCTAAAAATACATAAATAAAAACGATTTTAATTTTGGGCGCACTGCAACAACTCTGAATAAGGATGTGTGAGAGGTGATCGATAGCAGCGATTGAAGGGTGGAAGTGAACGAACCTATAAGGGCGATTCCTATGGCAATTGCCAAATGATTTTTTTTGTTGAGCCAGGTGTTTGGGAAAACAGTTTTTTTCACTATGGAAAATGCACTGGGCGGATTAAGTACAACCGTTGGCGGGCAAATATAATCCGCTGGCGGGTTTTCTTAGACCGTGAACGTGTATTTTTTAATGGTCACCGGAACGGTTAGTTTTTCTACCCCAATAAATACTACTCGAGCTTGATCTCCCAAATTGACAATAATATTTCATCCAATCAATCTTTTCGCAAATCGCTTCCAATTTTAAACCATGAATCCCAATTTTGGTTCTTCGTAGGATGATCTGGAGATGGATGAAACATTGTATAAAGAGGAGGAAGAAATGTATAAAGAGATTTTGCGTCAAATGGATGAAGACGCAAATCAAGATAGAAGGAGGCGAGATTTTATGTTGCAATTACAATCAGGGATAATACCAAAGCCTTTAGAACTAGATGAAGTTATGACCAGAAGATGGACGTGGCGAGATCGACATTTTTACCACGACAAGATGATGCATGATTATTTTAAGCGGGATTTTGTGTTTCCCCCTCAAAAAAGATAGCTAATTTGCATTATCCCCTTTTTAAATTGATAATTGGTGAAACCCCCTATCCGTTATAGCTGCCGTGACAACCTGTTAGGTTGGCACATGCTAAGCGCATGTGTGAAATTTTCCATGGTTAGACATCTATACCAATCCACACGATCACATAGTAAGAATGAAAACAAAATTGAATGGCTATCGTTATCTCTTCTTCTTATTCTTCTCTATTTCTTCTCTTCCTCGTCTGATACTGTGCCGCCATTGGAGCCACCACTACTGTTTTTATAGTTCTAGCAGTTAATTGAAGATACAAATCAACGATATTGTAGAAGCGAGTAGACTATAAAGAGAATGCCATATATAAAAATATATGATAGAATTGAAGAGAAAACCCTAATTTGTGGTCATGGTGGCAATTCTGGATCTGTTAATAAATTGATAGGGATTAGACTGTGTATTTTTTTTATTGGAGTGGAATTTTTGGTAGGTGCATATGCTGGGGCTGGGTTGTACGGCACTGGTTCTTCTATATTTCTCCTCTACCAGCAGAATTTTAGATTTACGTATCCTCTTCCAACAACAACTGTATCACTAGCACAATAGCTATATACAGAAAGTACTAGAAGAAATTATGATATTCGTTATTAATTATGATGATATCACTTACATTTTTATAAACAGGAATTGCAGGCCTATAGAATTGATGCCACTAGCAACTTGTAATCATTTTCCTTCGAATTTACTAATAGCACTGCACATGAGCTTATTCCTCGAATTTAATTGTCATGAACATGAGTATTAGTATCTTTATCCAATGAATTTGTGTCAAAATTTAAGGATTAGGTTTTTCTATTTTGTTATTAATGGCGGCTCTGGTCTTTCTCGACCGAGAAAGAGAGTTTTGACTTCTAACATTTCTGGGTTTTACGATTTTTACACTTTAATAGTACACACGTGCACTGTACGTGCTAACTTAACTGTACTGTCACGGCAGTTATAACGGATAGGGGGTTTCACCAATTATCAATTTAAAAAGGGGTAATGCAAATTAGCTATCTTATTTGAGGGGGAAACACAAAATCCCCCTTATTTTAATCATGGATGTGTCTATTTCGATGAGGATTTTCAGCATCGATTTGGGCCGCAATTTGATTCAAAGGATTATTGCCGAGCTTTGTCAGGTACAACATTTATTTAATTATCAGTTTGATGCAGGATTTAGTCCCGAACAAAAGGTCACTGCCGCCCTACCTATACTATGTTATTGGTTACCAGCGGATTCCACAGATGAGTACATCTGCAGGCAAAACAACTACATTTAGGTATTTCAAATTGTTTTGCAAAACAACAGTCGAGCATTTTGGTCCAACTTTTAAAAGAAATCCTACTCAGGAAGATGTTGAAAGAATCACTGCCGAAAACACCGCAAGGGGTTTTCCAAGAATGCTAGGAAGTTTTGACTGCATGCACTGGACGTGGGATGCGTGTACGGTTGAATGAGCAGGTCAATATAAGCATCATTATCCAAAACCAACTGTAATTTTGGAAGCGTCAGCTACTTATGATTGTTGGTTTTGGCATGCTTATTTTGGACTCCGGGTTCAAAGTACGATGTCAACGTTTTGCATAAGTTACCATTGTTTGAAGATCTTAAGGATGGGATCACGCCGCACTGTGATTTCACCATCAACAGTCATGACTACACTCAGAGGTATTATCTAGTAGACGAGATATATCCAGAATGGTCAACTTATTTTGGTTCAAGCTTATAGTCAGACAGGCTTTGGACTGATGACTGCGAAGGATATGAAGTACTTTAACGGCTAACAAATGAAATTGAGGAAGAATGTTGAATGTGCTTTTGGCATACTGAAGAGAAAGTTCGCCATCATAGCTGGCTAGGCACGCTTTTTTGATCTTCAAGAAATGAACAAAATTATGCTAACTTGCATCATTCTGCATAAAATGGTTATTGGGGAAACTAGACGTGACCCAACCTAAACTAGTTTTCCAGATGAAGATTTGAGGCCGTGGATTGTTACAGCATGGCCGTCCGGCAAGAGAATATCGACTTGATACCTACAAAATCCAAAACTGGGGACTCTATGGGCAGCTAAGGGAAGATCTAACTAAGCACCTTTTGGCTATAAAAGGAGCAAGACGATGCGCGGGGGGCGTTAAAACCAGGGTGACTGAGGATGATAAATGTTGTTTATTTTAATTAGATGTAATGCAGTGAGACTATTTTATTTGATAAATTAAGGAAATAACATTTAAAATAAACTTAACTACTATATAAAATTTAAAATTAGCTAAGGCGGTATACAACTTCGTCTTCTTTCGAGGCAACATTGGTATCGTCTTCCTCATTCTAATACTGGACAAGTTTTTCAGGGACTTGCTGTTCCACCTTATCCATTTTCCTAGTCCATACAGAAAGTTGTCGTGCATTTATTATTGAAGTGTTCAAGGATAATGGCTCTTAAAATCCCTGTAGTGTTGTTCTCGCGAAAGACAACTTTTTCAAAGTTTCCTTATCGCAATGCCACGTCCCTGCTTCTATCTTTTTCTACCTAATTCTGTTCGAATTCCTTGAACTCAGAATAGCGTAACTCGTTTGAACCTCCTTCTAATGCTCTTTGGGATGCATCTCTCGCTGCTTTTCCATCTCTCTGTCTCCTTACTCTTCTTCTCTTGACTATGGAGATCCATTTCCTTCCGGTGAGAAAGCAGGCCCACCATTATGAAAATCCTGCGAGATTGGACCATATGGTGATCTTGCTGGCATTTGATTACCTTCCAACAAGTATGGATTAAACTTGTAAATCACCTTCAGAATATTGAAACAAGATTCTTGTTGGAAACCAGTTTTGTGGGATCTTTGCCACTCTTCACGATATTTTTCTAGTGGCGGTTGAATCAGTGATGGTGGTGGTGCTCAAGCATAAGGATTATGGGTTTTGGCTGTGGAGTTGGATCGTAGAAGAAGAGAAAGAGAGTAAATAGGAAGAGAAGCTGTATGTGGGCGATAAATAAAAGGTAGGGTTTTCATCATCACCATCGAAATAGGTATTAGGGTGGAATCATCTATCTTAACAGTAGCAGAAGAGATTAATGGAAGCAAAGTTGTATCTTCAGATCCAGATGAAGGGGTGAAATGGAGAGGATAAAGGAGAGAGTAAAAAAGAGGAATTCGTGGATAGAAATGAAGCAGCACGATCTGAAATCGTTCTCTAAAGTCAATAAGTCAACTGGTCAAAGGGGTGAAATAACAACACGATCTGAAATCGTTCGACCATATTGGCGGAAATAGGGTTAAAAGTGTTCCCTACTACGCATATGACTCTCATGCTTATGCTCTTAGCTGTTGCTAGTCGCAACAGAACATGGACAGTTGCGATTTTCGAAACAGAATAAAGATGTTGCTAAAATTTGGCAACTGAAATTAGAAACAGAAAATTCGCAACTGCGATAGAGTTGTTGCGAATCTGAGTTGCTAAACCCTGAATTTGGTGTAGTGGTTGTGAGGTGGCCATATTTGTTAGAAAAATGGATTATTTGAATTTTTCTGATAGATTGGGATGATATGAGTAGTTGTGTGTGAAAAACAAGAAAAAAGTGGTATTGAGATGATACGAATTTGAGAAATTTAGAGGTAAAGGTGTAGAAGGTTTGAATTTTAAGTTTGAAATGAGATGAAATTATAATGAAAATAGTAAGAGTCATTGGATGGATGGATTGAGATATGGCCATTGGCGATTAACATTACCCGCAGGCGGATAAACTAAACCCATGGAGTCTTTCTTCACCCGTTGGTGGGTTCACTTAGTCCTCGCGGTTTTAAATGAGACGTGCGTCTCATGTTGGTCCGCGGTGAACAAACCATCAAATTTGTTGGTTTGGACACCCGTTTTTCATGTTTGTTGAGTCAATAGTGGGAGCAAAATGAACAAACTTCAAGTTTATTCAGTCCATAGGAATTTCCCTAACAATTATAGAAACTAGCAATAATGACCTCATCAGCCTTACAACAGGTCTTCAAAGTAGAACTGCAATGCAAGCAAAATAAGTTTAGGAAGATAAAATAATTTGTTTTTTGAATTCCGTTTCAGCTTCAGAGCGTTTTCACTTTAATCATGTTTTTAAGAAAGCTAACCAGGCAACCACTGAATGTGTCTATCAAAACCAATGCAAATGCATGCCTGCAACTATCAAAGGCCTTATCCTAGTTATATTCTTAACTTTATGGAAAAAGATAAAATGGGGCAAGTTGATCAACAATGTCAGCAAGATGTTTTTATCTCTGTTTAATTAGTAAAGTTTTGGTATCAAAAAAGAAAAAACCTTCCGCGCACTACACTGTTAGTTTGATGTATTATTTGACAAAGTTGATATTTAAAGACGTATCACATTAGATATTCATTAGAGAATCTGTATGAAATTAGACTCCAAACAACAGGTTCTGGTGACAATTTTTTTTTTTTTTTTTGATGAATCAGGATATCCAGCCTTCTAAAAACACCTGAATGATTATAGAGTTAATTTCAGACGATTGGAGTTTGACACTAACTTCTCGCAAGTCGTGAGTCAGATTGAAGACCATATGTTTTTAATTTGATACAGATCTAACTCGATACCTGACTGAGACCTAACTCGTGATTCGAACCCGTTTGAATCAGATAACAAAATACCCCTAACTTATTGGACCAAGCCTTTAACTCACATCTTTCTGAGTCAGTTGAGTCAGATCTGACTTTGAAAACAAACATATTGAGTTAGATTTGACGCTGTCAGGTAACTTCTGGGAGATCCAAATGAGTCAGATGACTCATATCCAGACAAATCAATTGAGTCGGCCATAAACAAACAAGGTGTTAGACACCTTTCATTCTGAGCAATCAAGTGACATTATTATATGGTTCCACCTATTTGCCACCTCCACTTTTCCTATTTGCCACTCTCATTAATTGCCAACCCCCACTTTTCCTATTTGCCACCCATATATTTCTTCATATATCCTAAATACTGCTTCTTTATTTTTTTTTGTTTATACCCAACAATAAAACCACCCCACTAAATAACTTTTAAAAATCCCAAGTAACAAAGTAATTTTTACCGGAGTACCTTTTACCAGCCACCGTCTTCTACTCCCCCGACGTTCTTCGACTCCATTTCTCCACCGATCATCATCTTCACTAAGTTTCAAAAGACTTGGATCAACAAAAAGTGGTTCTTAGACTTGCTATATATTGTTGGAATATATCGCAAGTTGGAGCATGTGAAGATATTTGGAAGACTGAGTCTCTAGCTAGTAAATCCTACTTATTCTATTTAGATAAGTTTCACTTAGTAAACACAGTTAGCTTTCTAGGTTTACTGTTTCATGTTTATCATATCATTCCTATAAATAGGAATCACTTCTGTAATGTCAATTTATCTCAGATACTACTGAAGATCAATAATATCTCACCCTTAGGGGTTTTCATCCGTGGATGTAGGTCGAGATGACCGAACCACGTTAAACATGTCTTCCTTTACAGTTTTGATATGTAGATCAAATCTAAGATGAATATCATTGATGATAGCAGAGAATTCAAGAATAAATCAATGATATAACAAAAGATAACCAAGATATAAATTTATACAGAGATACAAGAATAAATCAATGATATAACAAAAGATAACCAAAATTAAGCGAAGAAAAATCAAGCACAAGGAAGATAGGATTTTGCTCTAAGGTTTTGGGACGTTTCTTCGATTGATTGATCAGGAAGGATGAGTTAATGATGACGGGAAGACATTACTTTTTCGATGAAAAGTTTCCGTGATATAACTTTCAGGATGAGTTACATTCGAAGAAAAAATTGCCTAGGGTTAGTTGTAGGGACCGAACAGACACCGAGTGTACCCCGGGTGTAAGCAACATACATTTTTAAGATATATATATTTATTTGTTTTTCATTTTATAATTGTCTTGAAAGTGTAATTCATGAATATGTGTGAAAAAAAATTAAGCCTCAAGAGTTACGGGGATTGGGGTTCACTTTTCACTAGTTGAAATATGGGCGAATCTAGTAATTTTAGATGGGTAATATCAACTACACATAATTCTTACTAATAAAAAGTGTTATACAATTATTTAAAAAATAACCTCAAAAATACTATGACACTTGAAAAATTCTATCACACTAGACAATAGTTACAAGACTTGTGACCTATTTATTATGTGATTTAATAGAAAAGCATGAAAAATGTCTATGTTACAAATTAGCTAATATGGTGTAGTGGCAATTAATGGAATATGTATTTATTAAATTAATTAAGAGCAATGAAAAATTAATAAACCATTTATTATGAGCAATTAATGAAACAATACCAATTAATAAAATATTTATACTAATATTAAAGATAAAAAAAACATGACCGTGACAAATCTTGACCACTTTTTATCTAGGCTAAGTTAGCCGAAATGTGCTTTGTATTCTAGAAAGTTCATACTTCATACGGGGTAAAAGTGATTTGTCATAATTGATCTCCTCCATGGTTAATATTGTCATTATCACTTCGAGTTCTGCTGGGACTGTAGTGCGTTTCATCATCTTCAGTTATAACGCGCCACTTCAAACAGAAGACTCCACTCGTGAGTCCGTGACCCCAACTCAATATTTCAACTCTTTCTTCTTCCCTTTTTCTATATATTTTCTATATTGAAATCAAAATTGTCAATGAAATCTTCTCTGTTGCTTCTACTTATTCACAGATTTTTCTTGGATCTTACTCATTCACATGTAGAATAATAAACTATTAATAAAAAACCCTGCATTTCTTACCAAACCCTTACTTTCTGTCTCTAAAATTAACCTTCTCCTCACTCCGCAGGACCTCACAGACATTGTAATGGCGGTTAGTCTCAGTAAACAAGTGAGACTTCTTACTCAATTTCATCTTATTACTCTTAATTTTGTAATGCAAAGGGGTTTCATTTCAATCTTGAAGTGTTTTTCTCTTTTCTGTACTATTTTTTTTTCTAGTTACGATTTTTATACTTTTCTGAGCTTAAAGATCGAATTTTCGCACTGTTTTTGAGCAATTCATTGGTGAGTTAAGAATGGGTTTGAGAGAATTTTGAATTTTTGTTCTTTGAAAATGATGTAGCATTGAAATATTGTTTCAGGGGAAAACATATTTGGAAGAAATATTGGATGAAAATGATGGGTCTTCATGCTTTCAATTAGTGAATCCTAGTCTTGATGATACTGAGGATAATCAACATTACTGTATAGGTAATGATGAACTCCTAAAACATC
Source organism: Papaver atlanticum (assembly GCA_023531105.1). Classification (NCBI taxonomy): domain Eukaryota; kingdom Viridiplantae; phylum Streptophyta; class Magnoliopsida; order Ranunculales; family Papaveraceae; genus Papaver; species Papaver atlanticum. The sequence continues at coordinate 2,221,574 of JAJJMB010010087.1, read as the reverse complement.
TATTACCAATTTTCTGTAATAATGGATGGGGTGTTGATAAGTTTTCTTGGTTTGTTTTCAGATGTGTTACCTGTGCTTGAAGATTCTTCCTTCCCCGCGGTGATGTTGAATACTAGCTCTCTTGTAAGTTCATCCTGTTCTTAGTTTTTTGCCAGATCTATTTAGTTTCAGTTACATTGTTTTGTTAGTTTGGGTTGGCTAGTTGTTTGTACTTAGAATGTGGGGGAATAACTTGAACATTTTACTTTTATTTTCTATTGCGAAACTTTATTGCGCGTATCGCCATCCATGACTGTGATGGAGGTGGTAACATGAAAATGGTACTCTCGAAGATGTACCAAATTTTAATTATATGCTTGTAGTCTCACGATCTGTTCGTTCAATTGTGTATGACAGCAGTTCAACCTTGAGTTGGATCTGATTTACAAACTTTTCATGTTGGGTAAATTAGAAGCTGAGAGACTATAATTCAGCATTAACTATATTGTATGGTTGCAGGGCCAAAACGTCTACAATGTCTCGGTGATGCCTGATGATGGAATTACAGTTTCAAAGTGTCCAACAGAACAAGCTTTCATGAGCTACTTGCAAGTTCCTCAACAGAGCCCGATGTGTTTGGTTGCAGAGTGGGATTGCAAGACTTGCAGCATTTTAGAATATTCTGATTGCAGCTTGGAAGTAGACATTGATGACGAAACTGCAGAAACACCTAAAACTTATGATGGAACTCTTGGGGAGTCGACGGAAAGTGGGGGAGCATCCACGGTATGATATCACTCACTCACACTTAAATTATGTCGCAGTGATGTTTTCACTATCAGAACTCTTATGCTTATGAAGAAGAGTTGGTACTGATTACTGGATTACAAGGAGGATACTCTACCAGGGACATTGTTCTTGTTGTTTTAGTTGATGGAAGCTTTTAGTTTCCTCTTTAAATTTCATTAATTTTAATATTGGATAATCGTAATGGACATTGTAGAGAGTTTCACGCTGGATGAATGGCCTAGAAATTGGTGGAAAAATCACTCAGGCTCTCATGAATCACTTCAGTATGCAACTGAAGTGCTCCTCGAAAGGTACATTACCTCTGCGAAAGGCTAAAATCAGCATTCATGACTAGTACTTCTGTTAAGTTTTGTTGATGGAATCTGAGCTATGATATATCTGTTGAGTGTTGTTCCGCAGTATCTTACTTATGCGTATCTGTTCATATTACTTGGTACCATATCAACCAGTAACATGCATTACGTGACTATTTTCAGTTGATTCTCAAATATATCTCGTGTTTGTTAATTATGCGGACACATGATTGCAATTTTTGTACAGTTGTAATTGCATTGAATTTCTTCTGTTAACTGGCCATGATGAGCGTATGATAATATACCACTGTCAGGAATTTACTGGATTGATTAGACCCCTTATTTATTCCTTTGTAATGTTGAACAGACAAGTCAAATCAAGAGAGGGGTCCTGATACACCTAACAACAGATGCGGGAGATATAAACGCAGTGCTTCATTCAACTCGAGAAGAGTTGCTTTTCTTTTCTCGACATTGTAAGTATTCCAGTACAAATAAGGATTATTTGCCTAAGCCTTACCATTTTCTTAATTGGTTTATCTGAAAACCGAAAATAAAGCGCATCAGCTTTGAAGACACAGAACATTTGCATAATTGTAATCGAGAACATGCAACCTATACTTGTAAATGCAGCAGAATCATGTCTTGTTCCGCTCTGCACCAACAGCGTATGTTTTCGCTCATGTCTCTGTGAAAGCTTATCTGTATTTTTATTTTGCAGGTCAAGCATTGGAACTATTGTGCTGATATATTTGACGCTCCGAGTGAAGCTGATAAATGATGCACTGATTCGTGAATAATGTATGTTATTTTGTCGTTTTTCGCCTCAAGCTTTCTTCTCTTTAGTTTTCGATATGACTGTCTGTAATAAAGTTTTCGATTCCTCTTTGTTTCATCTTCTTCATGTGTACATATATGCTAAAACTATCAGAATATCAGAGTTTAATATGCAGAATACGAAAACAAGCTGTCATAAAATCAAAACATTTCAAGAATTTCCTCAAATTCCCAAACATTATTCTACCTTTTTAGGTTTTCAATTATTTTTTGAAAATCTAAATAAATCAATAGTAAACCTAAATTTATTCAGAAAGATTATTACTTTATTACCATCCAGTGAGCCAGCGGGTGGTTTTGGGCTAGTCGGTGGATGAAAATACATCCAGATTCTCAGGGTTGCATCAACAGCAATACAAGCAGTTACAGTTGCTAAAGAAATATTGATGTAAAACCAAGGTAGTCAATATCGGTCGTACAGGCCGATATTACAGGTTTTTATCTGGTATCGGAAAATACCTATACGATATTGAAAATATCGGCGATACAAAGATGGAACGATATTATCGGTTGTACAGGCCGGTACAGGCCGATATATCAGTTTTACTTATACACCGATAATATCGGTTTTAGTGAATAAATTTTCCGTTGATATGTGTCTAGTCTTTACAAACAAGTACAACGTCAATTGGAGAAGGTAAAAAAGTCCTAATATAATTACGATATAAAATCGAGGACTATATGGTAGGATATAAGATGAAAACCATATTTCGATTGCAAGACAAGGAAATGTAAAAGATAAAAGTAAAGGATAATAAGAAAGATTTACCGGCATAATAGGCAAACAATCACAATGTTGGATAATAAACTACCTTGTATTTTGGAAATTTGAGATATATGCATGATTCTTATTATTTTTTACTATGGTTTTATAAATATTAGAAATTCTAGTTCTAATGATGTATCACCGATAAAAACCGATATTATCTTTTGTATAGGTATATCGGACCCGGCCGATACGAGACCGATACACGATATTAACTACCTTGCGCGTAAAACATACAACTTTTAATGCTCTTGTCTATAGCATTACTTAAGCCATGATTCAAGACGTTCCCCAGAGTATTTGCTATTGCATTCTTAATAACATCATCATCAAGAAGTTCTTGTGCGAAAGTTTTTCTCTGGTTTCTGGGAGCAACCATGACTAGGAAGGAGGAATTGAATTAGAGAGGAAAATTGATATAGCTTTTGATGAAATAAACATAAGATTAGGGTCTCAATTTGAGGGAACCAAGAAAATTTGCAAACATAAAAAACCATCATTGTCAGGCCCGTAGTCATGTTCTACCAGGCCCATTACTCCTTTTTCAAAACCGATTTAAAGCAGTAGGCCCTCAACAATTCATCCCTAGAACGTCGACGACGGTGGATGATTCCATGCCACAAAAAATTTGGCTTGGTTTTGCAAGCTGCTGTCTAATGGTAAATTTCACAGCTAACATTTTTGAGCTAACATTTTTGACAAATTTGACATTATCGAATTTGCCAATTTCCACTATGCTTGGCAGTTTGATTTTTTTTTTTTTTTTTTTGGCTACATTGGGGACCATTGCACCGAGACGCAACACTCTAAATTCAAAATTCAAGTCAAAGCCACATGAAAACAATAGAGCCACCATAGAAATATCTTCAGGGTTGAAATAAAGTGGAGGGACTGCGGATAAACAACCCTAGCTACAACCTTGAAAAATAGAGAAAGAGACATTAATTAAATGAATGATATACTAGTATTGTCATGAATGCATTACTATTACAAGATGACGGTACATAGGTATTTTTAGGACATAACGTCCATTTAACGAAATATCTCAAAAAAAAAAAGAAAAAAAAAAAAAGTAGTTGATATACACGAGTGAACCACGGATATCAATAAATGTTGATAACGAGTAAGAATGGTGGCCACATTAGAGTTGATACGCGAATTGACAAATACAGGGTTCACAAGAGGCATGGTTTTAATTGCGAGGAAAATTTTGAAATGAGCTTTGTCAATGGGCGGAGATTAAAGAACTCGATCACCAAGACCCAAATCCAAATCCAAAGTTTTTTCCAGTATTAAGTACCGGATCGGCTAGAGAATATCTTCAAAAAATATAACATAGTTTTTACGCCGGCTTGTCAAGCTTTGCACAACTTACACTACCGCAAGCAAATTCAAATATTCCAGTCAAGGCGCAACATGAACACAATAAAGGCACCATACAAATTTCAATAGGATTCAATAACGTGGACACCACGGATAAACAACTCTAGCTACAATTGAAAGAGAGACATTAAATGAATGGCAATGGCATGGAAGTATATTATATTGTCATGAATGCATTGTTATCTGGAGATTGATGTATAGAAATAAGTAGTTGGCATATATAATGCGAGTGAACCAATAAACGTTGATAACTATGAAGTATGGGGAAGATTTGAGACTTGATTTCAATATCTGAAATGCAATAGAAATATCCTCACCGAAATTTAGCCAGTTTCAAAAAATGTATAGTATAATTATTTGATCATTGATCAGTTCCACCTTTTTAACCATTTTAAATGTTTATATTACATAGAAAGATGAAAAACTTTACTTCTGATTTCTGAGATTAATTTCTGGTTGTCAGACAAGCTCCAACGGTTTCACTAGTTAGACTGCATTCTAGCTAAGCATATGTCAAAAGAAACATATATGAACCAAACCATTAACTGATAGTTAATACACGGTTGGAAACTTGCTCATCAACAATAACTACTATACACATACATATAGGTAGCTACTAGAGAGGCTGCTTTTTTTCCAAGTTTAGGTCAGCAATAAACTAAAATCTTTAAAAGCCAGCTCTTCCTCCACCCTCTCATTGATTATAACACATTTAATCAAACAACCACATCTCTTTACTGCTGCTTGTACTCCCCATTAATTCCTCTACATGCATGGAAGTTGGAAGAAGTATATGGATAAACGTCACCGCCTGTAATAACTGCCCTTTAAGGTTTTTGGCTAGCTTGTTTTAGGATTTTTCTCTTGGCATTTGTCATGCTCTGATGATATACTAGTAACTAGCTAACTAGATAGATAGTTGCAACCATAAATTGATACATGCTAAAATCTAGTTATATAGTTTTAAGAAGCTAGCAGGTGTGAGAAGACACTCTTTACATAGACAATTTATCCTACACTGCACATCCCTCTTATCCTGCACTGCATCATTACTCACCCTACACACCAATAAAACGTAGCACCAAATATACCAACAATTGCAAAAATTGTTGTTGCCCACTAGGCCTACTTAGAAATGCTTGTACATGTTTTTTCAAAGATAATAGACAAAGCATTGTGCAATAAAAACACAAAGGCAAGTGGACAGCTACATATAAGCGAAAGCGGCAAAAACAAACTATTCCAATAAACCGTCCAAAAAAGGAACCCATGACCGTCTTTACATCTTGTGCACTCTAGTCTAATACTCAGTCGAATTTTCATCAAAATGGGTTCAAAATTGGGTGAAATCAATTAAGGCTTGAAACGTGTAATGTATGTTGTTAGGCTGCTACTTTGAAAAATGCATTCAATACTAAGTCGTTTAACTTAATTACTATTCCTAACTAATTAAAAAGAGAGGTTGAGGTAAGCCAAAGTTGTAGTTATTATAGGGCACGTCATAGAGATGTGGGCGCCTTAAATGTATACTCAACCATTATTAATTGCTCAAAATTTATTTCATTCAGATTTTCATCACTATCTAGTTGGTTCAACTCTCTCGTGGTGTGTATATATATAGTTATAGCGCTCAATGAATGAAACCACCCTGCCCATTTATTTGATCATCAAATCTTGAGAGAAGAAACATTGAGTAAGTAACCATGGTTTCATTTCAAGAACAATTAAAGTTTGAGATAATTTCACAGAAGAAGAGAAGATGGGAAGACAATAATAATATTCAAGAAGTGGGAGGAGCAGAAAAATATTTTTTCAAAAAATTATCTAAAGTTGATCATAGTAATCAAAAGCCGTCAACGAAATCATTGTTCTTTGATGAGTATATCAATTTCTTCCGCCTTGAAAACCCCTCAGATGATCGGAAAAATCAGGTAAATATATAATGCACCGGATTTGTACCCGAAAAAATTATTGTAGATATATTTGTCTGGTTAATATTTTCATCCATTGACTACTAATAACATGTATTTTTCTATGCAGTCAGAGAATTTACAACATCACAACAGCAAGAATAACCTAGAGAAAATCATAACTACTACCACTGCATGTAACAAAGATCCAATAAAGAAGCGAAGTTCATCATCAGATAGGTTAGAATTGAGTTTAGACCTTGAACTTAATCTTCTTCCATATGAGTCCCTTAAGACAACCGCAACTGATCATCACAATTGTTCCGAGAAGAAAAATGAGAGCAAAGACGCCAACAATGATGCAGTAAAAGTTAAAAAGCGACGTCCTTCGTGGATGTCATTCAATACTGATCAGGATGGAGAGATGGTTGCAGCTGCTTGCATGAGATGTCATATGCTGGTTATGCTTAGCAAGTCATCTCCTTGTTGTCCTAATTGCAAGTTCATTCACCCACCTGATCACCAGAGTCCTATGATCAATCTGTTTAAGCCAAAGTTTAGTTTGAAAGGTTAATTGGATATGTATTATAAACTTTATAATTATATCTAAAATCTATATGTAGGATTGAAATATATTTTTATAGTAATTGAATCATCTTTTCTCTAATATCCTCTGTCTAGTTATAAATTAAATCATCATCTTTTTCTTTTTTTTCTCCATTTGTTTCCTCAAAAGCAAAACCAAAAGAGGATTGGATGGAGTTAAATGTTGAAGCATGGACACATCATGCTGTTGTTGTATGGTAGGTCTTGATTTCAAAATAAGATGCCGTTGAGGTGGGACTTGGGAGAGTATATGCATAATTGACATCCATAATATGTATAGTTTTTTGGATCTATAAAATCTCAGTCCTTCGTAAAAAAATTGGTAGCTTAAACTTGCATGAGGAAGGAAAAGAAGTTGGGTAGTCTAATATTAGATGCTGGGTAGTACATGCACACAGTCGATCAAAACGATTATGATTAAGTGTCTTAAATGTGTCTTAATGGAGCTTGGTGGATTTGCAATGAATGCATATGGTTAGGTTACAGTTATGATGGTGTGAATATGTGTGGGTGTATACTTGAAAAAGACTTAAACAAACAAGTACAAACATGCTAGAAATTAATACGAGTAGCTGCGAGTTATGAATAATAAATCTATCCCGGCCAAGTAGTAGTCATGCAAATTCTAAAGTTACGAGGTTATGTGATTTAACTCTCCTTTTAAGGTTGCCATTAAAAATTTGAATCAGAACGAGCAAAGACACGTTGGGAGAATTGGGCCTCATTTGGGCTTATGATTCTCCCAACCAATTTCATGCATTTGCCCAATAAGAAAAGAAAACCATCACAGTACATGCACTGCTCACACAAAACAAAACTCATCTGCAAGTTACTTTAAAATGCGAATATATTCCCAATGCATCATCATTCAATACTGAAAAGCAACACAATCCCAGAAACGGAATCAAATGAATTGTCCTCATCAATAACATTAGTACCCCTTATTGAAAACTCCTCCTCACTCTCCCTGAATCCAAACACCACACTCACCCACACCTTTGTTTTAGTAAAACTCATCCACAAAACCACCTTTGCAAAACCACTAAAACCAATACCTTTGAAACAATCAGAAAACTCCAGTCTCCATTAAAATACCTATTGACCCTCCTTGCAGTGAAGCTCTTAAAAGAAAGACTACTACTATTTCTTCTTCATATACACCTTCATCAGCTGTGAGAGTAAGAATGTCACCTGGTAATCATAGATCTCTTTGTCTTAACAATGAAAACAGGAGTTTAAGAGATGATCTCTTCACAGTAATGCCTCAGAACCCACACTGTAAACCTCTAGATAGGTACTGTGAAGGTATTCGTGAAGGTATCAAAGTAGGGTTAGATATAGTGTTCATCAACCTTGCACAGAAATTTGTTAGCCTGACTAGTCCTGTTGAGTTATTAAGTGATTTAGAGGAATACGTTGCACAACTATTAGAACTCGATGAAATGGGTTATGATTGTACTAAGATATGGGAACGATTTGATACTCTGAGAGCACTTTCAGAACAAGAACAGGTTTCTAGCTTAAAATTAGAGGAAACTACTTCAAAGAGGAGAGACAAAGAAGTTAATGCAACTATAATTCATACTAGGATTTCTGAGTTAGAATCTGAGTTGAAAGCTGTTTCAAAGACTCGAGAGGAAGAAATTGAAACTCTGAAGCTTACGGAGAGAAGCTACATTGAAGAAAAAGAAAGTAACTTGCAGGAATTCAGATCTGCTGCAACAGCTCCATGGTAGTAGCATTATTTTATTTTTTTTCTTTTCTACTGGTCTTTCTTAGTTGTAGTCTTGTAGAAAGTTGTTTCACTTTGGGGATGTAGTATGGATTTAACGAATGCCTTCATGGAGTATTTTTTTTTCTTCTTAACTGATTTGTCTTCAAGAATTGGTATGGCCTTATGGTTGCTTTTTGATTTATTAGTTAGTGTGTGTTTTATCCCTTAATTGAAATTGTTTTTTAAGTAAGCGTTATCTGCTAGTTGATAGTCAGATGACTTTATGTTCATTTGTGGTTGGATCAATTCTAAATGCAATGCGACTGCATGTCTACTTTCTCCTCCTCCTTGTTTCCTCCCTTGTGATACTATGGTGAATATCAATCTAAAACATGAACATTACCAAACAAGCCGAATAAATTTGTATGATGAGACTAAAATGAAAGAAATGATGAATAGTCAGCATGACAAAGAACCATTTTGCAAGCAAATGAATGATATGCTTTTTCAGTGAATTTGAATAGAAAACATCAGCACGGAAAAAACACGAGAATGGGAACAATTGCAGAAATGGTAAACAAAATCAGCTTCGGGACACAGTGTAGGACAATATTTGGATCAGCAACCACTAATCAATCATAAGTAACGAGAGACAAGCAAATTTGAAACTGACGACTGGCAGATATGCGTATTGAAGTGAAGAACCAAGGTCCAAAGACACGTTGGGGGAAATGGGCCTTAGTTTTTGGGCTTATGATTCTCCCAACCTAAGACAAGTTGTAAGGATGTAATACATTTTGAAACATGTTTCGAGGCATTCTGAATTTTTTGGAGGCATACTAAATAATACAAAAATAGGGTCACTAAATAAAAAACAACTGGCATAACTATCCTTACATGATTAGTGTTAATGATTATGATTAGATTTGATTAATTAGGAATTTTAAGGATTGATTAAAAATTAAATTATTAGTGGTAAATTAGTAGAGAGATCAAATTTATGTGAGAGAGTTGGGATTTTTGAGAGGAAGTAGAAGAAGAACTGAAAAAAAACTTGGGTTTTGAGATTTTAGTGATTAGAAGTGACCAAAATGTATGATTCAAATCAGAGGTAGACTTCTATACGAGGTTTAATGTCCTTTTTATAAGTTGAATCTGTCAAAAAATTTGAATTTTTAAAACCCAGATCTACTGACCAGATGAACGGTTCGGCTGATAACTTGTCAGCGAACCTCTTTTTTTTTTTTAAGATATACCTAGGTTCGGCTAATAACTTGTCAGCCGAACTTCACTCTGTAACTGACGAATTTTAGGTTCGACTGATTCGAACAAAATTTAGCAAAGTCGTATCAGCCGAACATTGTGTTTATCTAAATCATACACTAGGTTCGGCTCAAAATTGATATTCCAAGATCAGACGAACTAATCTTCTGAAAATTTAAAACGAAGAAGAAGGCTAGGTTAGGCTGATTCGAATAAAATCTAGCAAAGTCGCATTAGCCAAACATACTGTTTCACAAAATCATATACTAGGTTCGGCTCAAAATTGATATTCCAAGATCAGCCGAACTGATCTTCTGAAAACCCTAATTCCATCTTTGAAATCATATTCTATCGATCAAACAAAATAAAATCAATCAAAAAAAAGATGGGTTTGTTACAAATACATTCTAAAATACATCTGAGAGCAATTGAGATTTGGATTTCGCACTCCAACATTGCTCATTTCGATTCGTGTTTCCTTTGCTTGATTAATTGCTTGATTGAATTGGAGTCCAAGATGTTTAAGTTTAAAGGTTATTCTGATTTTTGATTTTAGGTTTTTGAGGATAAGGGCACTCTAGTAACTTGAATTGTTTAAGGATATATAGATAATTGCACTACCTTTAGACACCCCTTATAAACCCACCCTAGATGGGATAATGAATGAGTATGCCTCAAAAAAATTCAGTATGCCTCAAAACATGTTTCTACATTTTTTTTAGGAGGGAGAATTTTATTTGTCATCAGGCAATGAATGCCTTTGTAAAACAAAAAGTATCCATGGTGAATAATCCATGTACTCTTCTAATAAGAGTTTATCTTTTCTAACTTTTTTAGAAATGCTATCTGCAATATTATTTAAGTCTCTCTTAACATGTTTTTTTTTGCAGAATTGTCAGATACTACAGACTGCACCACTACTTCAGCATCATCTATAAGATGCACTTCATTGATGTTTTGCGCTTTCACCCATCTTAAAGCTTCAAAAATAGTCAAGCAGTCTCCGGCTCCTGAATCAATCACTCCGTCTGCATACGATCCTTTGACTCCCTCATAGATTCCTTCATTAGAAATAAGCACCATGCAGGTGCCAGAAGAGTTAGCAATATGATCCAAAGATGCATCCACATAAAATTTAACTGTGTTGGTTGGTTGTTGTTCTACAAACTAAAATGTGCCTGCTCAGATGAAAGGTTCTGGTTTGTAAGTGAGAAATTATGCAGGTGTAATCTAATTCTAGAGACAATAGATATAAGGTTGAGAGATTTTTCCCGGAAAGCACATTCGCATCTTTCCTTCCATATGATCCAACATCCAACCATTAAAGTCATCTTCCAGCTGTTTTGATCTTCTGCACCATTTGTGTGATGAGTGTCAAACCAAGAGATGATCCAGTCTTTTATACTATCACAATTAGTTGCTAATTGATTAATATTGACATTGAGATGTCCCCAAACAGCTCTTGCATGTCTGCATTGTAAAAAAGGATGAAAAAGTGATTCCTTTGGCTAATTACATATACTGCAGTATGAATCAATGTTCTTGTTGAAGCGAGATGTTCTGTCTTTGGTCTGAACAATTTCCTTGAGACACTTCCAAATAAAAAGTTTAACTCTGTGTGGCAGTTTCATTTTCCAGAGAGATTTCTATACCTCCTTAGGAACTGTATTAATAGCTTCATGATAATGGAATCTGCTTTTTACTAATTTATTATAAGCACTCTTGACAGTGAGTAATCCATTTCTTGAAGGTTTCCATCTTGTTATGTCCTCTTCATCTTTGTTAATCTGCATTCTAGATATCTTATCCACCACTTCAGTTGAAAAGAGATTGTAAAGTAAACTGATATTCCATGATGAAGTATTATGAATAATTAGCTCAGATACGTACATATATTCCAGATGACTTGGACGTGAGGGAACATGCTTATAGTCCAAATTGATGATCCAAGTATTAATCCATAGACGAGTTTTTCTGCCATTTTTGACTTCCATGCAAACATTCTGCTGAATATATTTAATCCAAACCTCAACTCCTTTATAAATCCAGGAAGAATTGCCTTTGTCTTGATTAATGTGAAGAAAATCTTTATTTTTGAAGTACTTTGCCTTGAGAACCTTAACACACAAAAGATCAGGATGCATATGAATTCTCCAAGCCATTTTGCAAAGCAGAGCATGATTCAACATCTCTAAGGCTCTAAAGGAAAGACCACCCAATTCTTTTGGAATACATAAATTACTCCAAGAGATTGGGTTGTTACCTTTGTTAAACTTATATCCCCAAAAGAACTTCATTTGTAATGTGTCTAGCTTTTTGATTATTATTTTTGGAATATTGAAGGTGCTCATTTGGTATAATAGAACTGCATTAAGAACTTATTTTACCATTGTGCATCTACCAGCTTGACACATAGTTTCTACCTTCCAATTAGCAAGTCTTCTTTCAAAAGCAGAATTGATGTCTTCAAACGATTTGACTTTGGATTTTCCAATAAGAAGTGGGGATCCTAGGTACTTTTCCTTACTGTCCATACTATTTACTCCAAGTATATGACTAAAAGTGTCAGACATAGAGGAATCCAAGTTATTACTAAATAAAATGGATGATTTTTCAAAATTAATGACTTGACCAGATTGTGAGCTAAAGTCTTCTAAATATGAAGAAGATTGTTCACACTGGTTAAATTAGTATGAGTAAAAATAAGACAGTCATCTGCAAATAGGAAATGATTTATAGGAGGTGGACCTCTAGCTGCTTTGATCTCTGGAACTTCTTTGGAATCTAATAAAGTTATAAAAAACCATTTCATAGCCAAAATGAATAGATAAGGAGATAGAGAATCTCTTTGTTTAATACCTCTTGAGGGTTTGTATTATGAATAAGGAAAGCCATTGAGAAGTACTGAAAGAGATGTAGTGCTTACACATTGCTGAATAAGATTGGTCCATTCTTCACTAAAGCCAAACCTCATCATAACTTTTATGATGAAACACCATTCTAACCTATCAAAGGCTTTAGACATATATACCTTAACTATCTAACCACCCGCACCTTCTTTCTTTTTCATGGAATGGATGAGTTCATGAGCAATTAGAGTATTGTTATTGATTAACCTTCCAGAAACATATGCTGCTTAATAAGGAGAGACAATTCTGTCAATTAATGGCTTCATTCTTGTAACTATAATCTTAGAAATAATCTTGTATGAAGTATTACAAAGACTGATTGGCCTAAATTTAGAAGGAGTAGTAGGTTTTATAGTTTTAGGTATCAGTGAGATATAAGTCTTATTTAGAGATTGAAGAATGTGCTGAGAACTGAAGAAGCTTCTTACCATGTCACAAGTATATTCACCTACAATACTCTATTGAGATTTGTAGAATCATATTGAAATCCCTCAGGACCATGGGCTGACCTATTCTTTATACTTTTAAGAGTTTTTAATATTTCTTCATTAGTTGGCCGGAGCAGCTAACAATAATCTGTTATCTTCTTCATAAATGATGGTAGGAAAACGATTATAGAATCTCTCTTCTAGTTGAGGATTAGAAGATGTGTTAATATCCTGGAAATTTTTCAGTAAGAAGATTTGCCACCTGATCTCTAGAATGAACCCAGTTACAATTTTTGTCCTTCAAAGAATCTATGTTGTTTCTTGATCTTTTCCTTTTAGTAGGAGTATGGAAATATTTTGTGTTATTATTCATATCTTTAAGAAAACTGTCTCTATATTTTTGCTTGTTGAAGTCATACTGAATCTTGTGCCATTTCCGAAGCTCCTCATTAACTTCAAAATCCTTAGAAGTATTATCTTGAGAATGTGGTTGAGCTTGCAAATCAGATAGTTGCTGTTGTAGAGAGTCCACTTTGAGGTTGATATCTCCAAGATGAAATTTATTCCATCTAGAGAGAGTTATTCTGGTGAATTGCATCCTTTTAGACAGTTTAAAAGCAGCTGAACCTTGAACATGTTTACTCCATGCCTTAGCTATTTCCATTGCACATCTCTTATCATTTAGCCAAGTTTGGAAGAACTTGAATGGTTTCCAGAGTTTAGGTTGCTTGTAATCAGTAATCAGTATAATGGGACAATGATCACTACCCACTTGATTCAAATGAAGAACTTTTGAAGAAGGAAAGGAAGTAGTCCAACCTAAATTACCTAAGGCTAGATCAATTCTAGATGTTTTTTTACCTATACCCAAATTATTATTGGTCCAAGTATGTTCATGACCTATGAAACCGAAGTCTTCTAATCCAATATCCTGTAGCATTGAGTTAATACTACTATCACAAGAGGAAGAAGTAGAAGTATTAGATTTGGACAAATGAATATCGAGGTCACCTATCATGCAAGATAAAATCCATTCTGGTTAGGATCATCTTGAATAAGAAGATGAAACATATTGTTTTCATTACTAAGAACCTCACAGGAAAACCCATTCTTCTACATAATTGAAAGACCACCAGATAACCCAACAAATGATATGAATTTAACACTAGGAAAATGATAAGGATCTACAAGAGTTTTCATCTTGGTTTCATTAAGTTTGGTTTCACACAAGAAAATTATATCAGGGTTTTGACTCCTAATAAGGTCTCTAATGTGATCTTTAGTTTTAGTATTTTTCAGCCCCTGCACATTCCAAGATAATACCTTCAATGTGGTTACCTAGTTGTTGATGATACTAGACCCTAAAGTAGTATAACTATATAAAGCAGACCTATAATGAAAATTAACTAAATTCCTAGAGTGACTTCCTAAGCAAGTTTTGATCAACGGGTTGGATGAAAAACAATAAAAGTCAAGCCCTAAGTAATTAATGAAGCTAAAAATTAATACAAGAATTAAAGTAAAAACCCTAATATGATAAGTGCAATTATGATAAGTGCTTGTAGAAATAGTAAAACGACCAAAAATTATGTGATCAAAATTATGAAAATGTAGACTGAATTTTAGAAAACAATGAGTACTAGTTTTTACCTGAGTCTCCATGATAAACGCATTTATGTGTCTATTTTCATCTCTATTGTGTATATTGTTAGTACCCATTTTTGTACTTATTTTGGTATTTTATCTCTTTGTAGGTATTTTTGGAGAAATAAGCTTTTGCGGCGAAATTGGCTCAAAATGTGGCATTTGAACCTCCGTAGATAACGTACCAGAAGCACCCCAGAAATACCCCGGAGGAACCCCGAAAAAGTGTTTGAAACATCCCATAAAAATTACTAAAGGCACCAAAGGGACGAGTGTTATGCGGACTTCAGCAACGGATAAGGGGCGACCACTGGATAAGGGGTAACCTTTCCCATTCACGTTCAAATTCTGTTTTTGGCTGGAAACCAAAAACGTAAAGCATGTTTCCTGGCAGTTTTGGTGATGGATTTTTAGAGGTGTTTGAGGTCGACTAAACCTCTGATTTTCATAGGATAGACTCCTTATGGGTCTAGGAATCTAATATGGGTGTTGAAATTGATTAAACTGTGCTCAATCGATGGATTTTCATCACAACAGCAAAATATGGAAAGTCACGTGTGTGACCTGTTTTAGGAAATTTTAGAGAGATTAAAGTGCTATAAACCTTCCCAAAGATTTGTATCTATCTAAGGAAGAGTTTAGAATCAAAAGGAAAACTCAGAAACGTGTAGAAATTCTAAAACAAGAAATTGCCGCAACTTTGCCGTGAAGAGAAAGGAAGAGATTTTGGAAGATTTTGGAGAGATTTAATCGGTATTTTTGATATAAATAGATTGGTTGGGTCATATAGAAGGAGTGTCGAGAGTTTGGGGGGCTGAGAAGGCTTGAGGAGGCGAGAATCAGAGATTTAC
Organism: Papaver atlanticum; assembly: GCA_023531105.1. Taxonomy (NCBI): domain Eukaryota; kingdom Viridiplantae; phylum Streptophyta; class Magnoliopsida; order Ranunculales; family Papaveraceae; genus Papaver; species Papaver atlanticum. Next base: position 2,206,181 of record JAJJMB010010087.1, on the reverse strand, counting down.
AGGCTCCGCTGCTGCTGCTATATTCTGCTGGTGCAGAACTGAAGAACACGAAGAACATTGGACGATCACAGACAGTCGCAAATAACTGTCGTTCTTCAACAGCTGAACCGATTTATCGTTTATAAACAACACTTCAATTGTAACGGTGACTTCTGTAACGACCATTAAGTGTTGCAGATTCGCTGTATTATTATTTCTCTTCAATAAAAACACCTTTTGAGCCATGATTTATTCTTTTGAGCGTGTTTTAACCATGAAGAGCTAAACCCCAACACTGGGATGACGGAGGAAGCCCTATTTCACGCATGTGGTAATTCTAATAATTCTTTTATGACTATTTGCATTGATTTATGATTTTTATTGAATGGGTGTGATTTCGTTTGATGATGTATGCTTGGTCTATGTATTTTTGATACATCATGCTTTTGATTTACAGTCATTGCTTTTCAAAAATCAACTTTTGGCAAAGAATAAGAGTCCATATTTTTAATATTTGAGCTATAATTGCATGGAATTATTATTTGAATCACATGAATGAAATTTGGTGGAATCCTGAGTCTCAGTACCTCTCGATATTGTGACAACCTTGTGAACATATTTTCAAAGTTTTTAGTTTTTTTCTATTTTTGAGTCTGAAATCGATTCTACACAAGTCCGAGTGAACGACAACCTTACATACCACTTTAAAATTACATCACTCCACGATAGTGAGTACATCTTGATTATCTATAGGAGTGACCCTGAGAGTATTCTGAATGGTTGTGTTGCTGTTATAATTGAAGTTCTGTGGAGAGTTATCAGCAGCTAGGGTGGTTTCTGTGCCATTTTCCTCTGTCCTAATCCTTTTTCCAAGCCCCGGCTTTTCATACGAAGTACCCTCACCATTCTTGAGCAAGAAATCCAAGTTAACAGCTTCTTCATTTTTTTGTGGGATAAAAATAGCGGACTTAACATACTTCTTAGAGCTTTTTTTAGACGCATGAGCAGCTTGAGGAGAGATAATGGCTATATTCTTCCTGATATTATTAACTTTTCCAAAGACATATGGATTCTCATGTGCTTTTGCAAGATAGTTAACTGCATCTTTGCATGCTCCTTTGACATGGTTGATTACATAACACTCCATGCATATAGCACTAGGTTGTCTTTCAAAGATTTTTTTTTTGCCATCGACTGACACCTGCATTTGTTACACATTTAACTCCTCTTCTAAGAGGCATGGAGATATCAATGTTAACACAGACTTTAACTGAATCACTGCCTTTTAGAAAGACGTCCTTAGGTTCGATTCTTGTGACTTCATCCATCAACTCTTCCATCTTGGTAACTGAGGATACATTTATATGTTATGGTAAAAGATATTTTAACTGGATCCAAAGTTGTTGGAACCCCAATGCTTCTCATTGTAAATCATTCGTGGAATAAAATCATGAACCACAAGAAGGTGTTTGTTTACACTCCAAGGCCTTTCTTCAATTACTGTGTTTAGCAAATCCCACTTGTTGAACTTAAACAACATGATATTAGGTTCAACCTAGACAATCTTCATATCTTCTGGAGCTATAAATGGACATGTGAATTCGATCCATTTCTCAACTATTTGATAGTTCATCATTCCTTCTATAATAATTTATCCAATCGTTGTGGCCTCCCAATTAGCATCGTCCTATTCAATGTTCTTGTTATCTTGCTAACAAACCACAACTTCATTAGAATCACCAAGATCCAAAGTGGCTTGCTTAAACTTATTAGATAATTCCATGACTTTACTAGAGCTTCCTTCTTCCATATTTTGATTTCTGATCCTACAAAGGTTATTCTGAAGATTTGGAAAAGGCGAATACGTATACGTATAAGAAATAGGGTTTAGAGAATTTACGTATAATGACTGAGAAGAATTATCTAGGATGTAAATCCGGTAACTAATGGATTTGTCGATATTTTTGCATTGATACGGTTTACAACTGGTGATTGACCAAAACAAAACGAGAATAAAGGTTACTTGCCTAATATACCTAAAGTGAGAGGGTTTGAAAAAAATTGAATTGAAAAAAGTGCGGGATTAATTTACGATTTGATGAGGAGAACTGACTCACACTGTAACTCATTCCACGGAACTTCAAAGATACCTTGATCATCAACACAAGCCATAAGTAGTGAAAGCAAAAGCTTAAAGACATATTCTGCAAACGCTACAATCACAACATACAAAAAGGCAAACACCATGTAGATAAATCAAACTGTAAACACATCCTGGAGAAACCAATAAAAGTTAGCATCTCATAAAGGAGAAAATCAAAAGATTACAAAAAACTTTTAAAAACATGAAAAATATTAATCATTCCAAGCTAAAATGAGACCTAATGAATAAGCAGAGTTTAAAAACAAAGGGAAATTATTGCTACAGATTCATTTGTGAAACAGATTAGTAAATGAAGTAGATGAAAAAAAATGAAAATACTGAAAGAAAATACTACTGAGTCAGCAACTCATTGATCACCCAATTTGCGGAGCTGATATCCAATTGGACGTTCGATAAAATTTAGTTGGTATTGAATCTTGTAGTGGTTGAGAATATATGACTTTGTTACCTCTACTTCGTATTTTCTTCTTTTTCTTTGTTTGTTTTGCTTGTAAGGATGTAATACATGGAAGCATGTGTCTATAGACTAGTCTTTTGAGTCATTCTCTCACAACACTAAGTGTGTAACAACACATTTATGTGTATCTCTAAAAATAATAAATATGGCTTAAAGGTACATGCTCATTGTACACTTGAGTACGTGATAACACAAGCTTAGCTTTTTTAGAACGTGTGAGAGAAGATTTTAAAAGAGATGTGGAGTTGGTGCTAAAGATGCTCTATATCCTTTTGAATTCGCATTTGGAAAACCATTCATCATTAACTAATTTTATACTCTTAATTATACCACTCCCAAACATCTTCCCTAACCATAAATTCATCTTTTTCTTTTTCGTCTTTCCAAGCGAAGCTATTTTATCGTCTTCCATCAATCGCCATTCGAAAAACCAATCCATCATTATCTATGAATAGGATATTTCTTATACAACTTTGGTCGTAAATGGTTTATGATTGGTTTTCCTTAATTATACCCAGATACATCTAGGAATTCATCATTTTCCTAGCCGTACGCAGATCAATTGGTCGAGGAAATTATGGAATCATTATATTTCCAGTTTTGGTTTCATTGGGTCTTCCCGAAATCAATAAAGACTCATCTTGCTAGCCAGAATCAAAATAAGACTTGGAAGAAAAAAAATATTTGGAGTCTTACTCCACTAGTGGAAAATGGAAGTTAAACCACTGTCAGAACAAGAAGTAATGTCACTAAAACCGACTGTGTCCATCAGCAGTATTCTAGGAGTGGTTTTTTCCAAAACGACTGTGTCTGACAAACGTTGAATTCTTTAAAAAAACCACTTTCTTCAACAGTCTACACTGAAATAATGATAGACACAATAGTTTTTATTTATTTATAAAAAAAAAAAAATTGTTATTGATTCAGCTGAATCCAAAGCTGATTCAACTGAATCTAAAACTGAATCACAATTATATTAATATAATGACTTCCAAACTGAGATTTACAAAATTAGATTGATAATGACTTTAAAACTCAATTTGTATTGAAAAGTGTATTCACTTTACAATTCAGTTATCTAAAATACTGCAAGTCCCAAATCTGGAAAACTTCAACACTAAGTTGGAAAACCTTTACATACATTTCTATATATATTACAAGTCTAACCATAAAAATTCCAACACACTAAGTTGAAGGTAAGACTGCACCATTTATGCCTTCATTTTCTGAGAAACTAGCTCAAATCAGGTCCATTATCTCATACCTAAGCTGCAAACAAAAACCAAGACTATAGCAATTAACAGCAGCAAAGAAAGAGGAAAAAAGACAAGGAATCTACTCCACACCACCACCACCTACAACTACACATACAAGTATCCATTCAAATTGAAATTTAAAGAAAACATATGAACTGCAGTCATTACCATTTATATGATCAAACTTTAATTTTCATGCTCCCTCTTGGAATTTTCACCACCTGAGCAATATGTGCACACATTAATGTATACTGCAAAAAATACTTGCCATTAAAAAGTGGCTGAAGATGTATAAAGATAGTGTATTACTTACTTGACCATTTGCAGTTTAAGCTTTCCCGGTCCTTTGAGCACCATATCAGTCGCGCGTGCTAGTTTCCATAGGCATGCCTACCAGTGCAAATGGCTTTTATACAACCTTTGATAACCTTAAGGGTAAGTACAAAAACCAAATACTCGGTACTTCACATTTCTAACATCACAAATAAACCAAAGAATTATCAGTGACAATCTTGGGGATATTCTGGCACATGATGGGTTCACGAAAAAAGTTTTTTCGAAAAGAAAAATGAAGAAATACAAAAAACTTTAACTCCATACAACTCAATAAGATGCCACGGAAAGATATTCAGTACTTGATTGGTTTTCTGTCCAAGATGCATAAGTAAATTATCTGGTTTGATGTTCTGGTGCGAAAAACCTTTGGAATGCATATAAGCTTGATTCTCCTAATCTAAAACAAGTAAAATAATTCAATCAGCTGTCATAAAGTTTACTACATTAAGCAACACCAATATACTACAATTACTAAAGTAGCTATAAGTGCAGTAGACTTGCTTCAGAATTAGGACACGATAATTTAAACAACTTCGGATAATTACATCAATTGTAAGGCACCATCAGCTGCAACACCAAAATTCTAGATAAATCACCAGAACAGTCTACACGAACATGGCCAATAGAATCTTTACTCACCTGTGACTTTCATTAGTGCAGAATTACATGCCGACTACAGTCTGAACTTAGTCCAAGGTCGCACACCACTACCTCTGTATATGCTGAAACAGGTTCATGCTACATCAGCAGCAGGAGCTGCACAAACAGCACTTGCCAGTGCTGATCCTGCGGCACCACTGCGCTAATAAGTCTTCAATAATGTTCCAACTAGAGCAGATGATGTTTTCACAAGGCCGTCACTGAGACTCTCGCAAGCCAGCTAATCAAAATAAGATAAAAAGAGAGGAGATCATGACTATGGTCTAACAATATTAATCGCACAGTATAGTGATGAGTAGCTAAGTAGATCGCATTACAAAACATATATACAAGTAAAATGCACATTGAATGTAGAGATCAATAACCACATAATTCCTTAGAAGAAAAAAAAATCAAAAAATACTAACATTTGATGCTTACAAAAGGAAAAAAAAAAAAAAAAAAAATTGGTATTAGTAGGAAGTAGTTCGTGAAGATCCATGAGAAATGTTACATTAACTATATTGAGCTTTGGAAGTTCAAAAGACCATTTAAAAAAGAATTTAAAAAATTTAAGTCAAGAACTGAAAATTTAGAAATGTACGAGGTACCATAAAGGCAAACTACAAGGAATATGGTAGATGGGTTAACGTGCTACTAAAACTTCCCTAAAATTTTGTCGCTCATAGAGGCATATTCCATAGAGACAATATTTTGAAGCTTCAAACTCATGAACTGAAAAGGAACAATAATGCAATACAAAGACGAACCAAAAAGTCACATAAAGCCACAAATGATAAAGTAGTAAGAGTACTACGATTAACCTCTTTGGATTCCACTGAGTAACCTATGATCCTTCTTATAATTCATAACTGCTAAGAAAATTAAACCATCTTAGCAGTACCAAAACCAACATTGAATATTAATCGAATAGGAGGAAGGCCTTTCAAAGGCTTACAGATCTACAGACAGAACACATGATCCATTAATATCAATGGAGAATACATCTACATTATATGACTCATGAACTCTTTAGTGTACGACAGATAAACACAGTTTGATACCTGATTGTGTGAACTATCTTCTAACCATTCCCCAACAATCGTCTCACATACACTACCCCAGCCATATATCCCAACAACATGTATGTGTTTGAGCTCTAGCTCAACCCCTGTATCAAGAATTTTATAAGAAAAAAACATGAAAAGATTTTCGAAAATTTATATCAAGTGATTACCCACAACAATAATCTAAAAATAAGATGTGACTATTACGAAACCTTACCAAGTATGGCGAATCACAGCTTCGTCAGCCACGAATATAATTAAACTTTCCCAAATTCCAAACTCAAACTTCACAAGATCAAATGTGATAATGGGTATTGCAAAAACCTTCCATGGAACTAGATTAACCAGGTGAGCGTAATTCCCTCCTGCTGTCCTTCCTTCCAAACTCAATCTTCACAGACCACAGAACATCTGCCCCCACTAGCCATAACCATATACCCGTAACCAACCTAACAAGAAGCCACAGCAACAAAAATACAGATAAAATGCCAGGAAAACCCCATTCAAGCACAACTTTCATCCATTTAAGAAAACCCATAACTGAAAAAGAGGAGAAAAATTGAAAACCCATACCAAAATTGAATTACTACAAACAACATAAACAATTAAAATCAATCAAAATTACCCAAATCTACGAATTTGAACTCCAAATAAGGAAAAAAATGTTAAAATTAAATAAGCCCTAATTCGAGAAATTGAAATCAGAGGAATTAACAATGTTCGTATACCTTAAAATTTGTTTCTCATGAAATTGTTGAAGCCGTTCAGTCAAAACCCTTTTCAATACCAGAAAAACTGAAAAAAACATCAAATTATCACCATCAGAAACCCTCAAACCCAAATCTAAGAATCAGAAACAGAAATCAAATAAAACACATATGTAAGTCTCACCATTATAGCAGACCAACCTCGCGAAATAGAGAAATCTTTCTAAGAAACTTAGATTTCTTCGTGCTGATTAGGTTAAGAGGAATCCAATTTAACACCAACAAAATTGAATCAAAGTGATGGAGATGTTATACCTGAAGATAAATCCACCTGAAGGTCTTCCACATACAAAAACAAAACAAAATTTTAATTAAAACACTAACATTCAATAAATTAAAGAAAAAAATAATTTATATTGTGAACCCATCAGGTTTACCTGATGAAGATTGAAAACCGAAAAAAAGAGGTTTTGAAAAAAAAAGGGTTGATAGATATTGGGAGAAATAATGGTTTTGTATCATGGCGATTTGTGTCTTTGATTTTTCCCCCCTATAAACTGGAGCTCTAAAATGGAGAGAAGAATCGCAATAATGCAATGAAAATGGATATGAAAGAAAAGATAAATATTCCCTAACTTACATCTAACCCTTGGTTCTAAATCTGGAGCTGTAGAAACTAGTTGCGCACACAGTGGTTTTGTTGTTTTGGTTTTTGCGCCACAGTAGTTGATATACTCTATTAAGGAGTCCTGATATTTACAAAAATACCACTAATATAACGACTGTGGCAGAAACAGGTATTAAAAAAACTGTTGTGTCTCACAGCACACATAATTATTTCGGCCTAGGGAAGTCGTTTTTGCAAATCCCTGAAAGTGGTTAAAAACCCATTCTCCACTAGTGCTCCCAGTGCTGTTTGGAAGGAAAAAAACAACAACAACATTGCCTTTCAAGGCAGAAAAAAGAAGGTAGAAAAGCTCGTTATAGATACTAGATTGGTGCCCGTGCTACGCACTAGGCATTTTTTTTCTTTTTAATTTTGTGTGCACAGGGCTTCGCCTCGCCACGTGGTGATGCATTTTTAATTTTTTGTGTCAGGGCAAATGCATTAAATAGGTGGAGAAAAGATAGGAATTTTATTTATTTATTCTTTTTATTTTCGAAGAAAATATGTGTGAAATATGTTGGTTTTTTTCCCTTTAATGTATTAATTGGAAAAGAAATGCTAATATATTAAGTATTCGACTTCCAAATTGAGTTCAGACTTCCATAAAATTCTAAACACGGTAAGTTAAGTTTTCATTTTGCATGATTTTTTTTGACGGAAGTATTGTCCACCTTAGACGGTGTTACTAACGTACAGTAAAGTATTTGGTGTAAACACATTGTAAGAAAATTAATTAGATTAAAAATCTCACGGAAGACGGAAGTCTTGTCCACCTTCCTTTTGTTGACGGGCTTTACTAACAGAAGGTTAAATACTTGGTGTAAACAAAGTGTAACCCTATTTTTAATACCATTAGAGTATTTTTTTTTTTTTTGAAGGAAAAAGGTTGTATTAAAATTAAAAAAAGGAAAACCCAGCCCAAGCCAGGGTTACAAAAGAATCAATCCAAGTCACGAAGACTTCCTTACAGGAAAGAAATCCAAAGCCAAGAACTGAAGCAAAGAACAAAACCAATATTACAGGCTAAAAAGAAATGCTGCAGTTTAGAAATAGAAGTTGCAGGGCTCTAGAAATTAGCTGCAGTTGAAGACTTCGCATAAAAAGTGAATTACAGGAAGAAACCAAGTTTGCAGGCGAAGAATACCAAGACTGGAGGCAAAAAACCACAGCTGCGGTGCGGAAATAGGAGCTGCAGGGATGTAAATGTTACCTGTCATTGAGGACAAGCTAACTGCAGGTGAAGACTAAGTCTGCAGGCTCAAAATTCTAAGATTGCAGGCACTCTGTAAGACTGTAGTTTAGTTCTAGGATTGCATTAACGTGTCCCAGCTGGTCCAAATGAGTGTGGAATCTATGAACTTAAAAGTATCTGTGTCACATGACCATATAACTAAGTTATGTTTCACCCTATCAATAAGTTCAGAGGCATTTTTATGTCTAGCATCACCGAAATGACGATTGTTTCTCTCCTTCCAAAGCACCCAGCAGATTACGTATGGTAAAATATCCCATATCATCTTCCCTCTTCCATGGAGCACATTAACAGACCAAGCTTCAAAAATATCCAGTAGGGTTCTTGGAAAAGGCCATGATAACTTAAAAGCCTTGATGAAATAATCCCATACACCAAAAGACAAATTGCAATGCATTAACATGTGTTCCACCGTCTCCCTTTCTGCATCACAAAACAAGCACATCTCATTATCAACATGAACACCCCGATGTCTCAGCATAACTCTTGTTGGAATGGCATTTTGGAAACCAACCCACAACAAAAAGCTCACTTTATGGGGGATATTATTTTTCCAAATGAACCGCTAGAAATTGCACCTCTCTAAATCGACTAATAAAGCATCATAACAACTTTTAGTACTGAACTCCAAAAGTTTCAGCTCATCTTCCTCATTAGTAAGATCCGGAACATGTCCCAAATTCCTTCTTAACAAATCCCACTCTAACTGTTCATTAGCATTTAGGTTCCTCTTGAAGTTCCATTTCCATCCATTGCCATCTACCATATCTTCCACCGAAATATTCTTCTCTTTAGCTGCTTTAAAAGCAACCGGGAAGAGATCTTTAAGACAGCCTCTATCCATCCATTTATCCATCCAAAATCGAACTCCTTTTCCATTTTGAATCGTGAAACTAGAAAAGCTCTGCACATCTTGCACCACTTTAACCACATTATTCCACAAACTACTCCCTTGAGGCTTATCATCGATAACAGGAATCAAAAGCTCCTTCTCTACTTTAATTTTTTGATGCATTATCCTCCCCCATAAAGCATCTTTTTTTTTAGAATATCTCCAGATCCACTTTGCTAGCAAAGATTTATTAGTTTTACTAAGATTTCTAACTCCCAACCCTCCATTCTCTTTTGGAAGACAAACTCTTGTCCATGCCACCCAAACTAGTTTTCTTCTTCCTTCCTCAGAACCCCATAGAAAATTCCTCGTAATTTTAATCATTCTCTTCTTTACACTTACAGGTAAATGGAATAAGGATAAGAAGTAGATAGGTAAACTAGCAAGGCAGCTTTTAATAAGAGCCAACCTACCAGCTTTATCAAGAGCCTTTTTCTTCCATTTAGCTAATCTCTATTCCATCCTTACCAGCACTTGCTACCAAACAGAAACACTCCTCCAATTAGCTCCTATTGGCAAACCCAAATAAGTGATGGGAAGTTTTTCAGTTTTACACCCTAATTCTTGAGCCAGCATACCAATCACCTCATCAGATCCAACACTAACCATTGTACTCTCCTCAAGATTCAACTTCAAACCAGTTAAGGTTTCAAATATTGAAAGAATGATAAGAAGTCTTCTCACCTCCTCCACAGAAGCATCAATGAATATCAAAGTGTCATCTGCAAATTGCAAATGAGAGATAATTGTACCATTCTCAGCTACACCAAAACCCGTAAGCTGCCCTCTGGAAACTGCATCATTAATTAGCTTAGAAAGAACCTCCACCACTAGAAGAAACAAATAAGGTGATAAGGAGTCACCTTGTCTTAAACCTTTACTAGGTTTGAATTTTTCAGTAGAATCTCCATTTACTAAAACAGATAGGTGAGTATTAGAGACACACCAAGAAATCCAAGAAATCCATTTACTTCCAAAGCTATGCTTCTTCAAAATTGTAAACAAAGAATTCCAATTGACATTATCAAAAGCCTTCTTCATGTCAATTTTGCACAGGATTCCAGGCTTGTGACTCTTTATCCTGCTATCAACACATTCATTGGCAATCAAAACTCCATCTAAAATTTGTTTTCCATGAACAAAAGCACCTTGAAAATCTGAAATCAGCTCTGGCATCACCTTCTTCAATCTTTTAGCTAGGACTTTTGGAAGGATCTTGTAAACACTACCTATAAGACTTAAAGGTCTAAAGTCTTTAGGAGTGCAAGAGTCCCCCTTCTTGGGAATGAGTGTGACGAAAGAGAAGTTTAACCTCCAATCAAGAGACCCATATCTGTGAAATCCTTCATCAGTTTCATGAAGTCATCCTTGATTATACTCCAAAAACTCTTGTAGAACTCAGCAATGAACCCATCAGGACCTAGTGACTTGTTACAGCCCATTTTCTTCACCACATTCCAAACTTCATCTTCAGTAAAATCTCTTTCTAGCCAATCCCTCTTCTCAGCAGAAACTTATGGAAATAGGATGCCCTCCATGTCTGAGTCCACAAAACTTTGTTGAGAGAAAAGATTAGTATAGTAACTTCTAATTTATTCTTTAATAATGTTTTGATCAAAACAATTAGCTCCTCCTATTTGCAATTTGGCAATAGTGTTATTAGAATCCCCCCATCTGAACCCATTTTGTTTTTCTCTTAACTGCAACTTCCTTGCTTCCAAAGCTTCAATATTTTTAAGCTTCAGTTTACATTGCATTCTCTCCTCCCATTGAGCTGAATTCAAAGCACCAGTTTCTTCCATAATGTTTAAATCATGTATTCTTTTGGTTAAAACATTCTTTTCTCTTCTAATTGACCCAAATTCCTGCATTCTCCAAGGCTTAATCATATGCTTTAGATTTTGAAGTTTTTTAATGAAGACTGAACTGCTGATACCCTGAAAAGACATTGCTCTCCACCACACTTGGACATTCTTCACAAAATCCTTGTGCTCCATCCAACTCTTCTCTAGATTAAAATAAGGTTTAGAACTGATAGAAGGTTCAGTAATAACCAAAATAGGGTTATGGTCAGAGATTGTTCTAGCCAAAACAATTTGAAGAGCATTAGGAAAAGATGCATCAAAAGCCAGGCTATACAGAAATCTATCCAATCTACACAACACCGGGTCTGCATGATTATTAGACCAAGTGAAAGAGCCTCCTATCAAAGGTTGATCAACCATCTCTTCATCAAAAAGGAAGTTGTTCAGAAAAACATTGTTTCTACTATCTCCATCTCCTATATTTCTTTCTTCATTAGATCTAACTGCAGTCATATCCCCAGCAATGCAAAGAGGACCATTCCACCATCTTCTAACTTCTTCCATATCTAACCAGAAATTTGCTCTGGATTAAACTCACAGGGGCTGTACACGTTGGTAACTGCCCATTGAAAGCCATTTATTCTTGTGTTAAATAACAAAGAAATATTGTTAATGCCAATTCTATCATCCAACATCTCAAACTTGCTACTGTTCCAAATAGACAACAACCCTCCACTATTACCGACATTTCCAGCAGAAGCAATATATGCCCAACCAAAATTATCATCATGCCATAACTGTCTCACAAACCAGTCAGTTATATTAACCATTTTTGTTTCTTGAATTAAGCAGATATCACATCTTTGATCAGCAATCAAATTCTTCAGAGCGTTTACCTTCCCAAAGTCATTTAAGCCTCGCATATTCCAGCATAAAATTCTAAAATCCATTTAGAATAACTTCTTCCCTTGCATTTCTGATCTCCTCCAAGCTTCTCACTCCATTCTCCTCAATAGCTTCCTCATCAACATCATTTTCCTTGTTAGAAAAGCCATTAACATCTTCGCCCTCCACCTGACCACTTGATAAATTTTCCTCCCTGGTGACATTTATCTGACACCTTTGCTTGTATTTTAAGACTAAACCAGTCATATCTTTCCTTAGTATGTTTAGCTGGTTTTGATTAATGTTACCGAAACTACAAGCTGAACTGTCCTCTTCATTCAAGATAGAAAATATTGATCCTAGTTCAGCATCAGAATTTCTTCGGTTTGATTCTCCCAAACTTCTCCTTCCTGATTTAGATACGAATATCCAACTCCCATCTTTGTCTTCTCTAACAACTCGACCCGACCCGTTCTGCATTAGATTAATCAAATGATCATCTACCACCCTAGGATTAGATGTATCCTGGCCCTCCGTTTCTTTGCTGTTTCTTGGCGCAAAAGAAAACAGGTAAGAATTTTCCAATTTTTCAGTTATTGTTGTTTCCTCAAATAACTCGTCAAAATCTTGAATTTTCCTGAAATATTCTTCATCATCGAACGCAGATCTCGGCGAATATGCCGAATCACATTCAATCTTCAGCGCCACCTTCTCTCCACCTATCTCCGTCAACAGCACCGCCGGTATACCTTCTATTCCTCCACCTACTGCAATTCTGAAATAATGAAAGCCACCATTCTTCTCTATCGAAAGAGTTTAAGATGCAATTCTAATTAATCCTCCCATTTCATCCCCTATCTTTTTGAAGGTTTTTGAACACCACCATTTAACAGGCAATCCTCTTATCTTGAACCACTTCTCCTTGTTTAGGTAATCAACTGGAAAGATATCCTGCTTCTTTTGTCTGATAGAGCCAGATGGTTTTGAAGCTTGATTTCCGTTGTTCTTCCTTCTCATGACCAATTCTTCATCCCCATGCCACCTACAAACTTTTAGAATGATGCCTTGCCATTCCCATATTATTGGAGACCATAATTTTCTCCATTCATCGTCTTCAAGTGGGAAAATTGCTGAGAGAAGATTTATCTCCTTAAACTCCAGAAATCTTCGAGTGTCTATCTTGGCCTTGACTTGTCTCGCTATCTTCTTCCATTGTGTTTTATGCGAGATTTTTACCAATCCCCACCTTTCTTCATAACTGAGATTTTGGTTCAGGCTAGGAAAGTCCTCCTTAGATCGTAAAGACCCCACAACTCCATTAGAATGCTTCTGCTCAACAAAATCATTAAGAACCCCCGCAATCAAAGACCAACATTCTCTCCTCTCACCACCAGGGAAACATACACTATATTTTTTATTCTCCCCTCCTTTTTTGAATCTTGAAACCCTCATGTATTCTACTGCTTCATTCTCCTGAATTTGGCAAAGATAAACATCTTCACCAAGCCTCTCAGACCACTTCAATTTCTGCTTATCTTCTGAAGAGGATTGTTGTTGTAAAACATTCTTCAACCAACTTATCATCCTTCGATCCAAAGCTAACCACGCTGTAAAACCCCCACTACCTCTTTCTATAATCTTCACAATTCTCATGGATCCAATCGTCCCTTCTTCTATAGAGAAAGTCTTTCTCTCCAGTTGCACTGTTTTCTTCAAAGGAAAGTTTCCTTCTCTTTTATTGTCCTCCTTCCCAGATCCAGAACTTGAAGATCTAAAAGAATCCTCCATAGATTGAGAGTTACCGAATCCTCTCAACATTCTTTCTCTTCTCTGTTTTGCTCTACCAGTAAACATAATAAACTGAAAAAAATACTAAAAAAGCGATTTAAACAAGCTCCACTAACCAATAAATCTCGGCCCCAAGGGGAAGGATCAAAGATCCTTCTTTGGACAGCGAAGAAGTTCAGTTAGCACACTGTCAAACTGATTCAATCAAAGATTGAAACGATTGAGAGGCTGAGCTTGAGAATGGAAAATCGCCATGAAAGAGAAACAGAGAAAACAAATACCTTTTCATGTCAATGTGTTGAAAGTTTGAAACAACCCAGAACCTAGTTTCAAAAATTAGATTCGTTAAAGTCCGGCCAGTTCCTTGTTTCATTTCCTTTAAGTCCTTGCACTGAAGCTCCATTTGGTAAAAATCAGAAAACTCCATTATCAAAATGTCTATTGTTCCTTGCACTGAAGCTCTTCAAAGAAAAACTACTACCACTGATTCTTCTTCATCTTCACCTTCATCAGCTGTGGGAGTGAGAACGTCACCTGGTCATCATCATAGATCTCTTTACCTTAACAATGATCGCAGAAGCTTAAGAGATGATCTCTTCACAGTAATGCCTCAGAACCCACATTACAAACCTCTAGATAAGTACTGTGAAGTTGTTCGGGAAGGTATCAAAGTTGGGTTAGATGTAGTTTTCATCAACCTTGCACAGAAGTTCGTTAACTTGACTAGTCCTCTTGAGTTTTCAAGTGATGTAGAGGAATATGTCGCACAACTATCAGAACTGGATGACATGGGTTATGATTGTACTAAGCTGTGGGAACGATTTGATACTCTGAAAGCACTTTCACTGGAAGAAGAGGAAATTAGAGTGAAATTAAAGGAAATTACTTCAAAGAGGAGAGACAAAGAAGTTAGTGCAACTTTAACTCATACTAGGATTTATGAGTTAGAATCCGAGTTGAAGAAGTTGAAAGCTGATTTGAAGACTCAAGATGAAGATATTGAAACTTTGAAGCTTATGGAGAGGAGCTACATTGAAGAAGAAGAAGAAAAGATCTTGCAGAAATTCAGATCTGCTGCCACAGCTCCATGGGAGTAGTACCAGTCATTTCGACATCATCACACCAAATGGGTTTTTAATTTCTTTTCTACTGATCAATTTTGCTGTAATATCTTCTAAATTTTCTGGGTTTTGGTAAAGTTGTGGTCTTTCTTAGTTGTAGAAAGTAGTAGTTTATAACTTTGGGGTTGAACTTTCATGGAGTATATTTTCGTTTTTTGATTTTTGTCTTCTGGTATGGCTCAAAAAATGGGTTGACAAAAAGTACTAATAGCTCCTGAACAATGAAGTCACCTAATGCCTCCTTATGGGTGTTACACAACAAGCAAGGAAATATGCACTTCAAGCCGATCATACAATCAAAACTATATATTTATGGTTATAGATATTGCATTACATCATAACTTGGTGAACTAATCATTTCAGTTTGAAATGGTTAAGAATTCCCCTTTGCTTGATGCTTAGGTTTATGTCTTCAGGGAAACGTAATTCTAATAATACAATTGAATGTCGATCTAAAACATGAACATTACCAAACAACCACATCAATTTGTATGATGAGACAGAAATGACGAATAATTTGTATGACGAAAAACCATTTTGCAAGCAAAGAAAATCTGTTGCTTTTTTATAGGAAACAACAATACGCTCTTACAATTGCATTATCCCTTGGCCATTATACAAGATTGGAAATCTTAGGGACTCCTTTAATTTGTCTTACGGTTGTAACAAAATACTGAAATTCTTCCTTTTGAACAACAAATTCTGCTAATACTCCTCTGTGTCCTTCATTACGGAACAAACAATATACAAAACCTTTTTCGTAAACATGAGGATCTACAAGCCTAAATCCATCTTCCCAGCAGGCCTGGGGAATTATATGTCACACAGTCTTCTACTTATAAATTCGCCTCCCGTCTATGTATTTCTGTCAATAGTCAAGACTTCAACAACTATTGCATCAGCTGCTGCATTCTGTTCATGCACAACTGGGATGTTCATGCACAAATGACTTTATGTTCTTTTCTTGTTGGATGGGACCCGAGTGCAATGTATTCTGTTCTGCTCCTTCTTCAGTAAATTCCTGGGATAACTTCTGCAAATAAACAACATGGTTATTGAAAAGGTCTTCAACATTTTTATTCTTATAAATCTTGTCCTAGATCGATTTCCCATATTTCTCCTCAATCCTTGTCGCACCAGAAACTACTTGCTCAGTATTAATAAGATGTCTCTCCCCATCTGCCCGACCCTCTTCCTAAGTTGGGAGGAATCAATTTTCTTCCTTCCAAAAAGCCGATATTACTTGAAGAGAAATCTTCTTTAAAATGCGAATATATTCACAATGTATCATTCAAAACTCAGAAGCAACACAATCTAAACCCGGAAACAAATGAGTTGTCCTCCTCAGCAATAACAACAACAACAACATCAACAACCCCCTCTTTAAAACTCGTCTTCCTGAATCACAAAACCCCCGCCCTTTGTTTAGATAAAACCACAAAACCCACTTTGCAAAATGATAGAAGTGTGTGGGCTTCCAACTCAAAACCAATTGGCAATGAGTGGAGTGGCAACACCTTATATTTAGGATCTAGTCTAAGGAGTTAAGCTATCTCTAGTTCTCCAACATGCCCCCTCCATGTGTAGGGCTCTATGAGTCCTCTACATCGTGGACCGCCGTATGGTTGCCCTGCCTTCTTGGATCTTAAGTCTCATACATGGCCTACCTCTGATACCATGATAGAAGTGTGTGGGCTTCCAACTCAAAACCAATTGGCAATGAGTGGAGTGGCTCCACACCTTATATATAGGATCTAGACTTAGGAGTTAAGCTATGTGAGACTATTTTAGTTCTCCAACATGCCCCCTACACGTGTAGGGCTCTGTGAGTCCTCTACATCCAGAACCGCTGTATGGTTTCCCTGCCTTCTTGGGTCTTACTGGGTCTTACGTCTCATACAGGGCCTAGCTCTGATACCATAATAGAAGTGTGTGGGCTTCCAACTCAAAACCAATTGGCTTTGATTGAATGAAGGTGAGGGCTCTTGGCTTCTCTCTACCTCTTCTACTCAATTCAATTTCATTAGATTACATTCTCTTTCTTCATCTCTTTCTTTATATACTAGGCATGCATAAACCTAATACAAAAGCATGTGGAACACTCATGTCCACTGACTAACTTACTACTAATTATTCTTACACTTCTCATACACTTTAAACATTACATTAACTAACAATCTCCTCCTTAATGTGATGTTCTACTACTCCTAGTAGCTCACTAAAATTTTGAAACTTGCCTTTGGGAAGTTCCTTGGTGAATATGTCCGCCAATTGATCTTCCGTCTTGCAATATTTGAGTTCTATCTCACCATCCTCAACCGTTTCTCGAACGAAGTGATACTTGAGTTTGATGTGCCTTGCTCTACAATTCTCAACCGAATTTTCGGACATAGCAATTGCGGATTTGTTGTCACAAAAAATTTCAGTGCACCCTTCTTGTTTCTCTTGAATATCTTCCATGTTTCTTCTTATCCATACAACATGATGTAGCTATTGATACCGAAATGTACTCCGCTTCCGCCCTGGATAGAGCTACGGTTTCTTGCTTCTTCGATGCCCATGTAAATATACCCGAACCAAGAGAAAAAGCATACCCCGATGTACTCTTCATGTCATCAATACACCCTCCCAAGTCGCTATCATAATAGCTAACTAATTTGACATCCAAATTTCTTGAATACATGATTCCAAAATTCATTGTTCCTTGTATGTACCTCAACAACCTCTTTGTCGCTCCAAGATGTAAATGACTAGGTGAACTCATGAACCTAGAAAGCATACTTGAAGCAAACATGATGTTGGGTCTTGTATGTGTAAGATACAACAAGTTTCCAATAAGACCTCTATAGTAAGTCTCATCAACTTTTCTTCCTCCATCATCTTTCTTGAGTTTCTCATTCACTACAAGTGGTGTTGATGTGGGGTTACAACCAAGCATACCAAATTTCTTCAACACCTTTTCGGCATACTTTCTTTGAGAAATGAACACTCCATCTTCACTTTGATGAACTTCTATAACAAGGAAGTACTTGAGCAAACCCATGTCACTCATCTCATATTTCATCATCATTTCTATCTTGAATTGTTCAATCATATGAACATCATTACCCGTAAAAATAAGATCATCAACATATAAAGCAACGATGAGAATAGATGTACCTTTTCTTTTCACATATAGTGTAGGATCACTCTTGCTTTTGTTGAAGTTTTTCCTTTGGAAGTATCCATCTATCTCACTATACCAAGCTCTTGGTGCTTGCTTGAGGCCATACAAATCTTTCTTCAACTTGTATACTTTATCCTCTTCTCCTTCCACCATAAAACCTTGTGGTTGTTCTACATAGACCTCTTCATGGAGTTCCCCATTCAAAAATGCCGATTTGACATCAAGTTTATAAAGTAACCAACCTCTTTGGGAAGCCATAGAAATCACGGCTCTAATGGTGTCAAGACGAGAAACCGGTGCAAAAGTCTCATTGTAGTCGATGTCGGGTTGTTGCGAGTATCCCTTTGCCACCAACCTTACTTTGTTCCTTTGAACCGATCCATCCGCATTGTACTTCACCTTGTAGATCCACTTCACACCAATAACTTCTTTGTCACTTGGTCGTGATACTTTCTCCCATGTGTCGTTATCATTAATGACAACAACTTCTTCTTCCATGGCTTTTATCCATACCGGTTCTTTTGATGCTTCTTCAAAATTTTCCGGTTCAACCGTACAATAGTTACATCTTTCATACACTTCACTCAACCTATGCATCTTCTTTGGTGCCGATGGTGGTGATGTTGATGCACTAGTACTTGGAGACATAATTGGAGATGCTTATTGTCTTGCATTTGGAGGTGTTTGAGGTAGTTCTTCCTCATTTTCTTCACCTTCTTCAACTTCATTTGTTGCTGAATTTTCTTGCTCTTCATCAACAATAATGGTTCTCTTCTCAATTTTGCCTTCTTCCCAATTCCATGAAGCACCTTCATCGAACAAGACATCACGGCTTGTGATCATTGTGTTGTTTTTCAAGCTAAACAACCTATAACCTTTTTATTGGAGGCTATAGCCAAGAAATATACATTTATCACTTGATTCATCAAGCTTCGTTCTCTTCACCTTTGGAATTTGAGAATAACACACACTACCAAAAACTTTGAGATGCCTTACCGATGGTTTTCTCCCACTCCATGCTTCAAAAAGAGTTTGGTCCCATACAGCTTTTGTTGGACACCTATTCATCAAGTAGACGGCGGTGTTGACGGCTTCGGCCCAAAACACTTTAGACATACCCTTCTCATGAAGCATGGACTTCGCCATCTCCATTACGGTTTGGTTCTTTCTCTCGGAAACACCATTTTGTTGAGGAGTATAACCCACGGTTAGTTGCCTTTCCAAGCCTTCATCTTCACAAAATTTATCAAACTCTTTGTTGTTGTACTCTTTGCCTCTATCACTTCTCAAAACTTTGATGTAGTGACCACTTTGCTTTTCAACAAGGCTCTTGAACTTCTTGAAGATGCTAAAAACTTCGGATTTTTGTCTCATGAAGTAAACCCAAGTCATACGACTAAAATCATCAATGAATAAGATAAAGTATCTATTACCTCCATGAGTTGGTGTCTTCATTGGTCCACACACATCGGTAGGTACCAAACCAAGAAGTTCTTTTGCTCTCCATGCTACACCTTTTGGGAATGGTTGGCGATGTTGTTTCCCAAGTGCACAACCTTCACATACTTCATCCTTGTGGTTCATATGTTGTGGAAGTCCTTGCACCATGTTCTTGTTGGAAAGCACCTTGAGACTATTGAAATTTAAATGCCCAAGTTTTTTATGCCATAACCATGTTTCATCAATGGTTTCCATTCTCAATGCAACATTCTTCTCCTTTTCAAAGATAATTGGAAAGCTTCTATTCTTCTCCATCTTTATACTCTTCATGACTTGTCTCTTGTTCTTGTGCTTCTTGTCATAAATGGTGCAATATCCATCTTCAAAATGGACCTCGTACCCAAGCTCTACTAGTTGCCCAACACTAAGCAAATTTTGTGCCAAGTCCGGAACATACAACACATCTATAATGTATTTTTCTCCATTGATAGTTTGCACACGAATTGTACCTCTTCCGTCAGCTTGAACCATGTTTCCATCCCCCATCTTCACTAGAGAATTTATGGAAGTACCCATATCCAAAAACAAGCTTTTTTCATCGGACATATGAGTTGTACAACCACTATCGACAAACCACACTTCACTTTTGGAAGTCACCATAGCACTTTAACAAGCATAACACAAGTTTTGTTTTTCTTCTTTCTCTTTCGCTCTACCTGCTTTTTCATCTACTTTGAATCTACAATCCTTCTCCAAATGTCCATACTTTATTCCAACAATTCTTCTCCAAGTGGCCATTCTTCTTGCAAAAATTACATCTTGGTACTTATTGAGAATCACTTTTTGTGTAGTTGTTGGAGTTAGCTCCTCCTTTCTTCCATTTTCCCTTTCCTTTGAAGTTTGATGTTGATTCACCCTTGTACTCATTTTTCTTTATTGCTGAATTTTTTGAGTCCAAGTTGAGTTTTGATTGAAATGCACTCTCAATTTAATTTTCGGAGTGTCTTAACAACCTTTGCTCATACACCTTAAAGGAAGCCCATAACTCTTGCGACTTTAATGTAGAGAAATCTTTAGTCTCTTCCAAAACTGCCACAATGGGTTCAAATTTTTCCGGCAAGCATATCAAAATCTTTTCACAAATTCTTCTTTCTTCCATCTTCTCACTACACATCATCATATTATTAACAACTTCAACAACTCTAGATGAAAATTCATTTAAACATTCATTCTCATTCATTCCAAAAATTCTCAAAATCTCTTCTATATGAATGTAATTTTAGCTCTCTTACCTTCTTATTGCCTCCATACTCTTGTTGTAGAAGATCTCAAGCTTCTTTAGATTTAGGTGAATGGATTACCCTTGGTAGAATAGTGTCACCAACTCCTTGTTGGATGTACATGGATGCTTTTGCATTCTTCCTCCTACTCTCCTTAAGTAAATCCTTTTGGGATTGATCTAAATTTGATGTATCTTCAATTTCATCATACCCATCTTGAACAATCTCCCACACTTCTTTAGACATGAACAAGGTTTTCATTTTAATTTCCCAAAAATCATAATTTTCTCCATGAAAAAGAGGTATAGAAGGTTATTGAATGTATTGATTTGAGTAGCTACTACTTGCCATTGATTTGATTGAAGATTGATTGAAAAATTGGGTTTTTTCTTTTCTAGATCTAGATTTTGAAAAGTTAATTAATGCTGATTTTTTGATTTATTGGGTATTGATTGATTGTTTTGCACTCACCAAGATAAAATCTAATAAACCTGGCTCTGATACCAAATGTTGGATTTATGATTGAATTAGTAAAGAAATTTCAAGTAATTTTATTGAGTGGAGGTGAGGGCTCTTGGCTTCTCTCTACCTCTCTTCTACTCAATTCAATTTCATTAGATTACATTCTCTTTCTTCATCTCTTTCTTTATATACTAGGCATACATAAACCTAATACAAAAGCATGTGGAACACTCATGTCCACTCACTAACTTACTACTAATTATTCTTACACTTCTCATACACTTTAAACATTACATTAACTAACACAAAACAACTAAAACTTACACTTTTGAAACCCTCATCCATTATAATGTCTATTGTTCCTTGCACGGAATCTCTTCATAAAAAAGAGAATCGCTAATTCATCTTCATCTTGTCTTTGCCTTAACAATGAGTACAAGAGTTATATAGATGATCTCTTCAAAGCAATGCCTAAGAACCTACACTATCAACCTTTAGATAAGTATCAAGGTAGGATTAGATGTAGTGTTCATTAACTTTGCTCAGAAGTTTGTTAACTTGACTAGTCCTCTTGAGTTATCAAGTGAGGTAAAGGAGTATATTACACAACTATTAGAACTGGAAGAAATGGGTTATGATTGTATGAAGATATGGAAACGATTTGATACTGTAAGAGCACTTTCAGAACAAGAACAGGTAGCTAGCTTGAAATTAGAGGAAACTACTTCAAAGAGAAGGGACAAAGAAGTTGAAGCAACTTTTAACTCATACTAGGATTTCTGAGTTATAACCCGAGTTGAAGAAGTTGAAAGCTGATTCAAACACTCAAGAGGAAGAAATTGGAACTCTGAAGCTTATGGACAGGAGCTACATTGAAGAAAAAGAAAAGATCTTGCAGGAATTCAAATCTGCTGCAACTGCTCCATGGGAGGAGTAGCATGGGGGTTTTTGGTAAAGATTATGAATCTATGATAGTCTTTCTTGGTTGTAGAAAGTAGTTTAATTTTGAGAACGTAATATGGATTTAATGAATGCTAATCAACTTTCTTAACTTTCTTAGAGTATATGAAATTCATAGTAAATTCCAAATTTCTCAAAAAAGCTCAGATTGTCACGTTCCATGCATTTTAACCATACCAATAACAAAGTATTTAAAAACTTAACGCAAAATAAAAATATACTAGGGAACAACATTGCTAATCACAATTGCATTATGCGTTGGCGGTCATGCAAGATAGGAAACCTTTTAGACTCCTTTGTTTTACGGTCGTAACAAAAGACACTATGTGAACGACTTTTAGGTTGTATCAAGATTATATTTGTACCTGTAAGAGCTTCAATCGAAAGATCACCCACATCAACAGTCCATGCTCAAGGTAATGAGATATTCTCATCAATCCAACCGTACCGTCCCATCCCGTTAATTTCACATAACTTATGAAATATCTTTACAAAGGCTTCTTAATCCGATATAGGTTTCAATATACCAACACATCCATCAATGACGGTTAACTTAAAAATATAGTCATCACGAAAAAGATACTGAAACTCTTCCTTTTGAACAACAAATTCTGCCAATACTCCTTTTCGTCCATTACAGTGGAGGCACCAATATATAGAACCGAATTATAAACAGGATGCACCAACTGAAACCTAAGTCCACCTGTATAAACAGCAGGGGGAATTACATTGTCAGGGAGTCTTCTCCATATACTTTTGCCTGCACCTGTCAATGTATTGCTGTCAATAGTCAAGATTTCAACAACTATTGCATCTGCCGCATTCTGTTCTGCAACTGAGATACCAGATGTTTTCTTTATAGTACTTGATACACAAATGACTTTATGTTCATTCTTTGTTGGATCAAATCCTTATTCAATGCATTCAACTTCGCGTCTATTTTCTCCTTGATTCGCTTCAGAAGTCGTAGTAGTTTTGATCCAAGGTGATTTTTCTCCCGTAATAGGATTATATATAACAAATGATTCCTTATCCCAGTCGGTAATACACACCAAACCATTCAATTTGCCTAGGTAACCCATAAGGAGCACCGCGATACAATACACATAGTTTAGTACTTTGTAACCCTATATCAAATGGATTAGTAGTAGTGGTGAATCGGATCATACCTCCTCCTCCAACTTTTTGAGTACTATGATGGTCCATAGATAATAGTTTTTGAGTTTGATATCTTCCTGCAAGCTGCAAATATAATCCCTGGGACAACCTCTGCAAATTAGCAAAAACATGGTTATCAAAAAGCTCTTCTTCAAAAAGCTTTTTGTTCTTGTCAAAGTTCGATGTCCCGTTAACAAGAGGAGGATATCGCATATCTCCGGATATGCTAGACCCTAGTCTTCATAAGTAAGGAGGAGGAGGAATCAATTGTCTTCTTTCTAAAGAGCTAATATTACTTGGAGGAGAAGAAATCTTCTTCAAAGCTACTCTCATCGCCATTGTTTCTTGCTCAGTACTCTCTGTCGCGAGGTGCCTAACAAAAAAGGTTTTCGTTTTTGTATATCCGCAAATAAGAATCCTCTCGGGTAGAATGGCGAATCCCTCTCCAAAGCTTGGGACCCACTAAAAGAATTCTCCTTTGACGCTTAATTTTTGTACAGGCGCGCTAGGCGCTAGTCACTTACTCTCCGCTTACCCGCAGGCTGAGTTGATAATAGTGTCATATACCTTGAAATTGTAAATAAGTAAGGTTCCATAAAACACATATTTGAATCCGGTTTAGCGAGGCGAGGCTCGCCTTGGAGCCTTTTTTGCTAGGCGCTGGTCCTACGTTTAGTACGCTTTTACAACATTTTTTTTGTAGTACGATATGAAATACAAATTCCAAATCTCTTAAAAGAGCTCAATTGTCAGGCAGTGGAGCCCCTTTGTCAATATTACCGAAACTTTTCCTATGGATCCCAATAGTATGAATAATACTTTTCCTCTTGAACAACAAATTCTGCTAGTACTCCTATTTCTCCTATACTCCGGAGCGGCCAATATATAGAACCATTTACTTAAACAGGAGGATCCACCAAATAATCCCTAACTCCATCTTCTCCATACATATTTGCCACTACCCGTCCATGTGTGTTTCTGTGAATAGTCAAGACTTCAACAACTACTGCATCAGTTGCATATTTTTCACCGGGTGTTTTCTTCACAAACGGCTTTATGTTTATTTCTTGTTGGATCAAAACATAACGCAATGCAGTCAACTTGATCATGTCTAGTTTCACCTAGAAACCCTTGTAAATCCGTAATAGTTTTTAAAATAATACTCGGATTCTGATGCAATAGTTTCACCTCGAAACTCCTTTTCAGTTTTTCCCTACTTCAAAGAGGAGGGACAAACAAGTTGAAACAACTTTAATTCAAACTAGGATTTCTGAGTTAGAATGAGATTCGAACAAGTTGAAAGACTGAAGAGGAAGAAACCCTGAAGTTTATAGAGAGGAGCTACATTAGAGGAAAAGAAAGTATCTTGCAGGAACTCAGATCTGGATTCACACCATGGGGTTTTGGTAAAGTTATTATGGTCTTTCTTAGTTGTAGAAAGTAGTAGTTTTAAATTTGTGGATGTAATATGGACTTAACAAATGCTAATCAACTTTCATGAAGTATATGAAATATGTAGTAAATAAATTGCAAATCTCTCAAGAGTGCTCAAGTGTCAGCTTCCATACCTTTAAGAACTTGCAAAGTAAAAAACTTAAATGCAAACATAATCCTAGGAAACGACACCGCTCATCACAATTGCACTATGTGTTGATCACGCAAGATAGGAAACCTTAGGGACTCCTTAGTCTTACGGTCGTAACAAAATACACTATCCGACTTTTGTATTAAGATTTTGGTTGTACCTGCAAGAGCTTCAATAGAATGACGATACATATCAGCAGTCCATGAACAAGGTAATGAGATAGTCTCTTCAATCCAACCGTACATTTCGATCCCATCATCAATTTCACCTTTTTTATTAAGTATCTTTACAGAGGCTTCATAATCCGATATATGTTTCAATATACCAACATGTCCATCGAATTCCATTAACTGAAATATAGATTGCGGAGTTCCTCCGTCAATTGAATGATACTGAAACTTTTCCTTCAAAACGTCAAATTCCGCTAATATTATTCCTCCACATCCTTCCCCAGGGAGCAACCAATATATAGAACCGTTTACATACACTCCTGTACCCGCCAACCAAGACCACCTAAGTCCATATTCCCAACTTGCAGAGGGAATTTCAACGTCACCGAGTCTTCTCCATACAATTTCGCCACTACCCATCCATGTATTTTTATCAATAGTCAAGACTTCAATTTCTTGGATATCATACTTCCGCCTATGTGATACACAAATGACTTTGTTCTTTTCTGGTTGGATCAAATCCAAATGCAATGCAGTCAACTTGGCGGGGTCTGTAATATTCATCTGCTTCTAAAGCTGTAGTAGTTTTAATCCAAGGAGATTGCTCTCCAGTAGTAGGATTATATATAACAAATGATTCCTCATCGCAGGTGGTAATACACACCAAACCATTTACAGTTTGTCTAGGTAACCCATAAGGAACATGGTCCTCTAATAGTTTACTACTTGTTAACCCTATATCAAATGGAGTAGTAGTGGTAAATCGGATAATACCTCCTCTTCCCCCAGCATTAATATTATGTTCCATTGATAAGAGTTGTCGAGTTTGACATCCTCCTGCAAGTTGCAAATATAATTTCTGGGACAGGTTCTGCAAATAAAAAACATGGTTATTATAAAGCTCTTCTTCAATCCTTTTGTTCTTCTTCGATTTCCACCGATTCTCCTCATCAAGTTTCTTTCTTCCACCAGAAACGACCTCGTCGTTGTTATTAAGAAGAGGAGGATATCTCTTATCTCCCAATATGCTGGACCCTAGTCTTCCCAAGTAAGGAGGAAGAGGAATTAATTGTCTTCTTTCTAAAAAGCTAATATTACTTGGAGGAGAAGAAATCTTCTTCAAAACTGCTCTCATCGCCATTCCTCCGCTCGCTAATACCCTTTCTCTCGTGAGGCGCCTAATAGAACAAGTTTGTACTTTTTGGAGAATGGTGGTGCCTCTGCACCAAAAGAATTTTTGTTTGCTGGTGCTTTAGGTTTTGAGTTTTTTTTTTAAAATTACCGTATACTAGAGGTGTAAATTGGGCTGTGCCAGCACGAGCACGGCCCAGCCCAGCATGTGATTTAGCCCAGCACGGCCCAGCACGTTAGTTTCATGGGCTGTGCTGGGTTAGCCTAATTGGCACAGTAGCATATCACAACAAGCGGCACGGATAAGCACATGGCCCAGCCCAGCCCAGCACGTTACGAAAGCACGTCATAGCATGCACAAGTACACCATATAACAAGGCATAATACATCACATTTTGTGTATATTTCACAAAAGAGCCACTATTCTAGCTAGTTTTTGACATTTTATGCGGGCTTATTTTTATAACAACACATATAATACCTAAATATTTAGAAAATATATTTAAATATCGTTGTTATAATGTCGTTACCTATATTTAACTAGAACATTAATTTGCATGACAATGATCCAATTTTATATTTGATGGGTTATTTCTCTTTATTGAATAAACCCGTTGATTTTACTTGA
This sequence comes from Papaver atlanticum, assembly GCA_023531105.1. Classification (NCBI taxonomy): domain Eukaryota; kingdom Viridiplantae; phylum Streptophyta; class Magnoliopsida; order Ranunculales; family Papaveraceae; genus Papaver; species Papaver atlanticum. Next base: position 2,179,186 of record JAJJMB010010087.1, on the reverse strand, counting down.
AATAATTTCAAATGATATGATGTCTATTTTAGATTCTCGTAATAATGTCCGACTTAATGTATACCATTAAGTGATTTCAAATTGTTTATAACACGTGTGCCAGCACGGCACAACACGTTTATTCGTGTGTTGTGCCCGTGGGCTGTGTTGTGCCTAGCTTTTGACTAATAAAGCACAGCACGGCACAACACATTTAAATCGTTGCCACAGCACACCACGGCACATGGCACGTGAAGCACGAGACTTCGTGTGTCGGGCTGTGCCGGGCCGGCACGTTTTACACCTCTACCGTATACTCCCTTTTGACATGCTAACTTTGCGGTTGTCCTCCTGAACGGTGAAATTCTGGTGGTCGTGTAGAGACGGCGTCGTTGACTCAATGCGACGTTCAAAAAAACAAAACAGTGTGGAAGACTTAATCGCGATGTGGAAGTTTTTTATTTGTTTGAAAACTTCAGGGACATGCGAGCAACCCGCTTGCAAATGGCATGGCGCCCTATCACGGTTGGTCCAATGTCATAACCGGAATATGATACTAAGAATTACGGTGAACTTTGAAGTCCTATCCAATACTATTGGTGCGAGTATTTGACAATATCAGGGAAAGGCAGCTTGCCAATCCAATCCAGTTCTTCACTTAGTCACCATCACTCAGTCAAACCCCACTCTTTCCTCCCCATCGTATTAACAGAGCTGCTAATAGGTGTACCAATTTGTTTAGGGGCGTATAATTTCAAAAGGTGACGCGTATTGACAAAGCTGCTAATAGTGGCATGATGATCAGATGAAGTAGATAGTGTGATAAACCTCTTCTTATGTTGATGAGATTATCATTATAAAAAGAAAGAAAAAAAATTCGAAGGTAACTTTACATGGAACAAGAAGTGAAACTAGGAGAGAATTACATGCAAAAGCTTCATGTTTAGATGACTGTTAAAAGAAAAGAAAAAAACCCGACTAAAACTGGATTAGACCTTGGGGTAGTAAGTAATTTGTTGTGTTGCTAGTAATAAAATTATATAAAAAAGCAAGAGACTAATAATAAGAAAATTACATACTCCTGTTCTAAAAAGAACTAAACTAAACTTGTCCTAATTCTAAAGCATCTGGAGTGTTTTCCTTGATAATTTTCTTGATTGCACGACAACATGCGAATACGACTGCCACTATAACTAAACAGCCAATGGCAATACATACTACAATTAGGACAGTCGGAGAATCTTTAGTACAATTATTATCGTTTTATGAGACGATGACCATACAATTATTGAAGAGGATGACTTCTGATGAGGATTATTATCGTGACTGTTAATTCCATCAATTATTTCCTTGTGCAAATTCAAACGCCCTATTGAACTCAACGTTGCTCTGTAAATATATTCTCCTTCCTTATTATTAACTGGTTGTTTTCTCTTGTAAAAAACTTTAACTACTTGATCATCAAAACCTGCAAGATACAACTTACCACTAACGTCTAAACTTAGGATTACTGGCGTATTTAGTGAACCCTCAAGCGAATTTGACATTAAAGATATCCTCTCTCTATAATCATCGTCTTCATGTATACCAACAAAACCATCAGTATTTCTAACTGCTTTTTTTTTTTATCAGAAGAGAAAGTTTTATAAAAGAGGTAGAATATACAAATACTACCAGAGGTAGTAAAAAGAGAAAAGGAAAAAAACAGCAGAAAAATTACAGAAAAACTGTACTCCAATTGCGCACAGTGTAAGAGAAGTTCAAATGAACCCTATTGCCAAAACTTGCAGCCCAGGTTAGCACTAGAGTTTTTACATCCAAACACAAATCTTCATCAGTTTTGAAAACATACTCTTCTTCAAAGGTGCGGCAGTTTGTTTCCCTCCATAGAATCCAAACAACAGCTGTTGGTATAAGTTTCCAAACAGTTTTACCATTTGTAGACAAATGATTGTTCTGCCAGGTTCTTGCAAGGTTAACCATTGAGTCTGGGAAGACCCATGCCCACTGATCCTTCGGTGTAACAGAAAACCAAATCTTATGAGCCACCTTACAATGTATGAAAATGTGATCTTGTGATTCATTACTATCTCCACAAAGAATGCAAGAACTGTGTATATCCATCCCCTTGTTTTGCAACATATCTTTCGAATTCAGCTTACCATGAACAGCACACCAAAGTAAAAAATTAACTTTAGGTGGGATACCTGAAATCCAGACAAAGCTATGAGGAAAGTTATCAACTCCTGCATCATTGTTTAACTTAGCATATAAAGTTTTTACTGAGAAAACTCCACTTGAGTGTAAAGTCCATCTTCTAATATCAGTTACAGCATCAAGTTGAGGTGGTGTAGAACCGATAGTCTGCAAAAGAACAGCTAGAGAATTTGTTTCTGCATCTGTAAGAATTCTTTTAAACTCAAACTTCCAAGACCCATCTGCTGTAATATGGTCAGCAATACTAGCATTGTTCATCTTGTCCATTTTGTACAAATTAGTGAATGAGTCCATAAAAAATGACTCTCCCAACCATCTGTCATGCCAGAAAGAAATAAGTGTACCTGAATGAATGATTAGAGAACAGTTTGCTGTGACCAGATTACTACACTCAACAATTGTTCTCCAACATGAAACCCCATTAGGAGATGTTACTAATTTTGGAGTCCAAAAAGAGAATTCAGAGCCATACTTTTCCACCATTAATTTATACCACAGTTGAGACTTTTCCACCCCAAATCTCCAGCACCACTTAGCCAGAAGTGCTTGATTCATCAATCTAAGATTCAAAACTCCCAACCCTCCTCTATCTTTAGAAGCCATAATCATCTTCCAATCGATTAGATGAGAACTCTTACTGCCAGAATTGTTATACTCCCACATAAAAAAATTCATTTTCTTCTCCAAAATATTAATGACAGATATTGGAGCTTTGAAAAGAGAAAAATAATATAAAGGAAGAGCAGTAAGAATATGCTTAAGAAGAGCCAATTTACCACCTTTAGATAAAGAAATTTGATTCCAGAAAGATAATCTAGCATCAAACCTTTTAATGAAAGGATTCCAAATAGTTTTGCTGTTTGGTTTAGCGCCTAATGGCATTCCCAGATACATGAAAGGAAAAGCATCAGTCTTGCAACCAAAATCATCTGCCCACTCCTTTAAATCTGAGACTTCTCCAATTGCAATAAGCCTAGTTTTGGAAGTATTAACCTTAAGACCTGCTATGAATTCAAAACAGTGAAGAATGGAGAACAAATTAGAGAGTTCTTCCTTTTTATTATCCACAAACAGGATGGTATCACCTGCATAATGTAAATGGTTCACCATCATTCCACCTTCCACCATAGAAAAACCATTAAACAAGCACTGATTTGCAGCTTTATCTAAATACCTTGAAAAACCCTCCATGGCAATGTTAAACAGAAGTGGAGACATAGGACATCACTGCCTCACTCCTCTAGTGCTTTTAAAGTAACCGAATCTGATCCACTTACACCATTTTGTGCTAAACCCCATCTTCTTCAGCACAAACTCCAAGTAACTCCAATTCACCCTATCAAAAGCTTTTTCTAGATCAATCTTACAAACAATTCCTGCCTTGCCAGATTTTAATCTAGAGTCTACAAGCTCATTAGCTATTAAAGTACCATCAAAAATCTTCCTCCCTTCTATATAAGCACATTGAACTGGAGAAATTAATTTAGGCATGACTAGCTTCAATCTAGTTGCCAAAAAATTTACTACAATCTTATAAAAACTTATTAGTAAGAAAATAGGTCTGCAGTCTCTAATAGATTCAACATGATCTTTCTTAGGGACAAGGGCAATAAAAGTTGAGTTATGTTTAACATCAAAACTACCTGTTTCCCAGAATTCCTGAATGGAACCCATAATATCAGCTTTTAAGAATTTCCAACATTTTGTGAAGAACATAAGTTGATAACCATCTGGCCAAGGTGCCTTGTCTTGGCCAAGATCTTTGATAGCAAGCAAAACTTCCTCCTCAGTGAAAGCAGCATCCAAAATCTCTGACTCAATAGCATTAATATTATCAAAAGCTATGTCTTCCAGGACTGGCCTTATAATTTCTTCCTCCATGAACATATTCTTATAAAAGCCCACAATATGATCTTGCAACTTATCTCTATCATCTTTTAGCTTGCCATCCACATACAGCTGCCTAATTCTATTGTGTCTTCTTCTAGCTGTTGCCTTACTCATAAAAATATGAGTATTTCTGTCACCTTCTGTTAACCAATCTGATTTTGATTTGATCTTCCAAGCCACCTCCTCCATATGAGTAACTCTCTCAAATTTAGCTGTGTGAAGTAATTTTTCATTTAGTCGCTCAACAGACAACTCATCTTCTTCAGCTAAGCTATCCAGAGTTTGAATCTCAGAAAGCATATACTTTAGTCTTGAAGTAGTATGACCAAAAGTCTCCCTGTTCCACTCCTTTAACTTCTCTTTCAGTGCCTTAAGCTTACACCATAGAATAGTGCTTGGACTACCTGCAAAACAAAAAGAAGACCACCACTCCTCTAACATATTAATGAAGCCATTCTCCAAGAACCACATTATCTCAAATCTAAAAGGGCTAGGTCCCCAGGAAGGATCAGAGATGTCAAGAATAATAGGGATGTGATATGAGGTAGGTCTAGCTTTGGATAATTGAGAAACAAAAGGGAAATGGGCTTCAAAAGAGGGGGAGAGGAGGAATCTGTCTAATCTAGACATAATAGGATTTGTTTGACCATTGGACCAAGTGAATCTTGCACCCTTAAGAGGAAGATCAATGAGATCATGAATAGAGATGAATTTGTAGAAACTTTTCATGCTCTTTGAAACTCTTGTGCAACCTTTCTTTTCAACACATTTAGTGATTGTGTTAAAATCACCTCCCAAACACCAAGGAAGATCCCACATTCTGCAACTGTTGTCTAACTCTTCCCAAAAGAATTTTCTTTCATGAGGTTTGTTAGGACCATACACATTGGTTAAAACCCATTCAAAATCATCAAACTTGTTTTTGCATAAGATTGAGAGTGTATAATCCCCTATAAGAGAATCTGACACTTCAATAAGATCTTTGTTCCACAAGATTATCATCCCACCAGAATTACCAAAAGACTGTTGGAAAGTCCAGCCAAAACTTGTATTTCCATAAATTTGCATAATGCCATAATCTGTACAGTGCATCATCTTTGTTTCCTGTAGGAGAATGACAGAAGCTTTAGTTAATTGGATCATCTTCTTCACTACGAGTCTTCTGTTAGGAGAGCATAGCCCTCTAACATTCTAGGATAATATTTGTAAACTCATTGATCAACAGATGGACCCATAACCTTCTTACATCTACTCTTTTAGCACCCAAAGAGCCCACTTGCTCAATGTTAAAACCCAATCTTTTACACTCAGTAACTAGCCTTTTTGGTGTCTTTGAGACCAGACATGAGGAGCAAGCATCATCAGAAGTATCAGAATTTGTTTGCTCAAAACCAGGTGGATATATAGGCGTAACACTATAAGACTCATTGTCTGCAGCTGCACAGTCTAAAAGAGAGATGAAAGTGTCTTCCAAACCCCCTAGGGGAAAAACCTTAACTTTTGTCTCATGAATTGAAGTGCATGAAACTCCATCCAGAGAGATAAGTGTTTGTACTGCAAAGTCTTTGCTAATTGTCTCAGTCGAAGCCTTGAAAGTTTTTGTTTTAGCTACAGGACCCTCTAAAGAAATCTTTGCCATAAGAAATTTCTTAGAATGGTTAGGCATCAACTCAAAACTAGCAGTTAGAGACACTCCCAGATGAAATATTCTTTGTACCTCTTTGAAAACCCATTGTGGAATATTAAACTGCTATTGGTGATTGTAAGTGAATGGAATGTTGGTATTCTTAGGAGGTTGGCTCAGGGTGTTGATAATTGGTGGATCTTTAAGAATAGGATCCACTAGTACAAACTTTCACATAGGCCACATTTTCAGATCAAAAGCCTAGCCACACCAAAATATTTTTCCGTGGCTACACGCATATATTGTTGTTGTGGACACATCAATCACTTTCTTGTAGCCATAGGATACTATTTGTCCATGGGTTAAAGTATAAACCCATTACCTGAAGCCATAGATGGGTATATGGCCACATTAACCAATTCTGTGTGTGTCTGATGCGTAGGGTGGCAACAGACACGCCTATTCAACTGAGGCCGAAAGCGAAATTATTTAGGCATTCTAATTATTTTATGTGTCCAAAATGTAAGGTTCATTAGACACTTTTATTCAGTGAGGCAAGAAGAAAATATATAAGCCACTGGGTTATTAAGACATAGACAGTTCTAAAACATGTCCAAAGATAGACATATGGCTACATGATATTTTTTTTGGATTATCATAGGACATGAGGATGTTTATATTAGCAACTTATTGGTCGGTGCATCCATTTCTTCTTATTTTCTCTGAATAACCGAATGAAAGATTTGTTCTGAATAACCGAATGAAAAGATTTGTTCCTCAGTCAACTGCGGTATTTTATTTTTACGTTTTCTTATATATATTGGTCGGGCCATAGTTAGAGACTTCTGTATTCAGCTTCTTCATCCTACAACCATATGTTTTGTACCATTAGTTAAAAAAAGTGGCATCATATTGGCGTTGAAGGGAGTAGATTGATCATAGAATATTGTTCAACATCACAAAACTAATTCAATAAACGCGAACGTAATCTAGGGAGCTTTCACTCTATGAAAAAATGTCAGATTGCAACATTTTTCTTCATAAGAAACTTTTCAATTACAACAAGAAAAAGATGCATGCAGAGAATGCATTTATAATTTTGAGGAAACATAAAATGCATAGGATACAACATGAAAACTTCTTCACATGTCATCCAATATTTCACCAGCCTATAACATTCATTCTGTTTGTCCCAAAAATAAAGACCTAAACCAAAATTTTCGATGCTATTCTGTACCAGCGGGAGTGTGTCATTTTGGCTTGCATATAAGTAAACCCCGGCAGTAAGTTCGGAAGTAATCATTTCGAGATTCTTTACCCAAGTCTTGTGGATCTACAGCCGGCAAGATATCATCATTCCGAGAAAAACAGAGTTAAGGGATAAGCTATGGGAAGAACTATTGTTATGTGTATACTGATTTCTATATTTGATGTTAATATTATATTTGTTACAAATTTTTGCTCCTTCAATAACATCCAATTCGTATTTCGCAGCGGTTTTATGAAATTGAGGAGACTAGGAGAAATCGAATTATGGAGTACTTCGGTGAACATTTGCGCAATTTTAGAAGAAAACTGTATGTAAAGTTTATAGTGCCCAATTTGGGTAAACCTGCTAAACTCAATACAATTCCTAAACAATATCGTGTGTTGCTGAATCAAGAACAATGGGACAACTTCGTAGAGTGGAGGCTGTCTGATGAATGCAAGGTTGTATATTACATGTTTTAGTATTATTATCAACATTAATTTCATTAACTAGTCTAAATTTTTTATGATGAAATTCTTTTAATCTATGTGTTCAGAAATTGTCCACTAGGGGAGTTGAGGCGCGTGAGCACCACAAATATGACCATAGGCTGGGAAGAGCAGGATATGCGGGGCTGCTGGAAAAATTAGTAAGTCCAGTTTCGTATCATATGACAATGTCCCGTTAGCTGGTATGCTTAATTAGAGAGTACATCTAATGATATGAAGAGTGTATCTAATATTTGTCTTGTGTGTTTAACAATTACTCGATTAAAGAAAAAGAGATTCGTGAAGATGAAAATCCTTCACGGTTTTTACTGTGGAGGAAGGCACATCAAAAAAAAATGGAGAATACAATGATGATGGTGTTAGGGAAAAGGCAGCACAACTTGTAACATGACTGAAACTACTAGCTATTTGTTCCGTGTTTGAGTAAAAGTTTGTTTTAATTGATTAACACTTTAATCCCCTAAATTTTTTGTGCAGGAGGAGTTTGATAAGCAGCTGGAAGATGAAACTTTGACGAAAAAATCAGGAACTGATTCTATCACACTTGTTTTTGGGGAAGAACATGGTGGCCGTGTAAGATGTGCAGGAAAGGGAGGAGCGTCCAAGGAGCAGATTGAACTGAAGAAACAGCTGGATGATGAAAGACGTGAGAACCAAATGGAGAGAGAGAAGAACCAAATAGAGAGAGAGAGGAAGGATAAAGAAATGAAGGAAGCAATGAATGCACAATCAAAAATGATGAACATCTTAATGTCTCAACTAAAATCTCAAGGAGTATTGAAAAAGAAAAAATCCAACAGCAAAAAGGCACGGGTAAGCATATTCCATATTATCTTATAGGTTTGCTTTGTTTTGTTTTGTTTTGATTTGTGCTGAATTTCTATGTTGCTGGTTTATAACACTATTTTTGATTAGGTATGTTTAACATCATCTAAGTAATTTTGTGTACATTTACTAATAAAATTGAAGTATCTAATATTTCTTTGCCCTGTCAACTGCACTCTACAGAAATCTCCTATTAGAGAGAAGTCTCTTATGCCTGAGGCTGAAAGGAAGGAATCAAATTCAAATAGCCAGTCCCCTGAATCTCAACATGCATCTCAGTCGACGGCATCGAAAGACAAATCTGAACTCCAGATGGTGTGTTCTTTTTGCCGGTATTTAATAAATATATAGTGTTTGGAAAGTTCAATATGTTGATGTTAGTATAGCATATCTGTTTGCAGACTGGAAAATACAAGCAAACGTCTCTTGCCTCTGAGCATAAGTCCCTTAACTCTCAGGACGATTCTCAATCTAAAGACCAAACTGAGCTGTCAACGGTATGTCCTTTTTGCAAGTGTTTAAATCCTTAGCGTTTTGAGAGTTGAATCTGTTGATGTCAATATAACATATATGTTTGCAGATTGGTAAATGCAAACTGGCTAGTGCGACACTGAGAAATATCATTGCATTTGGTACTATTCTTCCATCAACGCCAAATCAGTTAGTACATGGAGATCCACTCAAGGATGATTGTGTTAAAGTGTCGGTTGATAAAGCGATATTTCCGAATCATTCTCTGCAAATCCAATCTACTAATCTCAAAACAGTAAGGGATGCTGAGAAATCTTTTGTAGCTTTGCCCAAAGAGTTTGTGATCTCTTGCTCTACTGTAAGCTGCGATATTCCTTAATTTAGTCCATCTGTTATAACAAATATATGGAATCATACGCATGATTGCTTGTGTAGCTTTGTCATCATCTCTGAACATGCTTGACTCAACTGAATGTTATGTTCTGTAATATAGTCGTTAACACAAGCAAATATGAGAACTATATTTTGCATATATTTTTTTCGTTTGTTGAGGCAGTTAACGGAGAACATTTAAGCTATTACCTTGTGCACCCTGATTAGTAGCATGGTTTGTTGCCTTATACATCCACTTGCTTGCTGCAGAACCAGCCACTTTCAGACCCTGATGAACATGATGCCGACCCAAAGACTAAGAAGACAAAGAAGAAGAAACCTTCAGATACGAAGAGTGGGGAACTGAAGTCTCGGAGATCCAGCAAGAGACTCAAGACTGCAGCCTAATTATTAAGAGAAATAGTTGTGGACTGAAGAATTCGGATGTTTAAGATATAAATCTCCCTTACAAATTTTGTTATCCTAAGGTTATTGCCCAACTGGTCAGATATTGATGACGTTTATCATATGATTAATAAAAATTATTTTGGTTGAATTTTAATTGTGGTGTGATTAAATTTTATGAATGGTTAATAAGATGAGTTTTGCTACACATGATAGAAAGAGGAGGCCAATAGGTCCCTAAAGACTCGGTAAAGGTGGCCAATACTGCATTCATGTGGTTGAATATAAGATACAACCACCATTTAGATTTTAAACCATGGCCAAAGAATAAACCGAGCTATGAAAATTGCGATTTTCGAGTGGCTAAAAGCTAATATCTGCCACGTTTTGTATGATTTTATAAAGTTTAGGACCATGGTGTATCAATTTTCGAGTGGCTAAAAACTAATATTTGCCACGTTGAATTCATTTTGTGTGATTTTATAAAGTTTAACGCCATGCTTTATCAATTTTCTGAGTGGCTAAAAGCTGCCATGTTGAATTCATTTTATATGATTTTATAAAATTTAGCGCCACGGTTTATTTCATCACCTGTGTCCGAAACGTGAACAACAGCTACACCGAAAACATTTTGTGTGTTTTTGGAAAGTTTTTAGCCATGGTACTGCAAATTTATAGTTGCCATAACTTATTAATTGGCCATGTAAAAATGTTTATCATGTGTCCGAAAATATGGATGGCTATGGTAATATAGAATGAACGTGACTACAAGTCATGTATTGGCCATGTTCAATTATTTTCCGTGTGTCCGAATGATAGAGATGGCCATGGTTAATAAAAATAAGTGTGACTCTAGGGTAATTATAACTCATGAATTGGCCATAATAAAATGAATTTTGCGTGTCCGATCGATGACAAAGGCCATGGATAAAATAAAATTCACGTGACTATAAGTTAAAGTTTAGCCACGTTTAAATCAAATTGCGTGTTTATAAGGATCGTATAGCCATGGTGATAGGTAAAATGCTTGACTACATAAAAAAATATGAGTATCATATAGACATGGTTATAGAGTTTTGGCCATGGTAAATCCATGTCTAATAGTCACACAAATTTTATGTATCCATAAAGGTATCCAGTTGTCACGGCACCTGATACCACATTTCTGGAGGAAAAAAAATCCATGGCCAAAAGCCTATGGACACGGTGATCAAGTGTGGCCTACATGAAGATTTGTACTAGTGGAGACGAGAAATAGAATTTCTTGGGTGGAACAATAGGTTGCTGAATGGGTATTGTGATCATAGGGGTAATGGTTCTTGGGATAGGTTTAATGATGGTATAAAGTTTCTGGTTGAAAGTACGGGTGTACTTGAAAGTGGGTTTTGGTGAATTTATGGGTGGATTTTCTGGTGGGTTTGTAAGTGGATGTGTATGTGGGTTTGTAGGTGAAGGTTGCCATTTTTATGAGCAGGTAAGTTTAAAAGCTGGTGTAACATCTACTTCCATATTGCCACAGGATCAGACTCCACCACATTAGTTTGGATACTAGGTTTCTCAGACCAAACTTGAGTTGTATTCGAATTCGCCCCTCTTTTCTTTTTTGACCTTTTCCTACGCCTCTTAGATTTTCCATGATGAGCCACCTTCCGTTGAGATTTCAAAAAATCTTGCTTATAGAGCAAGTCAGGCGCCGAGGAATCCGGTGAAATATTTAAATTTTGAATAGAATCAGCTAGATTGCTAAAATTGAGCCGGAGATTTCCTTTTTTGTATTCAAAATTATTCTCCAAATCACTCTTCCTTGATTGCAGGGTTGACTGCTGAGGATTGTAACTCAGAATTTCCGGCGACCATGAATTAGGGTTCCGATGGTATGTTGATGGGGCTTCAGCAATGAAGATATTTGCAGAATAATTGCCTGTCTCAGTAACCAGAGTGACTAAACGAGGAACATGATTAATTCCTTTATAATTCCTAATCTTCATTTTTATTGCAGTTAGATCTTGCAATCTTAATGTTGCTGGATTTATGAACAAAACTTCTCCACAAAACCTCCCCAAAGAATGCATAACTTTTGATGACCAATACTGAAATGGAACTCCGTAGATTTCAATATAGAAATCTGTAGCGTGGCTTGGACCTGTATTCCATAATTGAGTATTCCATCTAAACACCGTGAAATTTACCTCTTGGAATGTAAACATAACCTCAAAATCTTGCTCTTTTGAAATAGCTTCTTCCACATAAAAAACAGCTTGACAAGTATTAATAGGGAATAGAAGTAATGGAAAGTCTCTGCGAATCGTAGCTTTAAAAGCTTCACCAATGTTATCCCATGATGTTACCGGGATTGGTGCAGAAATCACAAAAGCATCCTTCCATTTTCCCAAAAGATTTTGTTTATCTTGCTGCTTAATAGACAGTAAATTGTGAGATGAATCTTCCTGAAAAGGTGCAGCTAGACTATCACAATAGAACGGAGATTTCTTCAGAATTTTTGGTTGTGAAGGAATAGGTGTTCGTAAACGCCTGGAAGGAATTGGTGTCAGTAAATGTCTGGAAAAGGTAGATTCTGATCTTACGACTTGAGCATATGATCGACCTAGGTTCATTTTATGGGGCTTAGGATATGACGGAAAAGCTGAACTTATCGCTAGGATTTCCCCTAGCAAAGTTGCAAAAGAAAACCAACCTTCAAAGCAATTACCAGATGGGATGTAGAAGGAAACAGGATCAGCCTTAGGATTATGTTTGGATAGAATGATGAAAAGACAAAACCCATTTTTATTAGAAAGTTTATTGATCGTACGTAAACCAGATCCCGTTTGATTCATGTTTCCAAGAGTGTCTTCCTGCATCTCCATTTTTTGCAGCTTCAAAAACAATATTGTGAAGAAGTTTGGCTAAAGGTAAAGGGAAAATGCCTTGGGTAGAACCATTGGAATAAAATTCAGTGAGGGTGATGGAGGAAGAAGGATTGAGTTTTTGTTTAGAAAGTCTAAAAAACTTACGATCAATCTTGGCATAACGATTTTCTGAAGACATCATAAGATTTATGTAAAACTAAAGAAACCTAAAATCAAAAACCTAAGAGAAACAGTACCTAAAATCTAAAGGATCAGGATCTAAAACCTAAAAGTTTCACAATAATGCAGAGAACGGAGAATGGAGAGGAGACAGAAAACATTTTCAGTCAAATCAAGATTACGGGTCCGACCAATTATTTGTCAACTCTCTACCTGGAAACTCAAATTTTCAATTGAACAACTACTTCAATCAAGATAGTTTTGGTTTAAATTCAGTTCTGTCGACTCCTACATCTAGCCAAACTCCAATGAATTCGTCTAATACTACAGAAGATGAGAGAGATAGCTACTGCAGTGATTTATTGCAGTTTCAAATACCAGACATGTTGGATATCAACGGCTTCATGTAAATGAAGCACTAGTTCGTTAGTGAATGTGATTTCATTCGTGTACGATAATTGGGAATAGTTGTAAAGGCGTTAAAAAATTTATGGGATTTTTCGTATTGTTCTGTGTTATGGACCACGATATAAGATCAACTTCAGGTCTTAACTTTTGACCGCCGAGAATGGTATCAGTAGGATAATCGAAACTTTGCCAGATAATTTGAGAGTCTGAACCATATAAAAAAAAGTTGCCATTATCATGCATCTTTGCATAAGACACTGGTTCCGGCACATCGGGTAGCAAAAGTTCCTCTTTATTGTCTGGCATACTCCGCAGCATCAACTTCCCTTCATCAGTGAATGGAATTGAAGATGGTTTGTGCAATGGAAGATCAGTAGGGTTTGCAGTCCAAACAAGAGTTTGTTCTGACGATTTAACTGTTAGATTATTGAGGAGTTTATGGGAGCTTTCTAATAAATAGGTTGTGGATAGAATCAGTAGTGCTTGAGTATTGATAAATTAGAGCAACTCAAGCACTCTGTAAGACTTAAAAAAGAAGAAGAAGAGAAGCTGAACTTTAGAACTAGTTTTTTGTAGTACTTAGATTGATGCTAAAAACCATTACAGGAAGGTGGCTTTTATAGCCTTACAACTGACCATCTAGGGCCTTCTAACTTAGTATGAAAACAAAGAAACTATAGATAGTTTGGCCATCACTCCAAGTAAGCTACAGTAATTACTTGGTGACCAAACTTCTAGAGTTCACACTGTACCTAGATTGTTTACATTTACATTTCAGTGAATTGTAACTGTAAACTGTTAAAATGCATTACTTTTAACACTCCTCCTTAATGCATTTTTGTCCAACTCCGAGTAAACTTCTCATGTACTCAAATTTGGGTCTTGGTAACGCCTTTGTGAATATGTCTGCCATTTGTTCCTCAGTATTGCAGTAGATAAGTTCAATTTGTTTGTCTTCAGTTACCTCTCGACTGAAGTGATGTTTGATAGGTATGTGTTTTGTGCGATTGTGAAAAACTGGATTCTTCGTCATTGCTATCGCAGACTTGTTGTCGCAATATATTTCAGTTGCTTGATTTTGCTTCTCTCCCATATCTCCAAATACTCTTCGTAGCCATGTTGTTTGGCGTGCTGATTCTGCTGCTGAAATATACTTCTGTTGATGATAGTGCTACTGTTTCTTGCGTTTTGGATGTCCAAGAAAATATCCCAGAACCAATTGAGAATGCATAGCCTGATGTGCTTTTCATGTCATCGACTGAACCAGACCAGTCACTATCCGTGTACCCAACTAATTTGGTTTCTGTAGTTGGTTTGTACCATATGCCATAATCATTTGTTCCTTGCAAATACCTTAGTATCCTTTTTGCTGCTCCAAAATGTATTTTTGTTGGGTTTTGCGTGAACCTTGACAGTAAACTTGTTGAATACACGATATCCGGTCTTGTTGCCTTAAGATATAAAAGACTTCCAATAAGACTTCTATAGACTGATGCGTCTTCTTTTGCTGAACCATCTTCCTTTCTTAATTTCTCATTAGGTACTAATGGTGTAGCTACAGTCTTGCATCCTACCATCTTGAACTTTTTTAATAGGTTTTCGATGTATTTCTGTTAAAATTAATAGTTAATTTGTGATTTAATCTAGAAAGGTCTAAATAAGTTTGGACGGTCAAAGAAGATAAATCGCATACACTAAGTAAAGCCTAGTATAATCTAGGGCCGTCGGTCATTGACTAGAGAATTCTATCTCCAAAGTCTTCTTATCTTA